>CM062295.1:632537830-633137830 GCA_031216915.1 Pictodentalium vernedei | reverse complement strand
AATCCATTTTACTGGTCAAAGGGATGCTTCATACCAAATAACAGTTCTCTGTTCCGTGTAGTTTGGAAAAAAGGGGCATTTGAATTTTTTTCTATTTTTAGCCTCTGGGGCACCTACGGGCAACAAAAAAAAATTTCGGGCATCAATCGAGTACTTTGGACCCACTTATCTACATGCCAAATTTGGTTCAAATCGGCCCATCGGTTCTTGAAATAGAAATTTTTGGCAGGGCCCACAGAGAGCCCAAATATTGATCTACCAACTTCTCTAGAACATACTTCAGTCTTCAACACTGAAGAGTGTTACATATCATATATCAAGGCAATCTCTCTGGTGGTTCATGAGAAGAAGATTTTTTAAGATTTTTAGGCTTTGGCATCATTGCCCAGAGCCCGAAGAAGGCAGCCGCACCATTTGAACAAACTAAAAATGCCGCTCAGGATCACCGATCCAATGTCGAGTTGTGACAACAGTTCCTCGCACCAAGGCCAACACACCTATGAAGTTTCATGACTCTAGGTTGAACCACTATCAAGTTCTCATCCGGAAACCAATTGTTGCAATATACTATGTTTAAGGTCACTGTGACCTTGACCTTTGACCTGGTGAGTCCAACATCAATAGGGTTCTTCCTCGCACCAAGGCCAACACGCCTGTAAAGTTTCATGACTCTAGGTTGAACCACTATCAAGTTATCATCTGGAAACCAATTGTTGCGATATACTATGTTCAAGGTCACTGTGACCTTGACCTTTGACCTGGTGAGTCCAAGATCAATAGGATTCTTCCTCGCACCAAGGCCAACACACCTATGAAGTTTCATGACTCTAGGTTGAACCACTATCAAGTTATCATCTGGAAACCAATTGTTGCGATATACTATGTTAAAGGTCACTGTGTCCTTGACCTTTGATCTGGTGAGTCCAAGATCAATAGAGTTCTTCCTCGTACCAAGGCCAACCCACCTATGAAGTTTCATGAATGTTGGTTGAACTACTATCAAGTTATCATCCGGAAAGGAATTGTTGCGATTTACTATGTTCAAGGTCATGTTGACCTTGACCTTTGACGTAGCGAGTCCAAAATCAATAGGGTTCTTCCCCTCACCAAGGCCAATCTACCTATGAAGTTTCATGAATGTGAGTTGAACCATTATCAAGTTATCATCCGGAAACCAATTGTTTAAGATTTACTATGTTCAAGGTCGATGTGACCTTGACCTTCGACGTAGCATGTCCAAAATCAATAGGGTTCTTCCTCCCACCAAGACCAACCTACGTATGAAGTTTAATGAATATGAGTTCAACCACTATCAAGTTATCATCTGGAAACCAATTGTTTACGCCCGCCCGCCCGCCCGCCCACCCGCCCATCTGCCCGCCCGCCCGCCCGCCCGCCCGCCCGCCATTCACCAAACTATAAGTCGAGTTTGACTTCGTCACAACTCGACTAAAAAGGGTATACCCGAGGGATGGCTTGCACAATATATGTTTGAATTTGGCTGAATGGCTGTAGAGAAGAAGCCAGGTTTGCAAAAGTAGACGGACGACGGACGACGGACGACAGATGATGGACGGCGGATGCCAAGTGATGGCAATACCTCACACTGACTTGCAGTCAGGTGAGCTAAAAAGGAATCGCACAAAAACAATGGTGGGGGGATTGGAACAAAAACTTTTTTCAATTGACATGCAATTAATTGGCTGTCACCCCAGCTTCTAATTGATCTAGATAAGATGCAACACTTCCATTGGTCAATGGCGAAAATGGGTGGAGTTCAGATTATGACATAAGGTGGAAGAAGACTCAGTCAATGAAAATCCGCTTGGAAACAGGTGTTCCATACGGATTTGTAAATACAGAGCGTGAGGAAAAGTAATAGGCATGTAATAAACAGAGTTACTGAACTGCGTAAGCGTTGAAAGATAGCAAAGTCAGATGTGATATATTGTGGCTTACCTTGACAATAACAGTCTTCTTCAACCGGTCACTCTCAACGATGGATTTTGCAGTAACATCAATGCTTATTTCCCCAAGTTTCTTTGGCGCTATCAAGAATACTGCTTCTCCCGTCTTCCCATCTTCAACCTATAACAATGAAAGTGTCAATGACACTGTAGCTCAACTTGTTAAGATATGTACATGTATAGTATGTGACACAGCAATGACAAACATCTAGGTAATGACCTGATAACAAAGGTACATATAAAGTATTGTAACGGTCTGTACATAAATACTGACCTTTGCCTGTAACAAATGTATAGGTAAAGTATTGTAAAGGTGGGTGACAGTCAGATGCTAAACTAGAAAAGAAATCTTTGAGTCCCAGAGTGGGTCTGACTGAACCCCAAAATATTTGTTCTCATAGCACAGTGATAACAAAGGCACCCCAAAACACACTCGTTCCTGTCCCAAGGTGATAACAAAAGTACCCAGGTAGTTTCGTGAAGATCAGTTCATAAATACAGGCCATATAGAAATTGTGACAAAAAACTGATTGGACCTAATTTCAGGACAAAATGGCCACTGGCAGCCATCTTGAATTTGGACCACACCCAGAAACACCCGTTCTCGTCCCAAGGTGATAACAAAGGTACCCAAGAATTTTCGTGAAGATCGGTTCATAAATACAGCCTCTAGCCCAAGCCGTATTGACATGTGCACTTACTGTGTGCAAGTTCATCCAATTTGCATAATTTAGGACGAGAACAAAACTTGTACTATATGTGATGTATTCCATGTTACTAAACAATCATACAAAAATTTATTCAAATCAGAACTTTCATACAGAAGTTCTGTACAAAAATCTGACTGCACTAATTTTGGTACAAAATGGCTGCTGGTGGCCATATTGAATTTCGGACCACACCCAAAAACACTCGTTCTCATGCCACGGTGATAACAAAGGTACAAAAGAAGTTTCGTAAAGATAGGTTCATAAATACAGCCTCTAGCCTGAGCTGTATAGAAGTTGTCTACAAAAAACTGATTGGACCTAACTTGGTACAAAATGGCCACTGGCAGCCACCTTGAATTTTGGACCGCACCCAGAAACACTTGTTCTCGTCCCAAGGTCATAACAAAGGTACCCAAGACGTTTTGTGAAGATCGGTTCATAAATACAGACTCTAGCCCGAGCTGCATTGACATGTGTACTTACTGTGTTTAAGTAGCACTGAAAAAATCAAAGTTCATCTAATTTGCATAATTTCTGCATGAGAAAAAAACCCTGTATTATTTGTGATGTATCCCATGGTACTAAACTGCCATCGGCCATCTTGAATTTCGGACCGGACCCCAAAACACTCGTCCTCATCCCACGGTGATACCAAAGGTACCCAAGAAGTTTCATAAAGATCGGTTCATAAATACGGCCTCTAGCCCGAGCCATATTGGCATTTTCACTTACAGTGCTAAAAGTAACACAAAATACATCAAAGTTAGTCTAATTTGCATAATTTAGCCACGAGAAAAAAACCCGTATTATATGCGATGTATCCCATGGTACTAAACATTCATACACAAAATTATTCAAATCTGAGCTTTCATATGGAAGTTCTGTGCAGAAATCTGACTGCACCTAATTTAGTACAAAATGGCTGCCAGCAGCTAACTTGAATTTCGGATCGGACGCAAAAACTCTCGTTCTCGTCCCACAGTCATAACAAAGGGTACCCAAGAAGTTTCATAAAGATCGGTTTATAAATACAGCCTCTAGCCCGAGCCGTATTGAATTGTTGACAGACGGCCGACGGCCGACTGGCCATGGCATAAGCTCAAATTTGACTTATGTCAAAGTTGAGCTAAAAATTCATATGAATCAAAAATGAATAACCTCATCAAAATACAAATGAGATTTCAAGGAAACCATTTTCACTATGTTCAATAAACTGGTACAATAGAACCTGTTAAATGAATAGCCATCTTACCAATGAAAATTATTCAATTAACAGGAGTATTCAATTAACAGGGATAGTGTCACTTTCTCTATTCTACAGATAAACTTAACATTTATTCTATTAAATCTTGTTTGACAGAGCTCCAAGAGCTCTGTCAAACAAGATATAATAGATTAAATGCCTGTATTGGATGTACTGAGGCCAAATAGGTCTAAAATCAAAGAAAAACTGGGGAGAGTCAGGGTAATTTCTCGACATTTTACAATATTTTTTATTCAATTAATGGGAGTTTACTCTATAACCCATATTCAATTAACAAGTCAAATTTGTCCTGGAGGTATGGTAAATGGTTTTGTGTTGGGAAATTATATTCAATTAACAGGGATATACAATTAAGAGATATCCAATTAAGTGGGCTCCACTGTATTCATTTATTATTACAGTGGAAGCCTGATAATTGAACAGCCACTTTGCCAGGAAGAATTATTCAATTAATAGGAGTATTCGATTAACAGGGGGGTGTGGTGGCTCAGTTGGTGGTGGTGAAGGCTGCAATCCGAGAGGTCCTCGGTTCGAATCCCACCTGCGGTCACCGCGTTGTGTCCTTGGGCAAGACACTTCACCCCCATTGCCCATGTGGGGGCACGGTGACGCTGTGTACTAAGACGTAGTGCACGTCGATGGTGCACCTGTCGTCAACCAATGCAACACTGCTTGTGTGGAGTTAGTATGTTGGGGAGCTGACATTTGCTCGCCGTTGCTCGGTGGTTCTCTCCGGGTACTCCGGCTTCCTCCACCCGTAAATCTGTCGTGGTCATGATTAGCCATTGTGCAGAAATATGTGACCTTAAACACCAATAAATAAATAAATAAATATTCAATTAACAAGGATTTGGTCAATTTCTTGTACTCTAGAGATAATCTGAGCATTTATTCTATTGGGAGTGCAGTGGCTCAGTGGTTACAGCATTGGACTTCAAACTGAAAGGTCCACAGTTTGATCCCCTGCAGGGGTAACTACGACGTGTTCTTGGGCAATGCACATCATCCTGACTGCCCCTGTGGGAGCACGCTTGCACTGAGTACTACTGTCTTTTCCATACCTTACTGTGCTTTGGACTATATCGCGTATCTCCCGTTCTGTTTGTTATTTAATCATAAGCAACCACTTAAATTAAAGAATAGGTGAAGGAGTAAATTTTCGCATTATTACCTTATTGGTGGGTCTTTATTTTCCCTTGATTTCACTCGAAAGATCACCATCATCATTTAATCCTCTGCACACTGAAGTCAAAATACGATCAAATTCCAATTTCTTCCCATAATGTAACTAGGAATTTAACCAATTCAGTCTTGTTTGACAGAGCTCAGTGAGCACACTTCGGACCCTAGATCTGTTGCCGCAACCGCAAACGTGCGCTTAGCTTCACTTACAAGCCACACAGAATGTGCTGCGTGGCGGCCTTTGTGCCAAAGTTTTGAATTTGAATTTGAGAGTGAAACAAAGTTACAGAGAGTATCTACAGTTTAATAATAGAGGTTCCTCTTTATTATAAAAAACAATCTCAGATCCACTGTGTGCCGCGTAAGATTACGCGGCCGCATGATGACAGCAATTGAGTCCTGGTAAATTAAACGACTTGACATGGACAAACTAATTGAAGATTCTGCAGCACTGAAGGCAAGGAAGGTTTCACACAAAAAGTCAATTATCAATAACTTTGATCATGTCCAGACTTTTTGCCGCCTGTCAAATCTGTCATAATTTTGACGATACGCATCACAATATTTTGATGATACAATGAGCAAGATGGTATTAAAATGTAAAACTCCACTCACAATTTGCGACAATTTATTCTATTGTACATGCCAATATGTTTATCAAGTATCGTGTGATAATAGAATTAATAGTGAAGTGTCATTTGACATTTAGTTTCGGTTTCGGGATTTGTTGCATCACTGATGTTTCATGCTATGACAATGAATGCATGCCTGACAGGATTGTAGCCAGAAAATTTACCATATTACAAGTGTGCGCGCTTTAGCTCCAGATGCCTCGTGTTAAAAAAATATTGAATTTATAAATAAGTGTCCATCCCAATTGGAAAGGTGGGGGACTGTCGTTCCACGTTTAATAGAAGTGAATGATATCATAGGTTTTCGGTCACTTCGTCATGCATGACGAAGTGACCGAAAACCTATGATGTGATTATAAAAAAATATAAACTTCATCACGCAGGACGCGAATGTTAATTGTATTTCCAGAAGTCTACCTGCATGATGTAGTGTGCATTTATGTTACATCAGTAGTAGTAGATGTGGAGATCATGCCACACTGGCATGAGCAGCCATCTTGTGGCAACATCTCCTAGTGATATGTGGTCTTAGTGCGAATGCAAAGCTCATGTTAAGGTGATACGCATTTGCGTCGGCCAATTTGTATACTGGCCATAGGTTTCCTCAAATACCTAAATGAGCCAAAAAGCAGTATGCTCAAGTCACCCGAACGAGCAATTGCTCTACAGCTCATTTGCTTGATGGGATTCGAGTCGTTTGAGAAATGACTTTTCAGTAACTGCTCGATGGATTCGTGGCTTTAGGAATCATATAAGTTTTTGTTGTACACAAGGAAGATAAGTCTGTACACATGCTATGGGAAATCAAGCACAGTTGATTTTTAAACTTGGGCGATGGATCTTGAGATAGTTTGGGCAAGACATATTGCTAGTGTTAGAGTAGCATCTGTAATAGGCATAAAAATGGGGTTCTTGGAGAATCTTCGACCAGTACTCAAGTGTAATAAAGCATACCTTGGAGACCTCTCCACCATATAGCACGAATCAAAGGACGTGCCAAGGCAAAAAATTAAAACATGGTCTGTAAGACCATATTTGGACAAGGGCAGTCCAAACCCAAGAAATCCAGACTCCTGTGCCAAACCGAAAGTAATGGGCCCAGGGTTTCACACCGTGCTGTTTTCGCCTCTACCTGTGTCACACAGACAATCTAATTCTAAGCCTTTTATATATGGAGGCCTGTAGCACCTGATTACTGTGGGCTGTGATAAATACTTGTGCGGTGTATTAATTAAATAATTTGCGTCACAACTACAATACATGTATATTTTATTTATTCACTAATTCACTAACGCATTTTGAACAAGACTTGAGTTATATTCTAAACCATCATCACGACTAACTGATATTTCAACTTCATCAAAAAGGCAAGCCGTGAAAATTCAAATTTTATCTATTCTCAAATGGACCATCCCAGCTACGTCACTTGTGCATTGTTGCAAATTCACACTCGTTCGAAAATACACACAAATTCCCATAGAATATTAAAAAATTTGTTGATATAATTTTCGAGTAAGCTAAAATCACAGAAACATTATGACGGTGAAGTTAAATGTATTACAAGTAATCTGGATCTGAAAACTGAAAGATGTTTTCTTGTTTTTGTATTATTCCCATGTTTATTTACCCCCCGGGGGTTATGAAAAAGACAGTAAGGTGTACTGCATGTCGATGGTGCACTTGCCTTCAACCAATGCTATCCCTGCTTGTACAGAGTTAGTACACTGGGGAGTCAAGACAGTTGCTCACCATTGCTCAGTGGTTCTCTCTGGGTACTCTGGCTTCCTCCACTCGTAATACTGTCTGACATGCGGTGACCTTGACTATCAAAAATTACACTGAACCCAAATAAATAAATAAACAAATTTATTCTATTATAATTTGTTTGCCAGAGCTCATGGAGTTCTGTCAAACAAGATATAATAGGCCAAATTTGTGCTGAAAGTATGGTAAATAGCTTGGTGTTTGGATGTTATATAGAATTAACAGGGTTATTCAATTAAAAGATATCCAATTAAGCGGGCTCCACTGTATTACTTTCTGAAGTGTCACTAGCACATTAGCACATAAGTAAGGTGTTAAACAACAAATCAAGCAAACTTCTATGCCATCAACTGGTGGAGTTCTATAAATTAATTTTCAAACTTGATTTGGACCTATTTCTGTTCAAAGATAGCATGTTTCCAACAGTGGGAGCCACAGTTTAGCAGTGACGCAGGGGAAAGGCACGATTGCTCTCAGACAACCTCACTCACACAAAATTGTAAACGGTGGCCATTCTGAGATTTGAGAAACGTTTTAATACTTCTGTATTTTTTTTTATCAAAGAGATGCAGAATGTTGCCACGAAAATTATTTTCTTTTATACACGTGACACCTGTCGCTCCAATTCACCAGTGACACAAATTAATGTGCCCGATTTGGAATTTTTGCATTCATTTTCCACGATTTTAATAATCCGCCATTTAAAATCCAGAACCAATTTTAGTGGGTTACATACATTTTCACCATCATCATGTACTCACACATTTGTTTTGAAGGACACTTGTCAATGGAAACTGCGAAATAAATTTTTGTACATGCCATAATATATAGTTCAGTAAGAAGAAAACAAAAGGCAATAAAGTGAATGTTTCAGCTTTTAAACGGGGGCCCAAGGGGGAGGGGGGTGGGGGATGATTGGTTTTAAAACTGAGAGAACAAGGCAACTTTTAATGATTACATGCTTAGTAAATAAACCTCTCATGTTTCACGTTATAGGTTTTGGGCTACGTGTAGTGTCATTTTGGAACATATACATTATTGAGATGAAGTGACGGTAACATGGTCTGAAATTTGAGGCTCAGGGCATATGTTCAACCTCGACGCTTCGCATCTCGGTTGATCATAAGCTCCGAGCCACGAACATCAGACCATGTTACCGAAAATTCATCACAACTAGAACTATCACTGAAGGTGATTAATACCCCCGCTTTGGGTTTTTAGAGGAATGCACTTCTGATCATGTAGGCGAAGGCCATAAGGAAATGTATACATAAAGATCATTTTTTGTTGTTGAAATTTGTATTTGCATGTGGCCTTCCACAGAACAGCACTGAATACTTAAAGAGCCCACACATATATGGTTTACATTTGGAAAAACACATTTACAATGTGCAACATGTATTCAAAATCGGTTCATTAATGTAGGAGTAGTTGCACACACAAGAATCCCATTTGAAAACACATAATAAATCCAAGTTAAAGGGAGATAACATGGTTAAAATTGTCGCAGATCAAAAATTTGGGAATATGCGTATGTTCACTTAGTTGTGATAATGTTTGAAAGGTTTCGTCAAAATTGATTGATAAATGTAGGAGGAGTTGCACGCACAAGAATTTCATGTAGAAACCCATAATAAATCCAAGTTAAAGGGAGATAACCTAGTTAAAATAGCCACAGCTCAAAAATTTTGGAATATGCACATGTTCACTTAGTAGTGATGATGTCTGTAAACTTTCGTCCAAATTGATTGATAAATGTAGGAATTGCGCACACAAGAATTTCATGCAGAAACCCATATTAAATCAAAGTTCAAGAGAGATAACCTGGTTAAAATTGTCGCAGATCAAAAAGTTTGGAATATGCACATGTTCACTTAGTAGAGATGATGTTTGAAAGGTTTCATCAAAATCGGTTCATTAATGTAGGAGGAGTTGCGCACACAAGAATTTGTTCGAACGGAAAGACATAATAAATCTAAGTCAAAGGGAGATAACCTGGTTAAAATTGTCGCAGATCAAAAATCTTGGAATATGCGCATGTTCACTTAGTAGTGATGATGTCTGAAAAGTTTTGTCCAAATTGATTGATAAATGTAGGAGGAGTTGCGCACACAAGAATTTCATGTAGAAACCCATATTAAATCAAAGTTCAAGAGAGATAACCTGGTTAAAATTGTCGCAGATTAAAAAGTTTGGAATATGCACATGTTCACTTAGTAGAGATGATGTTTGAAAGGTTTCATCAAAATCGGTTCATTAATGTAGGAGGAGTTGCGCACACAAGAATTTGTTCGGATGGAAAGACACAATAAATCTAAGTCAATAAATCTAAGTCAAAGGGAGATAACCTGGTTAAAATTGTCGCAGATCAAAAATCTTGGAATATGCGCATGTTCACTTAGTAGTGATGATGTCTGAAAAGTTTTGTCCAAATTGATTGATAAATGTAGGAGGAGTTGCACGCACAAGAATTTCATGTAGAAACCCATAATAAATCTAAGTTAAAGGGAGATAACATAGTTAAAATTGTCGCAGATCAAAAATCTTGGAATATGCGCATGTTCACTTAGTAGTGATGATGTCTGAAAAGTTTTGTCCAAATTGATTGATAAATGTAGGAGGAGTTGCGCACACAAGAATTTCATGTAGAAACCCATATTTGTAAGAAAAAGTGGAATTGTACAATAAGGGACACACACACGGTGTGTGCACGGTGGCCTATATCTATGTATGTATATTATATATATATGTAGGTATGGGTCTGTGTGTACATATCGAGTGTGTGTTTGCCCGCTTCAGTATTGAAAGTGCTAAAATACTCTGAGGTGGCCTTAAATTGTTACATTGATCATTAACTGATAGCGTTATGGATCAGTGGTTCTTACTTCATTGACCACTATTGTGAGAGACATGTAGTTTCTCGTGCTCGGCGGTGTTGACTTCGCACGAAATAATTGCGTCTGCAATATTATATTATTCTGAATCGGAGTCTAGTGGATCAGAACCGTGTGGAGCTTCCTATAGGTGAGTCGAATATTTATTTCTCCGTAGTTGTACCCTGCCGGGGCCGGTCATATTTTATGTAATTTACCGATCCTCGCCGTAAGCCGAAATATGTTATAAAAGGCTATATTAAATTGGTTCTAGGATTATTCACGATTGATCCAGGGCATCTTATTGCTGTTGCGATAGGATGCTATGGCCTAATCGTGATCTTTCGGCTTGGGGCGAGTTTCGGTGGCCCGATGGATTGTACACCCCCCCCCCCCCCCTCTCCTTTTATGGCATTAGCTTGAATGTACAGACGTGAATACTGAGATAACGCTACCCTCAGTGAATATTTAGCAATATTTAGGAGGGTAGGTGGGTCACAAATAATGAAGTAACCCTTCTGCTGGGTGACATGTGAAAGTAAATATTTGGTATTGCCGTATCTTGGACTCCCCTTCTTTAGTTAAGGGTAGTAGTCATGTAGTCTGGTGTGCATATTTTAAGGCGGCATAAGTGCCAGATTGTAGGGTTTTTCCCCCTCTTTAGTAGGGGACGTAACTATTTTATGAGGAATTATGATCTCACCTTGAAGGGTGAATGAAATGAGTTGGTCTGTACAACTTGAATGTAAATCTGAATGTACTGCTGAATTGTGGGAGGGTAGAGACGATTTGGGGATTTGTGAATAAATTTGCTAATAATTTAGTGGAATTGGTTTTTTTTTGTATTTTTAATTCCTATTCTGTTTCAGAGTCCTAGTCCTAACATATATCTTAACACAAAACACGGTTTAAGGGTGGATTGGAATCATAGGAAGATGTTTGTTCCTTGGTTGACTGTTGTGGCGAGGTTCTCGGTAAGGGCTCACTTATTGTAAGTGAGTCCGGCCCGAGAACAGCGGCACAGCACGGGTGCCAGGGTAGTCTGGAATAATTTTGTAGAGGTTCTAGGTGATTGATTACGCTAACTAATTTTCGGTTTGAAATTGCGAACTTGTAACTAACCCCTCGACAACAAATCTGTGCTATGGCTAGACCTTGTTTGGCTTTGTGGCGTGGCTCTCGGCCGGAACTCACTTCATGTAAGTGAGTTCGGGGCCGAGAGACTCGACACAAAGTGAGAGCAGGGCGGGGTGGGTCGAGTTTCGCTACAGATTTTTGGCGTCGCCGACAGGATAATTTTTGTATTCGACAAGATAAATTTTTATTTTCAACAGAATATAATTTTAACCGATTAAATTTGGTTTGGCAGAGTAAATTTGAACCAACGTTTTGGATTGAAGGGTTCTGTGATTGAATCCGAGATATTTATATCCTAGTGACCATAATTTGTTAGGAATGTTGTAGGACTAAAATTGGACTCCTTGTTGTGAATTAATGTAATTGTTGGGGGTGTGGTCCTTACATATATATAAAATGGCTAGTGGAATTAGTAAAGAGCTAGGTGATTATATGTATGCCTCGGAGGCCTTGACCGCTGATATGACCTCCAAAGGTGCTAGATCGAAGAAATTACGTAATATTCCTCCTACTCCTGATCCTACCCCTGATGGGAAGTTTAATAAGGTTGATGAAGTTATGTTGAAATGTCAACAGTTGAGTGACGAATTGCAGAATTCTATTGTTGAGTTAGGTGACCAAACGGAGGATTACGCTGCAATCTTTGATACACCTGGGACGGTTTCGACAGGGGCCTCTGTGCGTCGAACTTCTGCAGGGCGTGCGGTTGATATGATGGGATTGCCCAGGGTGGTTCAACCTAAGAAAATTCCTGGGGAGAATCCGAAAGTATCGAGTTTGCCTAGACATCAGCATGGGGCAAGAGTTATACAGTCTGACGATAGGCATGGTGAGCAAGCTTATCCACGTAAACCGATTGTTACGCCCGATACGTTTAATGGAACCACCAGTGTAGCTGATTGGTTATCCCATTTTGAGAAATGTGTTGGGATTAACCAGTGGTCTGAAGACCGGGCTCGTCAATTTTTAGTGGTATCTTTAAGGGGCGCTGCCTTGCAGTTTTATGAAGATTTGGACCCGGAAATCAAATCCAATTCTCATAGAGTTATGCAGAGTTTGCGCGATCGTTTTGATCCATTTAAGGGGACTGCAATATATAGGGCCCAATTAAGGTCTAGACGTAGGTCACAGCGAGAGACTTTGCCTGAGTTAGCGGGAAGTATTAGACGCTTGGTGAGAAAGGCGTATCCAGGGGTTCCCCTCGATGTTAGGGATGACTTGAGTAAGGATAGTTTTATTTCCGCGTTGACGGACAATGAAGTTAGGATGCAAATGTTGAGGGCTAAGCCTGAAACCTTTGATGCGGCAGTGCGTGCTGCTTTAGATGAGGAGTCGTACAAGAAGGTAGAGGTACCTTCTTCAGTTGGTGTAGTTGGGGAATCGGAAATTTCTAGTGAAATTGGTGCATTAACCCAGGCGGTCGAAAGTTTGCAGGAACAATTGAAAGAAATGCAGGTTGAGCAAAATAAATTGCGAGAAGAACTTTTCAGGCAGGATCGTGGTCAGGATAGGGATAGTTTTTATAGAGGTCGTTTGGGCCGAGGTGGTTATGGAAATGGTAGAGGTAGGAATAGAGGTAGAGGTAAAGGTGACTGGTCCCATAGGTCCAATTTAGATAACAATCAGGATTTAAACGGGTAAAGACTGAGGTAGGGGTCGAACCTCAGTCTGTGATAGAAAGGACCCTCCCATCAGAGAGTATCGGTCATAGTTATCTGACTCTTAAGGTCTTGAATGAAAATGTTAAGTTCCTACTGGATACTGGTTCAGCGGTAAGCTTAATCAGTACCAGAGTGTTGCATGAAACTTTAGGTATTGAGCAGTCTCGAGTTAGAGAGGCTCCTCGTAGTGTTTTGGGGGCGAATGGGCAGCCCCTTGATTTAAAGGGGTTGGTGGATTTGCCTGTAACTGTTGGTAAGTATCAATATGTTCAAACATTTTACGTGGTTAATCTGTCCTTTGATGCAATTCTGGGAATTGACTTTATGAATAAAACTAATTCAGTGATTTCTTTGCCGGACAAAACTGTTATGATCCAAGGGGTTAAATTTTCCCTTGAGTTTTTGAAAGAAAATGATAAAATTCACGTATTATTGATTGAGGGATTGACAGTACCTCCCTTTTCTGAAGTTATAGTGCAGGGCCGAGTTGACGGTCCACCGGTTGGACAGAGCCTGTGTGAACCCGACCCAGGGTTCATGAAAGGTCATCACGGATTAATGTTGGGACGAAGTGTTGTTGATGTTAGTCAGCCGGAAGTTCCTGTTAGGCTGATAAATGTTTCTCAGACCCCTCAAAAGTTAAAAGGTGGTGAGTCTGTGGCTGTTCTTGAGAATGTTGACATTTTAGGTGAACAAATTAAGGAGGCTTCCCCTTCGGATGATGGGAAGTTCTCTTTGTTACAAACCTATGACAGAGCGGTTTTGACTGGAAATCAAGCGGAACAGGTCAATGATTTTTTAGAGAAGAACCGCGACGTATTTATACAGTTCGAAGGTGATTTGGGCCGCACTGATCTCATTCGGCATGATATTTGTACGGGTGACCATCTTCCTATTAAATAGCGGGCATATCGGCTCCCTTTTCACAAAAGGCGCGAGGTTGAGCAGCAGATAGATGTTATGCTTAAGCAAGGGGTAATTCAACCTTCCTCTAGTCCTTGGGCGGCTCCTATAGTTTTAGTTAAAAAGAAAGACAATAGTTTTCGTTTCTGCGTGGACTACCGTAAATTAAATGCCATTACAAAAAAAGATGCCTATCCTTTGCCCCGTATAGATGAGAGTTTAGAGGGTATGGCGGGGGCACAGTGGTTTTCCACTCTAGATTTGGCTTCTGGATACTGGCAAATGGAGCTAACTCCTGATGCCCGGGAGAAAACGGCTTTTACTACTGGCGTTGGGCTCTATCAATTCACGGTCCTCCCTTTTGGGCTCTGTGGCGCTCCTGGGTCCTTCGAGAGGCTCATGGAGCTAGTTCTCAAAGGGCTACACTGGAAGACTTGTCTCATATATCTTGATGACGTCATCATATATGCGCGGTCTTTCCAGGAGCATATTGAACGATTACAAGAGGTTTTTACTAGAATAAGGTCTGCAGGATTAAAATTGAAACCTTCTAAGTGTGCGTTGTTTAGACGTCAGGTTTCATATTTAGGTCACATTGTTTCCGCGTCGGGTGTGTCAGCTGACCCGGAGAAAATTGCGCGCGTAAAAGATTGGCCTGTTCCGACTTGCTTGAAAGATCTTCGAAGTTTTATCGGGTTATCCGTGTATTATCGAAAATATGTCTCCCACTTTTCTACTTTGGCTAGTCCTTTGACCAAATTGACTCGTAAGAATGAAAAATTTGTTTGGGGCGAGGCCCAACAGGAGGCTTTTGAGATATTAAAAGACAAATTGTGTCAAAGTCCAATTTTGGCTTACCCAAATTTTGAGCACGAATTTATTCTTGACACGGATGCGAGTGATTTTGCCTCTGGTTCGGTTTTGTCACAGATTATAGAAGGCAAGGAGCAAGTAATAGCTTATTTCAGTAAAACTCATTCCCAACAAGAGAGAAATTATAGTGTTACTAGGAAGGAGTTACTGGCAGTAATTAAAAGTGTTAAACACTTTAGACATTTCCTCATTGGCAAGCATTTTACGCTGCGAACCGACCATGGGTCCCTGCAGTGGTTGTTTAATTTTAAGGAACCGGTTGGGCAGGTGGCGCGTTGGCTGGAATATCTCAGTGGGTTCGATTTTATGATGGTTCATCGTCGCGGTGAACAATATAAGAACGCAGATGCGCTGAGTAGGATTCCTTCCTGTAACAAACATGATATTAACACTGTTGAGTTTGAGTCTGCAATTCAATTGACTAAGGAAAGTCAGGGGGCTGATCCCCTTATTAAAAAATTTCTCGAAATGAAGAAAACGGGCGAGAAACCTGGACTTGAGAAATTAAAAGGAGAATCCCCGGAGCTTCAGAGGTATGTGAGTCAGTGGGAACAATTTTTAGTGGAAAATGACATTCTTCTTCGAGAGTGGACACAAATAGGGTCCCCCAGCAAATTTTTGTGGGTGGTCCCAAAAGACTTAAGAAGTCAGGTATGTAAGGAGCATCATGACTCTTTAGTGGGTGCACATTTGGGCGTTCATAAGACATATTCTAAAATTCGAGAGCGTTTCTTTTGGATAGGTTTGCGTCGGGATGTAGAACTCTGGGTTCAGTCTTGTCCGAATTGTCAGTGTCGTAAGCCACCGGGCAAGACCAGTCGAGCTCCTATGGTAACAGATAAAGTTTCGGAGCCTATGGAACGAATTGCTTTGGATATTTTGGGGCCATTACCTGAATCCGTTCAGGGTAATATTTACATTTTAGTTATATCAGATTATTTCTCCAAATGGACGGAGGCTTTTGCTATCCCCAATCAAAGGGCAAGTACAGTAGCCGATGTGGTAATTCGAGAGTGGATTAGTCGGTACGGAATGCTGAAATTTATTCATTCAGACCAGGGGTCAAATTTTGAATCTGATTTGTTTCAGGAAGTTTGCCGCTATTTTGAAATTAAAAAGACTCGTACCTCTCCCTATATGCCCCAAAGTGATGGCCAAGTTGAGAGGTTTAATAGAACTTTGGCGGCTATGTTAGCTTGCTTTGTAGAGGATAATCATGGCGACTGGGAATACTATCTTCCATTCGCCATGATGGCCTATAGAAGTGCCAAACATGAGACGACTGGGTTTACTCCCTTTAGTGTCATGTTTGGTAGAGAAATTACTTTACCTACAGAGTTAATCGCTGGTAAGATTCCTGATAGGGATTGGGCTCCCTCTCAATATGTTAGCGATTTGGAAAGTCGTCTAGCCCAAATATTTCAATTGGTCTCGTTGAAATGTGAATCCGAGATTAAGAGAAGAAAGAAAATATATGACAAGCGAGTTTTCGGCAAACCTTTTACAGTTGGGGATAGGGTCTGGCTTTATTTACCTAGAGTAAATAAAGGTCAGACCTCAAAATTTGCAAAATTTTGGGTTGGTCCCTACATCATAAAAAGCAAACTCTCGGACGCAAATTACCTTGTGGTTCGCGTCGGAGGAGGTAAACCCCAGGTTGTACATTTCAACCGGTTGAAGAAGTGTTTTTCACGTAATTTAAATTTGGGTGCCCCCATTGCTCCCACACCTGATAGTCCTATCGAGAGTAATGTTGACCGGCCCTCGGTGGGAGATCCTGAGGGGAGAGAGACGTTCGACGGGGAAGCTCCGACTAGTAGGCGTGGTCGTACCCTCCGGCGACCACGTCGACTAGGTTCTCAAGACTTTGTTTTTTATTAAGTATTTTTTTTCTTTCTCTCTGCCTGACACCACACTTGGTATTTGAGTTAAGTGGCAGTTCTCGGGGGCCTGAATATATATATATTTTGTTGAGCGCAATAAAATGTAAAAATTTGATATTATATTTAGCGCTTATGTATTGGCCTCCGAGGTGGTGCTGCCTTTGAAGTGTATTTAGTGTGGAACCAAATTTTCATGTAGATAATGGATAGATGAGCATTATTGGCTTGTCCATAATACGAGCTTTGTTGCATTATTTTAAATTACGTCATTTCCCTGGTGTGGGGAGTTGCCGTATTGTATTGGTTCCGAGAAATTGGGTTTTTTTTTATTGGCTGTTGGAAATGGCTAATACAAGTGTGGTCGTCAAATTTCTATACCTGTTAAGATTTTTCTTAAACCCGCTGACCGGTTTGTTTTTTTATTTCGGTACGCAGGAGGGTTGGGATGTTAATAATTGGGGGGTTTTCGTGCGCGTGTGTATGGAGGGCGGTGAGAGTTATATGTTAGGGTATGATTCGGAATATAAGAGTTATGGAAGTTAAGGCACCGGTGCCAAATATAATTGGATTTTTTTTTTTTTTTCGCGAGAGATGTGTCCGTGGTAGAAAATAAATCAATTGACGGGTCAGCTTGGTTGGAGAAATTATCTTTCGGGAAATATTGAAATGGTTGTCCTTTTTAGTTGCTGGGTCCTCATCTTATCTATGTAGAATTATTGTATGAACAAAGATACTGTTCTGTTTGTAAATTTTCTTCTTGTAGCATTATGGCTTTAATAATGGGCCATTCCTTTATAAGAAGACTTGCAGCATGGTCAGGGGAAATACCTGGACGTCTGAGTTCGCTGGAAGCATATGGTGTTCCTGGTGCAACTATCCAACAACTTGAATGGATTTGTGTGGAGAGTGCAGAGACCGTACTTGTGCAGGTTGGCGAAAATGACATTGACTGTGATACTTTTTGTTTTTCACATTTTAAACTTTCTGTCGAAAGACTTTTAGAGAATTTGTTACGCCAAGGCGTTAAAAAAAATTATCATTCTAGGACTGTTTCCTCGTGTGAAGACCAGAGTGTCTGGTATTGTGTACGAACTCCGTAGGGTGGCTGTCACCCAGTTTTACGAAACACTTAGAAGGTCTAATGTATTTTATAAAGCCTTATTTAAGGTGTCACGTTTACATTTTGCACGAGATGGTGTGCATTTGAATAACCTGGGTCAATGTCAATACCTAAAATACCTTGCTTTGGTCTTGGAGGAGCAGTGCTCCGTTGAATAAAGGTTCTACAAATAATCTTACCAATTTCCCGGGGAAATTGTGTGAAAGCTGAATGCTTTAGAATAAATGACATAAAAAGAATTGTATGTGCCTGATAAAGGTCATTACATCCAGAAAGTGAGATGAGTTCCTTGAGAACTTTCAGTTGTAATAGAAAAGATTTAATATTCCTTTGTTTTGGAAAGATAACCTTGAACTAAACTGGGTTCTAGATGGGACCATTATAAATATTGTCATCGTTTTATGCTTGAATGAGCTCAATCTGACGCTTACATCTCCTGTTGCATGACCTCGTCGGCTTCAGGCAGTGCAGACCCTGTACGTGGGTCAGTGCTGGTCGGGGACTCATTTCGGCCTAAAGCTATGACTGATTTCCTAAACGGAACCCCAGTTGGATGGATTTAAGGTGAATTATTTAAATAGTGATTTATTAATTTTTTTAAAACGAAAATACACAGAAATTATGAAGAAAAATTTATGTGTTTTATGAGGAACCAGCGACTACTTTTATTCAGCCAACAACTATTTCAATTCAACTAGCAATTATCTGGCTATTTTTTTTTTAATGGCCAGTATGACAAAATCTACTACCTTTGTTTGCGGAGGGGTGTATATATCTTTCCCCTTTTCCTTTTTCCTCTCCTATCTTTTTCAACAGGGACGTTGAATCTCGGGGTGGGGGTGGTGTAAGAAAAAGTGGAATTGTACAATAAGGGACACACACACGGTGTGTGCACGGTGGCCTATATCTATGTATGTATATTATATATATAGCGGGGGAGGAATTCGCTAGAATTGTGCACTTGGTGATACCTTCCTGAAATTTGGCATGATGTAAGGGTAGGCATCAGAGATTTCAAAATCGATCGGCTACAAGTTGGCACCATCCTCTAGCCACCACTAGCAGCGAAATCCAAAATGGCCGCCAAGCGGATCGAAAAAAAGCTATTTTCGCCGATCGCACAACTGAAGCTCCAAACCTAACACCATACATGTGCTGTAATTGATGTGAATGATGGAGTGAAGCCCTTGGAACAAGTTGGGGGGAAGATTAATGGATAATGGGATCAGAATTTCCGTCGATGTGTGCGTCTGTGTGTCTGACTGTCAGTATGATCGTCCGTCCGTAGATAAATTAGTGTTGAATGTTTCTCGGGAATGCAATGGTCAAATGAACATGGTATGAGAGATTCCTGTCAACACATGAACAAGGGTACTCGATAGTATGCAGCAGTGGGGATACTTGGACATTTGATAATCCAATTAAAGTGACAGTCTATTCTCAACTTCCGGCATTTTCGATAGATTTATTTTCTAAGAAAATAAAACTATCAAATTTCTAGAGGAGTTCTGGTTCAATCTCAACACCATAGCGACACGTCTGCCAGCAAGGGCAGTGCTGGAATGAACTCGGGATGCATTAGTTCCCGTTGTTAATTATACAATGTTATCTTGCCAGTATAGAACATTGGCAAAATGGGACTAGAAGGGGTGAGTGTATGTTTGCAGTCATTCGAGGTACAGGAATATTTTTTGACTACAAGTAGTATTCTTCATTTTCGGCCAGTTAAGATGTGGTGTGTTCCAAGTCAGGATTAATGTTGCCGACACTTAATGCCCATCCCTCATGGTATGCTACTTTACCAGGGATATAGAGATATAGCCACCACTGGGAGCCAAAACATGACCTTTGATGTCGATGAGTGGTCGAAATGTTTTAGCGAATAACTTATCGAAATATGATCCGGTATGGCAATTTGATACCTTACGTTAGATTTATTAGATCAACTCAGGTATGGATTCATTGAGACATGAGTGCGCTACAAGATGAAGGATTTCCAAGTTGATTTGCTATGGAGTAGGAACTGACTAGTCACATGTGGCCTATGGCCAGAGAAAGACAAGGATACCATAGATGAACACACGGGTGAACGAAGGTATCAACTGTTGTACAGAGGCAAAATAGTTGGGGATATTGTATCATGCTATGCATGAATTAACACCGTCTTGTGCAGTAAATAACAGACTATTTTCCGAAATCTAAAACTGTATTCCTATACCCCGGACAATGTAGCAAGCCACATGGGATGAACATTTGTTAGCAAAATCAACTCAACTAGAAACATGACATGTGTTAACTGGCCGAAAATGGAAAAAAAAATACCAGAATAGGAGATGACTGGTCCTAACATGACAGTATACTACTCAATATTGTTACAACAGCCACCTTCACACTTACACAAAGGTGTGCACCTTAATCCAGCTTTCAAGCATTTGCAATTGCCCTTGCAGGCCTTGGCACAACTACAGTGGAGCATCAGTGCACATGCAGCACTTGCGTCTCCTAGGTGAGTCCAAAATGGGACCAGAATATTGAGACGTGGATTCCACTCCCATCCGTACTGTGATGGGTCTGGCACACATAAGTGTTTCTGCAGAGCACGATGCCAAATGAAAGATGACACAAGAATTACCCTTTTTACATGTTGATACAGAGCTGCTTTGGTGGGCGGGATGTTTTCCATAGACTTAAGGCCATGTGTGAACATATGCCGTCTCGCATCATTGACACGTGTACTGACACAACTGTTACTGTACATCTGTATGGTGAGTTTTTCGATATGCTGCATATGAGGGGAATCCTCTGAAAAGACTTGCGGATTCTCAGTCAATTCTATCATCATTTCAGTTGATGCGGGAAAATTCATCCATGCATTCCATCCTGTCTTCTTCCCAATGCCGAGCATGCTGGATGTTACATCACAACCTGTGAAGGCGTGGAAGAAAGTCAGGGCCTTACAGTAATCAGGTCCAAGTTGTGAAGCTATCTCATGAATTGGCATATCTTTATATGCCTTTCCAATTCCAAACCCAATCCACAGCTCACTGAGTCCAAGGTCACGGAATGTTGCGAAATGGTGCAAAGACAGAATGACGACATCAGAATCAACCGTGCGAAGAAAAGCTATTTTGTGACCTTGTGAGACTGCATGGTTGAGATGAAGCATCATGCGCGTGTCTGCTTCCTCGTGGTTCGATGGAGATATGTCACATAAGCTAACATCCTTATTGCATAGTACATATTCTCCTGATGTCGTTAACAACTGGTACTCGGATGTTGATGTTAATTTCAGCAGTTCAGCAGACAGGAACTTGAAAAATTCGTCTTTATTCTCACTAACTTTCAAGAATGCCTGCCAATTCTTCCCTTTAGGTAAAGGGACGTTCTTGGACACCCGTATCAACCTAACTGCTGTCTCACCGAGGCGTTTTGCTCGCGTCTGATTCTTCAAACTGCCTTCGGGGTAACAGTCATAGATCGCATCAACCCTTGTGGTGTTCGTGTTAATCAGAGATTCGATGTATGGCAATAATTGCAATCGAGCATATTCTCCAAACAGATCCGCTTTCTGTGGTTTGATTACATGGACTACAGCAGGCATATCCAAGATGACAACTGAAGCTTGTCTAGCTGCTGAATTCTTCCCTTGTGCAGGAATAGCTGGTAAACAATTGAGAATTTGAGATTTTGTCCCACTCCGTAGCTTACCTCTATCGGATAATGCTGGCGGATCACGTGCATTCTCGTGCATGAAAAACTCATCCATGTTTGAATCAGGCCGGGCTTGCAGTGAAACGAACATCTGGGTAACTATTGCGGCAGTTGCTTTACTTGACATGAGTTTGTCTCGGCCTTTGTCCAGGTTGGCTGGGGGTGGGTTAAGGAAGGTATATATATTTGCCTTGGGAATAACATCATTCAGGGGTACGGTGCATTCCACAAGCCTTTCCTTCAAGAAAGTGGAATATAAATGCTTGCCCCTTTCGGGTAATGACCGTAAACTCTTACTAACTTCGGGGTCCATATATTCACCAGTATCTAATGTCACCAGCTGACCACTAGTTTCATCATAAGGGTTGATAATGAGTCCCTGATTCACCAGATCGAGGAGAGATTTCAATTGATTCAGAAATTTTTTCTGCTCTGATACCGAACTTTCCGGGTGTTCCGTGTTATCTGATGATGTTGTGTGGAAACTTGCATATTCATACTCATCTATAACACGCAGAACTTCTGACCTTGAAAGCTCAATAACGACTTTCTCTTCAGCCTGGCCATAGAGACCTTTTGGACCACTGTCTTCTTTGAGTAGTTGGATACTATGTTCTTGGCTCTGATCTAAACCCATCATACTGAACTTCCTCTCACTACGCTGGACCACAAAATGGCCTTCCATGAATTTGTTGTGGATTGAAGGATGCCGCCTGGGTAGCTGAGACATGTCTCTCAGAAATACGGGGACCCACCGACAATAATTTGTATGTCCTAGGGCAAAAAAGTAACTGCACAACTCATCGATAGAACACAGTGTACCAGGCCAGTTACCGATTCGTTGGTTCCGAACGAATTGACAGCTTGTCAAGAGAAAGTTCCGAACGATTTCACCCCAATAGCGCGCAGTTGGAGATTGTGAAAGAATCCTCTGTTCCCACATTTCAAATGACTCATGGGGCCCAGTCTGCTGACAGTAAATCTCATAAGCATTCTTTCTGAGGATCTCAAGCCAAGCTAGAGTGAGAAGATATGCCTGTCGCGTCCTCTTGACATGTTTCCCACCAAGTAGGGATGATGCTACACCGGGTGTGAATATCTTTGCGAGGTGAAACATTCGCTCCCAACCAGAACCACCCATAAGCTTACCACCAGCTTCTTGGGTGCACATTTCAAGATGCAGGAATCCAATCATACACACCATTCGATCCTCACCTATCTCCTCTGGGAACAGCCATTGACATTTTTTCTGCCTGGCATACAACGGACAGTCACCTTCAATGACAGGTATCTGGCCGGGGTTTACGAAAGCAGTAGCTTCCCTGACCACATACATAGCATGCTTCTGCATACTGAGTGAGTCCGCTTTCTGCTCACTGAAAACAGGGAATACCCCAATAACTGCACGAGGTTTGACATTGTCTTGATCTTCATGTTTTGAAAAGAAGCCTGAAAAGGTCACAGGGACTTCATCAAGCTGCCAGCTGCCATCAACCTTCCCTTTATTGCTGATCTGTGACACATGAGACAACCAGTCATTCTCTCCCACGTTCAAATCTGCATATTCATTGGGCCGTACATTACATTCATCTGGAGATTCAAGCCTGATGTCCCCACCAAAGTCTTCAACGAAAGGAACAAATGCATAGTCGTCTGGGAGTTCAATTTGTGTGTCTTCTGGAACATCTAAACTCAGTGGTGGGGGATCAGTACCCACATTGTCCCTGCTCAGTTGACCAATGAGTGTGATGGACGTACCATGCATATCAGATCTACCAGATACATCAATGTTATCAGTGGTTCCTATCGAGAAAACATTACGTTTGCAGTTAGCTGGGACTACAACACCTTCGTTCTTGAACCGCAGTGAAACAGCTCTCGCGAAACTCCTGCGAACATCCATTACGCGATCATAAGAGACAGAGAGTCCCATTTGATGAAAATCTCTGATAAGATTTTTCATACGATCATGGGCATGCAACTTCAAACCCACATAAAGAGGCATTGGAGTTTCTCTGTCACGTCTCTGGTGAACATTTTGTGCATGTTCGGAGCGTTTCGCTGAATTGCTGATCAACATCTGTGAAATAGTACAAGCCACTCGAGTCTTGGCATTAACAGTCTCATCATCGCCTAAGTTCTGTATACTACATGTGCCCTCAAGTAGAACTCTAAGAAGAGTCAGGAGTGAGTTGGGTACAGGCTCGCTCAAGCAATAAGATGAAAATGATCCCGTGAAAGGAGCTTGAGATATGAGTATGTGTTTACGCAGAAGAAGACCCACATCAACTATCTTTTTTGCCTCTTCCTCAGACACTATACGAGTTAAAGATTCGGACAACAAGGAGCCAACTCGAAACCTACTTGAAATAAACACATCTCTACCCTGTGTGAAGGCGTCCCAGCCATCGCCCAATTTCTGCAACAAATGTTCTTTGAATCGAGTGGAATGTATTTCTTCACTAAGCCAATCAGAACCGACTTGCTTCAACCTCCGACTGTACAGATTCTTGAGATCGACAAGCTTCATCGCGGAATCGTTGTGTTCAACAAATGTTATGAGCTCTGCCATAACGAGAGGGTCATAGGGCAGGCCTGACGCGGAATGTTCGGCGTTCTTCGACTTTTTAGATTTAGCCGCTCGTGCTTCATTGGCAAGCTTACAATAACAGGTTTTGTGATAGTAAAGATCACTAGCAGCGGAATCAAATGCTGCATTGACCCGAGAAAAAACAACCCAGTTCTCGGCTTCCTTTGCCATAATTTTGAGTTTATTGTTATCAGACATTGATCTGCAAATAGGCTCACTGCTGTCACCTTCGCGTTTGTGACAATAAACACACTGGGGCAGTTTCCTGTCACAGCCAGATTCAAAACTTGTCCGTGTTCTTTTAGGACTCAGCGTGGAGCAGGATGCCACTGCCTCATTTCGCTCTCGCTTGTGTAGCACGCGCTGTACGATGTGAGTCCGAATACTGTCACGGCATGTCTTATGATATATTGCCTTATTCGTCAACAGTGACATCGACATACACTCATCACTCTCTCTCATCAAACAATCAATGGTCAAATTATATGGAAGCTCAACGCCATTATCTAGGAAGCGCGTTATGTCTTCCTCAATAGCTTTATAGGCGTCATGAAAACGAGATTCTCTATACGGACGCATCAATTTCTTGGAACTGTCTTGCTGGCAAAAGCAACAACGTTCCCAGTCAGTACTAGTCCGTACACGAAGAGGATTCTCACTCATTCTGTGAATGATTTTTGTGAACAATCGCGTTCTCGAATTAATTTCGACAGACAAATCAGAATTGCTTGCGGAATTACGCCAAACAAGAGATTGTATGGCAAAGAGACTGCTTCATAAAGAGCGTTGTTTCTCCGGGATCAGCGTCATTCAGGTTTGCCTGAATGACGCTGATCCCGGAGAAACAACGCTCTTTTCAAGTTCCAAGAAATTGATGCGTCCGTATAGAGAATCTCGTTTTATTCTACATCATCTCCCACGTCTGTTTCCAACACGTGCGTGGATCAGAGTTCACTTTCGCGCCCTTACAATCGGATGTATAGTCGGTAGACCGTCGAAAAGGAGGTTCCCTTCAGCCGCTGGCGGCCATTTTGGATTGTGCCGCTACTGGTCGCCACCGGTCGGTGTCAACTTGTAGCCGATCGTTTTTGAGAACCTCATAGCCTACACTAACAGTGTGCCAAATTTCAAGAAGGTATCACCAAGTGCACAATTCACCTGTATGTGACGAATTCCTCCCCCGCTATATATGTAGGTATGGGTCTGTGTGTACATATCGAGTGTGTGTTTGCCCGCTTCAGTATTGAAAGTGCTAAAATACTCTGAGGTGGCCTTAAATTGTTACATTGATCATTAACTGATAGCGTTATGGATCAGTGGTTCTTACTTCATTGACCACTATTGTGAGAGACATGTAGTTTCTCGTGCTCGGCGGTGTTGACTTCGCACGAAATAATTGCGTCTGCAATATTATATTATTCTGAATCGGAGTCTAGTGGATCAGAACCGTGTGGAGCTTCCTATAGGTGAGTCGAATATTTATTTCTCCGTAGTTGTACCCTGCCGGGGCCGGTCATATTTTATGTAATTTACCGATCCTCGCCGTAAGCCGAAATATGTTATAAAAGGCTATATTAAATTGGTTCTAGGATTATTCACGATTGATCCAGGGCATCTTATTGCTGTTGCGATAGGATGCTATGGCCTAATCGTGATCTTTCGGCTTGGGGCGAGTTTCGGTGGCCCGATGGATTGTACCCCCCCCCCCCCCTCTCCTTTTATGGCATTAGCTTGAATGTACAGACGTGAATACTGAGATAACGCTACCCTCAGTGAATATTTAGCAATATTTAGGAGGGTAGGTGGGTCACAAATAATGAAGTAACCCTTCTGCTGGGTGACATGTGAAAGTAAATATTTGGTATTGCCGTATCTTGGACTCCCCTTCTTTAGTTAAGGGTAGTAGTCATGTAGTCTGGTGTGCATATTTTAAGGCGGCATAAGTGCCAGATTGTAGGGTTTTTCCCCCTCTTTAGTAGGGGACGTAACTATTTTATGAGGAGTTATGATCTCACCTTGAAGGGTGAATGAAATGAGTTGGTCTGTACAACTTGAATGTAAATCTGAATGTACTGCTGAATTGTGGGAGGGTAGAGACGATTTGGGGATTTGTGAATAAATTTGCTAATAATTTAGTGGAATTGGGTTTTTTTGTATTTTTAATTCCTATTCTGTTTCAGAGTCCTAGTCCTAACATATATCTTAACACAAAACACGGTTTAAGGGTGGATTGGAATCATAGGAAGATGTTTGTTCCTTGGTTGACTGTTGTGGCGAGGTTCTCGGTAAGGGCTCACTTATTGTAAGTGAGTCCGGCCCGAGAACAGCAGCACAGCACGGGTGCCAGGGTAGTCTGGAATAATTTTGTAGAGGTTCTAGGTGATTGATTACGCTAACTAATTTTCGGTTTGAAATTGCGAACTTGTAACTAACCCCTCGACAACAAATCTGTGCTATGGCTAGACCTTGTTTGGCTTTGTGGCGTGGCTCTCGGACGGAACTCACTTCATGTAAGTGAGTTCGGGGCCGAGAGACTCGACACAAAGTGAGAGCAGGGCGGGGTGGGTCGAGTTTCGCTACATATTAAATCAAAGTTCAAGAGAGATAACCTGGTTAAAATTGTCGCAGATTAAAAAGTTTGGAATATGCACATGTTCACTTAGTAGAGATGATGTTTGAAAGGTTTCATCAAAATCGGTTCATTAATGTAGGAGGAGTTGCGCGCACAAGAATTTGTTCGGATGGAAAGACACAATAAATCTAAGTCAAAGGGAGATAACCTGGTTAAAATTGTCGCAGATCAAAAATCTTGAAATATGCGCATGTTCACTTAGTAGTGATGATGTCTGAAAAGGTTTGTCCAAATTGATTGATAAATGTAGGAGGAGTTGCGCACACAAGAATTTCAGGTCCGGAAAGACGTACGGACGGACGGACGGACGGACGGACGGACGGATGGACGGACGTACGGACGTACAGGGCGATTCCTATATAGCCCCCACTTCTTCGAAGCGGGGGTATAATAACTTATATTGTGGACATAAATGTGTACATGCATGATATTATTACAGCATAAACATTTAACGGTAATTATATCAATCATGTCATCATTTTGTGTATCCTAATTCTTCACTTACCGTACTGATGCGGGAATAAGTCCAGGGGGTGTGGGCACTGAAAAAGCAAATGAAAGTGTCAATGACACTGTAGCTCAACTTGTCAAGACAAAGACATGAACATGTATAGTATGTGACACAGCAATGACAAACATCTAGGTAATGACCTGATAACAAAAGTACATATAAAGTATTGTAATGGTCTGTACATAAATACTGACCGTTGTCTGTAACAAATGTATAGGTAAAGTATTGTAAAGGTGGGTGACAGTCAGATGCTAAACTAGAAAAAAATCTTTGAGTCCCAGAGTGGGTCTGACTGAACCCCCAAAATATTTGTTCTCATAGCACAGTGATAACAAAGGCACCCCAAAACACACTCGTTCCTGTCCCAAGGTGAAAACAAAGGGACCCAAGAAGTTTTGTGAAGATCAGTTCATAAATACAAGCTGTACAGAACTTGTGACAAAAAACTGATTGGACCTAATTTCTGTACAAAATGGCCACTGGCAGCCATCTTGAATTTTGGACAACACCCAGAAACACTCATTCTCGTCCCAAGGTGATAACAAAGGTACCCAAGAAGTTTTGTGAAGATCGGTTCATAAATACAGCCTCTACCCTGAGCAGTATTGACATGTGTGCTTACATTGTGTAAATAGCACTGAATAAATCAAAGTTCATCTAATTTACATAATTTCTGCACGAAAAAAAATCCCTTACAATATGTGATGTATTCCATGTTACTAAACATTCATACAAAAATTTATTCAAATCAGAACTTTCATACAGAAGTTCTGTACAAAAGACTGATTGCACTAATTTTGGTACAAAATGGCTGCTGGTTGCCATCTTGAATATCGGACCACACCCAAAAACACTCGCTCTCATCCCACGGTGATAACAAAGGTACCCAAGAAGTTTCGTAAAGATTGGTTCCTAAATATGGCCTCTAGTCTGAGCCCTATAGGAGTTGTGTATAAAAAACTGATTAGACCTAATTAAAGTACAAAATGGGCACTGGCAGCAGTCTTGAATTCTAGACTGCACCCAGAAACACTCGTTCTCGTCCCAAGGTGATAACAAAGGTACCCAAGACATTTCGTGAAGATCATTTCATAAATACAGACTCTAGCCCGAGCCGTATTGACATGTGTACTTACTGTGTGTAAGTCGCACTGAAAAAATCAAAGTTCATCTAATTTGCATAATTTTTGCACGAGAAAAAAACCTGTATTATATGTGATGTATCCCATTGTACTAAACATTCACACAAAAAATTATTCAAATCAGCACTTTCATACGGAAGTTCTGTGCAAAAATCTGATTGCACCTAATTTTGTACAAAATGGCTGCCATCCGCCATCTTGAATTTCGGACCGCACTCAAAAACACTCGTTCTCGTCCCACGGTCATAACAAAGGTACCCAAGAAGTTTTGTAAAGATCAGTTCATAAATATGGCCTCTAGCCCCAGCCGTATCCAATTGTTGACGTACGGACAGACGAACAGACGGATGACAGGCCATGACAAAAGCTCAAATTTGGCTTTGCCAAAGTTGAGCTAAAAAGACATGGGTGGGCTTATTTTCAGGTAAGGCAGTTTATAGAAGCAGGGAAAAGTTCGAGAAGGCCATTTGCAGCACTGTTATTGGAGTGTACAGTTTCCCACTGTCCATTTTATCATGCCACTTCATATTTTATCTTTTGTGTGTGAAATTGAAATGGTTTGTAAATTGTATTGAATAAAGAATGTGTTAACATACCAAAAACTATCCTTCTTAATTTTTCCGTCTTGTTTTTATTGAAATGAGTTCCGAGAATTGTGAGCATGAATTCCCATGTTGTTGATGGAAAAGTCATGGAAATCGAAAGTAACATTTCGAAAACGAGTCTATTATAGTCTGTTTTTAAAGACGTTGCTTTCATAAAACCATTGTGGACTGGGACATTCTGTCCCAAGGTTTTTGAATTGTGTTTATTTAAAAAATATGTGAACTGTGTTTTGTATTACTCACGTTAAAGAAGGTGCCCTCAGTATTCATACGGTAAATCCCATTGTGAAAAAACAAACAATAAATTCTGTTGCGTTCACTTTTTCCAACCTCCAAGTACAAGATTAGCAGGCGGCAGTTCGCAGCCAACATTATTAGCACGGATAACTATCTGCACTATCCACGCCCCAGTTATTGATGTATCAACACTGAACCTGGCTGTTATGGCCAAAGAAGAAAAAAATTGGGAATTTTTCTTGCAGTCCCCACACAACTTATTTCATTGGTAATAAGTTGTGGAATATCCGCACCAAGGGCAAGATGAAAAGGTGACGTCTGAGCCCCCTACCCCCCAACCTGTGGCATTCACTTTCTCCAAGAGCAAGATGAACAGGGGACGTCTGAATTTGTTTGTATATATAAGTAAGGAGAGGTAACTTAATTCTTGTGATATCTTACAACATAATTTTTTTCCGTTTTCAACAAACTTTCAATTATATTTTTTTTTTACACAAAAAGGATAAATTTGGTATGAACCATAACAATAGTATATATAATAGGTCAGCTGAAGTTAATTATACTAGGGAGATAATATTTTTATTTAATTTATAATTCGAGTGTATATAATTTTGATTTCACATAACTGCGACAGTATGAGAAAATATTTGACATACACTGCATTTGATAAAAACACTGACCGCCCTGGTGCACATAATGTGTCCCCATCATTGTAAACAATATGGCTTTTCCTTATTTTGTTTTCAAAACAGACTTTCGTGTAGCATGGATCAAACTGGATATCACAACTCAGGGGAATGAATTCATATTTATTTTTGAGCAGCTATTTTTGCAGGGATCACATCAGGTAATTTCTCAACACAATTGTCGGATTCCTGTTTTTTGTTTTTCAATGACACATTAATTGAGACAGAATAAAAACAAAATGATATGTATTGTTAGCATTGAGTAATTTTTTTGTACAATAAAACCTGCAAAAGATAAGAATGAATATTTTCTCACTAAAAATGTACAGATTGAACAAAGAAAGTGGCAATAACAGAGAAAATGACACACGAAAAAAATGACATTGGATGCATTTTTCTTTTTCTCCATTACAGTAAGGGCATTTCTTTGATTTTCAGAAGTAGGGGAGTGGACTTATTCATGAAGAGAGCACCTTGAAATATGTTTTCGAAAATCTGGAGGGGGGGGGGGGGTGGGGGTGGGGGGTTTCTTATTCCTGCATCAGTATGGTATAATATTTACCTAATCATAATTTTACACAAAGAAATACTTTGCAATAATATTTTACATTGGTCTCAGACTGTGATTGTGAAAGAAAGTATGTTTTGAGTTCATTAACTGCAACATGATTTCATCAGATTATGTAGTTCATTTCAGGAATTCTGGTGGGGCGCAGTGGTTCAGTTGGTAGAGGTGCAGGCTGCAAGCTGAGAGGTCCTCGGTTCGAATCCCACCTGCGGCAACTGCGTTGTGTCCTTAAGCAAGACACTTCACCCCCATTGCCCATGTGGGGGCACTGTGACGCTGTGTACTAAGGCGTACTGCACGTCGATTGTGCACCTGTCTTCAACCAATGCTAACCCTGCTTGTGTGGAGTTTGTATGTTGGGGAGCTGACAGTTGCTTGCCATTGCTCAGTGGTTCTCTCTGGGTACTCTAGCTTCCTCCACCTGTAAAACTGTCATGGTCCTGATTAGCCATTGTGCAGAAATATGTGACCTTAAACACCAATAAATAAATAATATCAGGAATTCTGGTAATAAATTTAATAAACAAACACTACCGTATTTACTCTATGTATTGGGACAGCTAAAAATAATTATTTTCACAGGCGTCTCAATTCTTAGAAAATGGGGAAAGAACACAGCCTGGTCTTGATTTGATGCTGAATAAAGTTGTGTGTGATTCGTTTTCCATCACTATATATGAAAATCGCCGTCCAATTTTTTTTTTTATATTTTCATCTTTTGCTTCCAAAACATAGCTTATGATCCCTCATTGGAACGTGTGCATTGCGCACGTTCCAATGAGGGATCATAAGCTATGTTTTGGAAGCAAAAAATGAAAATTTTTAGTTACTGAAGAATATTTTTTATGAGTGTCGTCTGCTACTAGCGACGGGCCAACTGGAAACAAATCTCCTGAATGTCCCAAACTTTGGAGCATAAAAAAAATATAGTTTTATGGAAAAAATGTGTGTCCCAAATCATAGAGTGTCCCAATACATAGAGTAAATACGGTACATTCCAAGCTTGCAATTTTATTCTGAACCACAGGCAAACAGTAACATTAACTTAAGTGTATTTAGAAAAAAATACACTTTGAATTTACAATTCAACAGTATTAATAAAATGAAATTGTACATTGAAATCAACACTCTCAATCAAAATCACTCTCCTCACATTTTTCACTCTCGCAAACTTTATTTTTACTCACCTCCATTTTGCTCCCATTCGACACTAGTTTAGCAAAATTTTGTCCACAAATAATATTTTGGTACCATTTATTTGTGAATGCCTGTTGTATATAAGCATTTTTTCTACTGCTGAGAAAACAGCAAGCTAGTGCATACTGTGTAAAGCAGGCTCAAAGCCAGGATTTTATAATTGGGGGTTCCCTGACCATTTTTCTTTTTTTTTCCTTTTTTTTGTGGAGGCAAAGATAATATTCGAAAGATCATTGTGTGGGTTTTCATGGGCTGCCCCTCATCCTAACTAGGACCCTCCACTCATTGTCCAGAGGGTCCTAGTTAGGATTAACATCACCCCAACCCCCATGAAAATTTTGTAAACCTCAGTGCTCTAAGAACAAATTGAGGTATTTGTAGCATGCGTAGACCCTATATTGGAGACCATTTTTATTGGAGTATGAATGTGTGGGAATGGGTACAAATTACATGAATCCCAAAGGGATTCATACAATTTGTACCCATTCCCACATGTTCGTACTCCAATAAAGATTATAAAAATTGCATTCAATTCTTATAATTACATTCCCTAACTGCTTAAACTACTTTTTACCAAACAACAAAGCAGAAAGACGAAATAAAACATGTACGAACGAACGAGGTGAAAAACCACCCTCACACAAAAGACAAAGCGCACAACTCTGAGTTGAGCGCCGGTTTTCAGCATTGACCCAAATTTGTCAAATTGTCATCTTTCGCAACGAAACTTGGAATGTTCAAAACAATTTATTTATCATATCAGTAAACTATAATGACCTATGAAACGACAACAAGTTCAAGAATGAAATCACTGAAATAATTTCACCCTGTCGATTGACATTTCTTGTAAGTTGTTTGAGATATCACAAATTATTAACTTGAACGTAAATGCGGGTCAAAGTTCGACCAAATGTATTCATTGGAAAATTACATTTGATCATGACGTTTTCATCCAGCTGACCAATGGAAATCGAGTATTTGGACCCAAAACGTATAACTACATTAACAATGTAATTATTTTCATATGAATGTATCATGTGTTATATATTACATCGCCTCCCAGATTCGAAAACAGCAATAAAATGCTTGCAGATTTCAGATCTTTGGAAATAAAATCATTTCCCAACTTGGGCCAAGAATCAATTAAGAATTGAATGCAATTTTTATAATTCTGATAATTACATTCCGTAACTGTTTAAACTACTTTTTACCAAACAACAAACGCAGAAAGACGAAATAAAACATGTACGAACGAACAAGGCGAAAAACCACCCTCACACAAAATACAAAGCGCACAACTCTGATTTTTAATTTTCACAACTTTAGAAACGGAAACGAGTATTTTAGTAACAGGCTTTATGCCACAGTTGGGAAATGTCACCAAAGAAACAGCAGCGGAGTTGATGACTACGAGAGGCGCTAAAAGTAAAAAAAAAAACGCCCAAACACCGCCCGAATTACATTCTGTCAACTGCACTCTACTGTAAACGCGGGTCAAAGTTCGACCAAATGTATTCATTGGAAAATGAATTACATTTGGTCATGACGTTTTCACCCAGCTGACCAATGGGAATTGAGTATTTGGACCCAAAACGTATAACTACATTAACAATGTAATTATTGATCAAAACAAGCATGTCTTCCCAACACAATCTATATTTTGTGGTCGTTCATTTTCCTCTGAGAGTTATCAACACATTGGTGATGAAACGGTGAATATGCTTTCTCCAAGTATGAAGTGTGGAGTCTTTTATTTAGAACTCAGATATTAGAATTACTGATCCACTCCTTGCTATTTATGTTTTGTCAATTATTTATGCGGCTGGCGATTTCTTTGTTATCCAGGCCTCGAAATAACAAAATTTTGATAAACCTTCCAGCAGGTTGCCTCATTTGACAATGGTTAACCTGTTGACCGGTTACCTAGATTTTTGTGTAGCTTATTATTTCAGAAACCCAAACACATTTGTCTCGAACTGGGTGTGGGAATTGGGCAAATGTGTGGGGATGGGGTCAAATACCATCGATGGACGTCTGTATTACGAATACATTGAACTTTAGAGGATGGGAGTTGCATTGGCAGTCTCTGATTAACATTGGAAAAGAAACAATTGTAACTCATATCTACCTTTCCCTACATTTCGGAATCCGGAGAATGTAATCCAAAGTTCCAAACTAAAACTTATTTGTGCCACAATGTTCAAAATCATTTGGAAAAACCCATGTTCACAACCATGCTGGCTGTTTATTCAAATGGAATAGGCGCGTAAATAAGAAGTCAGCATTGGTGAATAAAAGACATTTCCATAATGTGTTCGAAAATTTTTCTCATGGATTGGTAGGGTAAAAAGGGGCGGGATGCAAATAATTAACAACAGCTCATTTGATTTTCAATATGTCTCCTTTTTATTGTATCAAAGACTTATTTTCAGCTTCGTGCAGTGCAAGAGTTAATACCTCACGTGCGGTAAATGTATTAACAAAGCAGTTAGCTCCCTTTAGCTGTAACAGACAATCGCTTTTCTCAGAATCGAAAGAAATTAATTGTTTCAAAAGCCAGAGGGCGCCGCGAGTTGGTACTGCAGATCTTCAGTACCGCTAATACTATAGATTTATACTTGCAGGGACAAGTACAGTAATGATTGAAACACGCTGTATGATAACCATATGAGCATTTTGTTCTCGTTTTGTTCACCGCAGTCTGCAGTGCTTCTTTTAAATCAGTGGGAGGAAAAACGTTGATAACGTTTCTCATCCCGTAACAACTAACTTCGTCGGCCATAGATGCGATTTTTGGTTAACCGATCGAGCGTTTGCCTGAAAACAAATCTGCACAACTGATAGGCGAACGGTACGAGCGTTCGCCTCTTATTTCAAGGCCTGGTCATCAAAGCAAAAAAAATATTTTAAAATGTTGGAAAAGTGGATAAATTCAAGCTTTATGAATGTTTGTCATTATTTTGGTATATAATATGTCGCTATTCACTGCTTCAATTCGTATCAAAAAAATGTTAAAAGTTTTGTTGGACTCTATGTTGTGTGAAACGTAACACACTTGGGTCACTCGTAGTACATGTATGTCAGGCCGCTTTAAAATCAAACTAGAGGTACCGTGAGCAAACTCACAAAGTGATACCCCCCGCGCCTGTCAGAACGGAATTATATTGCTTCATGCACATCTTCATATGGAGTTCTTCCATTGTGTAAAGTTTCATGAAAATTCTTCAAACGGTTTAGGAGGAGTTGCGCTTATAAGGATGGATAGATGGACAGATGGACGGATGGACAGACATCCTAACAAATTGGTAGTTAAGTGGCTAGTTTTATGGGACTATTATTAAAACAAGTGATTTTGGGGAATATTTTTGGGGTGGTAGGAAACCCTGACCCTACCCTTTACTGACCCTAACACTTCTCCCCACACCCAATTCTAAACCCCACCCCAGACTAATGAAAATTCAATATATTCCTATTTTAACTAAAATGCATGTCCATTGTATTAAAACAACTTTTTGGGTGAAAACTTTTTGGGGTGGTAGCAAACCCTAGCCCTACCCTTTACTGACCCTAACCCCACCCCACCCCAACTCTAAACCCCACCCTAGAATAATGACATTTAACTATGTGATTTGTCACATAAATTGCGGCAGTCACCTAACCCCCATTTCTACCAACAAATGGCCACCTAAACCCCCATAAGTCTGCCCGGATGGACGGACAGATGGATGGATGGACGGGTGACTCCTATATACCCGCCCTCCCCACCCCACCCCCCCCCCAAACTTTGTTTGCGGGGGGGTATAATGATAAAAAACATTCTGTGATTCAGTTATTCATTAAAACTTTGTTCTATGACAAAACAAAACACATGGAAATCATTCAGAGGTGTTGCAAATATGACCAACTGAGGGGGGGGGGGGGTGCAGGGGGATGAAGGGAATACAGTGGAGCCCACTTAATTGGATATCTCTTAACTGAATAACCTTGTTAATATAATTTCCAGACACATACCATACCTCCAGCACTAATCTGACCTGTTAATTGAATATAGTTTTTAGAGTAAACTCTTGTTAATTGAATAAAAAAAATGTGTAACCTGTCAAGAAATTACCCTGACTCTCCCCAGTTTTCCTTTGTTTATAGACCTATATGGCCTCAGTACATCCAATACAGGCATTTAATCTATTATAATTTATTATAATGCATTATATTTTGCTTGACAGAGTGCATGGGGCTCTATCAAACAAGTTATAATAAAATAAATGATAAGTTCATCTCTAGAATACAGGAAAGGGATACAATCCCTGTTAACTGAATACTCCTGTTAACTGAATAATTTTCATTGGCAAAATGGCTATTCAATTAATCCTTTACCCAACGATTCGCCAGCATCCACCAACGTAATATGCAGATTCAGCAGCTGAAAAAATATTATTTTTCTAAATATTTCAACAAAACCATATCATCTGACCCCTCTTTGAAATGAGGCCATTCCAATGAGGTCACATCATATGGTTTTGTTGAAATTTTTCGAAAATGAAAGTGTCAATGACACTGGAGCTCAACTTGTTAAGACATATACATGTATAGTATGTGACACAGCAATAACAAACATCTAGGTAATGACCTGATAACAAAGGTACATATAAAGTATTGTAACGGTCTGTACATAAATGTGGGTGACAGTCAGATGGTAAACTCGAAAAGAAATCTTCGAGTCCCGGAATGGGTCTGACTGAACCCCAAAATATTTGTTCTCATAGCACAGTGATAGCACAGGCACCCCAAAACACACTCGTTCCTGTCCCAAGGTGAAAACAAAGGTACCCAAGAAGTTTCGTGAAGATCAGTTCATAAATATGAGCTGTGTAGAAGTTGTGACAAAAAACTGATTGGACCTAATTTCGGTACAAAACGGCCACAGGCAGCCATCTTGAATTTGGACCGCACCCAGAAACACACGTTCTCGTCCCAAGGTGATAACAAAGGTACCCAAGAAGTTTCGTGAAGATCGGTTGATAAATACAGCCTCTAGCCCAAGCCGTATTGACATGTGCACTTACAGTGTATTAGTAGCAATGAATAAATCAATGTTCATCCAATTTGCATAATTTCTGCACGAGAAAAAAACTTGTACTATATGTAATGTATTCCATGTTACTAAACATTCATACAAAAATTTATTCAAATCAGAACTTTTATACAGAAGTTCTGTACAAAAGACTGATTGCACTAATTTTGGTACAAAATGGCTACTGGTGGCCATCTTGAATTTTGGTCCGCACCCAGAAACACTCGTTCTCGTCCCAAGGTGATAACAAAGGTACCCAAGACGTTTCGTGAAGTCGGTTCATAAATACAGACTCTAGTCCGAACAGTATTGACATGTGTACTTACTGTGTGTAAGTAGCACTGAAAAAATCAAAGTTCATCTAATTTGCATAATTTCTGCACGAGAAAAAAACCTGTATTATATGTGATGTATACAATGGTACTAAACATTCGCACAAAAAATTATTCCAATCAGCACTTTCATATAAAAGTTCTGTGCAAAAATCTGATTGCACCTAATTTAGTACAAAATGGCTGCCAACGGCCATCTTGAATTTTGGACCGGACCCCAAAAAACTCGTTCTCGTCCCAAGGTGATATCAAAGGTACCCAAGAAGTTTCGTAAAGATCGGTTCATAAATACAGCCTCTAGCCTGAGCCATATTGGCATTTGCACTTACAGTGCTGAAAGTAACACTGAATACATCAAAGTGTGTCTAAATTGCATAATTTACGCACGAGAAAAAAACCTGTATTATATGTGATGTATCCCATGGTACTAAACATTCATACAAAAAATTATTCAAATCAGCACTTTCATATGGATGTTCTGTGCAAAAATCTGATTGCACCTAATTTTGTACAAAATGGCTGCCAGCGGCAAACTTGAATTTCGGATCGGACCCAGAAACACTTGTTATTGTCCCACAATCATAACAAAGATATCCAAGAAGTTTTGTAAAGATCGGTTCATAAATACGGCCTCTAGCCCGAGCCGTATTGAATTGTTGACGGACACACGGATGACTGGCCATGGCATAAGCGCAAATTTGGCTTCGCCAAAATTGAGCTAAAAATTAAAAAATGATATTTAAATTAATAAATTTTGATATCGTCCGCGTTGGGTAAAGGGTGAATAGGGCTCCACTGTACCCCCAATTTGTCCTGATTGTCATTACTCAAGAAATGTTCCAACGACATCATCAAGGCATGCATTTTTGTAGTTGGAGGTGGGGGTGTAGGGGGTCACACCCCTATGTCCAGAAACTATGCCCTGGGAATTATTGAATTGTTTTTATAACATAAGTAGCACATAAAATACTGTGACATATAGTTAAGCCCACTTAATTAGATATTTCTTCACTGAATAACACTGTTAACTTCATATGAATACCACACATCAAAGCATTTACTATACTTTAGGTGTGTTTCTCTATTCAGTTTACATACAAATTTGGATTGCAGATCATAACTTTGGGTTGTGTAAAATATCGAAATGTTGATGATACTCATATGGTATGGAATTACAAACTCAAATTCCACTGGATTTAAAAACAAGAGGCCCCAAGGAGCCTTAATCGCTCACCAGCCAGAGCGGTTCAAAGAAGTATTTGTGGGTCACATTCAGTTAGACATGGTTCATCAACACTACAAAGGAATGAAGTCATGAGAGACAAATTTTATGGAACTAGGGCCACGGCTTGAACAAACTTGAATCTTACCCCCCTAAGGATGTTGCATACCAAATATCAAAAGCATTCATCTGCTGGATCTAAGAAGAAGATTTTTAAAGAAAATTCCTCATTTTGAACTAAGTTATCATTCAGGCTCCCACAGTGAGCCCAAATATGAACCTAAAGACTTGGCTTTAACAAACTTGATCTCACCCCTGAAATGCACTAAGTTCGAATTCGGGCTTCTATACTGAGCCCAAATATGAATCCAGGGGGCCGATTCGAACAAACTTGAATCAGATCCACCCCACAATGTTGCATACCAAATATCAAAAGATTCTGCCTGCTGAATCAGGAGAAGAAGATTTTTAAGAAATTTGCCTGAAATGCACTAAGTTCGAATTTGGGCTTCTATAGTGAGCCCAAATATGAATCCAGGGGGCTGATTTGAACAATCTTGAATCAGACCCATACCAAAATGCTGCATACCAAGTATCAAATAATTCTGCCCACTGGTTCTGGAGAAGATTTTTTAATAATTCATACGGTGCTATCAGAGTTATGCCCCATACAGAGCCCCCAAGGGTTGTGGCCATTTCATTTGAACAAATATGAATTGCCATATAGTAATGAACATCCACATAAAGTTTCGTGAAAATCGGACCAGCGGTTTCAGAGGAGAAGTCGTTTGAAAAATGTTCACAACGACGGACGACGGACAAAAGACAACGGACGGCAAGTGATAAGTTGAGCTCCCTTCGGTGAGTTAAAAAAACTTCATCTCTGTCAGACACTTACCTTTATATTGGTTATAACCTCTTGAGAAGATTCTTTCTCTTCAATTTTATTTTTTTCAATGTCTATTTTCCTGACGTGGAAGGAATTGGATTTAGCCAAAGTGATTTCAACCTGGAAATGAAAATAACAAAATTAGAAAAAATCTTGCTTCTGAGCCTTGCATCCCACTCAGAATTGAAAATAAGCCTCACTCAAGCCAGAAAATAAGCAGACTGACATCTGCAAAATGAGGTTCCCAGAGTGTGAATTTAGTGATGCTACCCTGCTATAGCAGGGTAGCATCACTAAATTTACCCTCTGTGAACCTCAATTTCAATCAGAGTCTCAAGAATAAATAGAAAGAGATACCCAGAGGATAAATTGGCCCACTGTTTGGGATATCATCATTAAATTCACCCTCTGGGCACCTCATTCTGCAAATGTCAGACTGCTTATTTTCAGGCCTGGCCTCACTACTCATTTTCATTACCAAGATTTCTCTTCAATGATACTATTTTGCGCTTGTAGAACTAAACATTTAACCAACTATCGCTGAGCTCAGTCAAACTGTAGAAAACATTGGTTTTTCCATGTAATAGTATAAGGGGTTATATTTATATCCAGCTTTATTTAGGACTGTTTTGTAGATTAATTAAAAAAAACAAGTGCAACGCCGATCGGCAGCGATCAGACAATCGTCCCCCACGGTAGGTGGATTACTGTGAAATGTATTGATATTTCCTCAATAAAACCCAAACAAATATGGATATGAAAGGAACAACACAACAAACTAGTCCCAATATTAACCATATTTCTGTGGTTGTACTGGAAGCATACAATACCTGTAAGAAGTTAAGAAAGGCTAACTTGCATAATTTATGCACAAGAAAAAAAACCCCTGTATAATATGTTATTTATCTTATGTTCTTTCCCTTCAAATCTGAAAATTTGAAACAAAAACATGAAAGCATCTTTGCAGTACACAACATAATACGCACAAAAATATTACCCGAGAAAAAGGTTAAGTAAGGCTAATTTGCATAATTTATGTACCAAAAAAAACAAGAGGCCCCACGGGGCCTGAAGCGCTCATCTTGTACAGAACACAATTTAAACAGAGTCCAAGAATGAGTCTACATTAAGCAAGCCATCTCCATAGACTACACTGTCAATCCTTGAGTCCCTCAGGAGTGACAAAAATAATCTGGGCATCATGCCTTTTCTTCAGCTGATCATAAGTAAAATGCAGAGCTCCCCTATGAAGCCCCTTGATATAACCTATGTGGATTAATCTTAGTACCTCTAGAGGGTACTGAATACAAAATTTTTAATTCTTCAGCAAAATGGCCAATTCCGGTTCCCATAGAGAGCCCAAATATTAACCCAGGCTCTTGATTTGAACACAGTTAAATCTGACTTCCCTAGAGATGTTGTGTACCGAATATGAAAGCATTCTGACTGTTGGATCTGAAGAAGAGAAATTGTAAAGAAATTTCTTCGAATTGCACTAAGTTAAAATTTGGGCTACCATAGCGAGCCCAAATATTGACCTATGGATCCGATTTGAACAAACTTGAATCTGACCCCCCTAGAGATGTTGTATACCAAATGTGAAAGCATTCTGACAAGTGAATCTGAAGAAGAAGATTTTTGAAGAAATTCCCTCATATTGTACTAAGTTAAATTTCATGTTCCCATATGGAGCCCAAATATTAATCTAGGCACTCGAATTGAACAACCTGGAATCTGACCCCCCTAGAGATGTTGTATACCAAATATAAAAGCATTCCGACTGGTGGATCTGAAGAAGAAGATTTTTAAAGAAATTTTCTCATATTGCATTAAGTAAAAATTTGGGCTACCATAGTGAGCCCAAATATATACCTAGGGATTTGATTTGAACAAACTTGAATCTGACCCCCATAGAGATGTTGCATACCAAATATCAAAGCATTCTGACTGATGGATCTGAAGAAGAAGATTTTTTTAAATTACCCTCCATATTGAACAAAGATAAAATTTGGGCTTCCGTAGGAAGCCCAAATATTAACCTAGGGACTTGGTTTGAACAATCTAGAATCTGACCCCCATAACAATGATGTATACCAAATATTAAAAGATTCTGACTGGTGGTTCTGAAGAAGAAGATTTTTAGAGAATATTCCCCATATTACCCTATGTTAAAACTTTGGGCTCCTGTAGAGAGCCCAAATATGAACCAATGAGCTTTATTTCAACAAACTTTTATCTGACCCCCCCCCCCCCCCTATGAATGCTGTATACCAAATATCAAAAGATTCTGATGATTGGTTCTGGAGAAAAGATTTTTTTTAATTTTTGCAAATATGCTGACTCAGCATTTTTTCGATGCCCATTACAGAACACCCTAACACAACCGATGGCAATTTTTTTTTACCATTCAATTCTACTGGTCATAAGGATACTTCATACCAAATAAAAGCTCTCTGTTCCGTGGGGTTTGGGAAATATAGGCGTTTGAAAATATTTCTATTTTTAGCTCCCAGGGTTCCCACGGGGATGCGGGAATTTTTTTTTTTGCATGGGTCAAGTACTTATGACCCAATACTACCACAAACCAAATTTGGTTCATACCGGACCATCGGTTCAGAAAATAGAAATTTTGGGCGGGGCCAAAAATCTTACCCCTCCTATTACAAAGCCAAATATTACTTTACGAACTTCGTTTGAACAAACTTGATTCTACACCTCATATGGAAGCTCCATAGCAAATATCAAGTCATTGCACACACTGGTTCTTGAGAAGAAGATTTTTAAAATATTTTGGAGCATTTTCCCCCACTCCCTCCCTATGGGGCCAGGCATACTGAGTTGAACAAAAATGAAATGCCCCTTTGGGACCATCACTCACACAAACTTTCACTTGAATTGGCCCAGTGGCTTTGGAGGAGAAGACCAAAACATGGTGTTGACGGACGACGGATGGGAAGCGATTAGATTAGCTCAGCTTGACTTTGTCAAGATGAGCTAAAAACCCCATATGATATGTTATTTATCTTACGCTGCTAGACCTCCATACCAAAATTTATTGAAATCGGAAATGTCATTCAGAAGTTCTGAGTGTATAACAAATTACACACAATTTCCATCAAAAATGGCCACTAGTCGGACATCTTGAATTTTTTTCGGAAAAAATTTACGTGCATCAATTTTTCATAATGCCCTATCAAATCTGAAAATTTTAAATAAAAGCGTCAAAGCATCTCTGAGATACAGGTGTTAACAGAACACAACATAATACGCACAAAAATATTGCCCCCAAAAAAGGTTAAGTAAGGCTAATTTGCATAATTTATGCACAAAAAAAAACCTGTGCGGTATGTTATTTATGTTATACTGATGGACCTCCATACCAAAAATTATTATTAAAATTGGAAATGTCGTTCAGAAGTTCTGAGCATATAACGAAATACACGCAATTTCCAACAAAAATGGCCACCAGTCAGCCATCTTGAATTTTTTACAAAAATTGTTGACGTGCATCATTCTCCTATTATGTGTCACCAATGGTATAAAAATGAAAGCACAGCGATGAAGCATATATCAGATGCAGGTGGTAACATAAATGAGGACAGACAGATGGACAGATGGATGGACAGACAGAGTGCAATTCAATAGTCCCCCAAAATGGTAAAACCATGGGGGACTAACAAGAGCAACGTAAAGCGTGGCATATACCCCTGATGTTGTCATAATGCCATGGTGGCCATACTGAACTGGCTGCCTGGACCAAAATCGAAAGGAAGCATTGTCTAGTCATTCACAATTAACCCCTGTTACGACCCGTAATGTAATAAATGCCCATAATGTAATACCTACCCATAATGTAATACAAAAACGACCCATAAGTGTAATACGAACCCATAATGTAATAAAAAATGACCCATAATGTAATAAATGTAATAACGTGTAATAAATGTTAGGTACCCATAATGTAATAAAATTTTTTAAAAATTAGATACAAATTACACTTTTCCAGGCCCGTAATGTAATAAAATTCTAAGTTTGATTTTTGTTTTTTCTCTTTGCTCCAGCAGTGCGTTCGGCTACTTATGACACATCCTGCGCCTTCATCAATGCTGCCAATGGCCCCTATGCCGTACACAGCCAACATGTGTGGGTGTGTTGGGATTATGATGGAGAGTATTCCGGGACCTGGGGCGGGTATACTCTGCTCTGAGTGGCAGGCATTATCCCTCTTCTATTTGTACCACCCACGCAAACGTCTTCCTCAATAGCCTCTACTGCCCTGCCACAACCATATAGGTCTACCTTACCAGACATTCAGTAATTTTGATTCCAGGATGGTCATTTATAACTGCAATCATCATATTCGACCGGCTGTTCACTTGCACAAAAGCAATGTGGGTAGCAGGTTCCTACTGTTAATAAATGCAAGTAACTCTGGCCAAAGTTGCTGGGGCAAAGGGTGGAGTGGGTGCCGTGGGATTTGGGTGCACCAAGACTGGATAGTGGCGGGGGGGGGGGGGGGGGGGGGGTAGTGTGGGATACAAGGAAAAGATGGAACAGAAGCAAGACATTGAGTCAAGCGGCGCAGAGGAATATCCGGAGGCGATATAGTAGGTGTACTGGTATTGGGATAGGGGATATCCTATAGCTCGATGGGATTTGGATTAGGCTACTTTCCTCCAAATTAAGCGTACGATCTATCCTCTGTCTCTCCAGTTTTCACTACCTGAACAAATTAGTCATTTCTCTGTACTGTACTACTATAAGTTTATGTCACACCCACCGCACCTGGAAACCAATGAGCCAGATCCCAGGATGACACTTAATAATGACCACATCATATTCCCGATCCTGTGATAACATGTGTCAAGTAATATTATTAGTCCACCACACAGCCTTCCACTTAAACTACCTACAGTCATGGCAGTTCCTGGCGGTTGGCAGGGACTTCTTGCCAACCGCCTACTCTATCACATCGACTATTCGCGTGTTCATCTCCGCTATTGTGCCATCTTCTCCTAAGTTACACTCAAACAACATACATAGCTAGACACGAGGAGTAACATGGGCGTATCCGTTTTGACCGGGTGTGTGACCTTGACCATCAAACCGGAAACCTTGAACCTGTGTATCGGCTCCTGCTGGGCGATTGTCCTGAAACTTGGTGTGTGGTTTGGGCGCCCAACAATTTTGCCATCATCGTCATGTGTGACCTTGATATTCAAACCGTTGACCTTGAACCTGTATCTCGGTTCATGCTGGGCCGTTTTTCGGGAAACTTGGTATGTGGGAGTAGTTCAGGACGCTCAATATATATATATATATATATATATATAGAGAGAGAGAGAGAGAGAGAGAGAGAGAAAGAGAGAGAGAGAGAGAGAGACAGCGCCGAACTACCCCCACATACCAAGTTTCACGCAAATCGGCCCAACATGAGCCGAGATATAGGTTCAAGGTCAACGGTGTGAATATCAATCAAGGTCACACATGACGGGCATCGGGTGTGGCAAAATTGTTGGGCGCCCGAACCACACACCAAGTTTCATAAAAATCGGCCCATACACAGGTTCAAGGTTACCGGATTGATGGTCAAGGTCACAACTCACGGTCAAACGGATATGCCCATGTTACACCTGGTGTTTAGCTACGTATGTTGTTTGAGTGTAGCCTAGGAGAAGATGGCACAATAGCGGGGATGAACACGCGAATAGTCGATGTGATAGAGTATGCGGTTGGCAGGAAGTTCCTGCCAACCGCCAGGAACTGTCAGGAAATGTAGGTGGTTTAAGTGGTAGTCCCCACAGCTCAGAAAATGCTGTGGAATGCTTTTCCAATCAACATAATCTCAAGAACCACCAAAACTACTCTCTATTATAGATCTGCATTCGTCCTGTGCATACTATGAGTGATGCCACACCACTGGTGAAATTTATTTGAGAATGCAATCCCCTGAGCTCAATACAAAGAGGCTGCTTTGTACAACCAAGTGATGTGCACATTAACTCGACTCAGTTGCTGGTCACAGCCACAGGTGAACATGACATACTCTTAACCAATCTTCTCGCAAAGGTGGCCTGTGTGGATGATAGCAGTCTACAAGGTGTTTAACTTGCTTCGGTTCATATCAATTGAGGGTGTTCAATCTGTGGTGTGTTGAGGTTTTAGAAAAATAACACTGAGAGGAGTTGAAACCATTTCACTCAGGGCTGTCACTATTGAAACTGATACAATTTTTATCGAAAATGTAAGGTCTTTCTTGCATGTGCGAAGTGCAAACTATTTGACTGGAAAGCATTTGATAATATTACTTGACACATGTGATCACAGGACCGGGAATATGATGTGGTCGTTATTAAGTGTGGTCCTGGGCTCGGGCTCATTGGTTTCAAGGTGCGGAGGGTGCGACATGAACTTATAGTAGTACAGTACAGGGAAATTACTAATTTGTTTAGGTAGTGAAAATTGGAGAGACAGAGGATAGATTGTACACTTAATTTGGAGCAAAGTAGCCTAATCCAAATCCCATCGAGCTATAGGATATCCCCCATTCCAATACCAGTACACTCACCATATCGCCTCCCGATATTCCTCTGCGCCGGTTGACTCAACGTCTTGCTTCTGTTCTATCTTTCCCTTGTATCCCACACTATACGCCCCCCCCCCCCACTATCCGGTTATTGCGCACCCAAACCCCACTGCACCCCACTACACCCTCTGCCTCAGCAACTTTGGCCAGAATTGCTTGCACTTATTAACAGTATAGGAACCTGCTACCCGCATTGCTTTTATGCAAGTGAACAGCCAGTCGAATATGATGATTGCAGTTATAAATGACCACCCTGGAATCAAAATTATTGAATGTCTTGTAAGGTAGACCTATATGATTGTGGCAGGGCAGTAGAGGCTATCGAGGAAGTCGTTTGCATGGGTGGTACAAATGGAAGAGGGATAATGCCTGTCACTCATAGCAGAGTATACCCGCCCCAGGTCCCGGAATACTCTCTATCGTAATCCCAACACACCCACACATGTTGGCTGTGTACGGCATAGGGGCCATTGGCAGCATTGATGAAGGCGCAGGATGTGTCATAAGTAGCCAAACGCACAGCTGGAGTAAAGAGAAAAAACAAAAATCTAGCTTAGAATTTTATTACATTACGGGCCTGGAAAAGTGTAATTTGGATTTTCCTAAAGGGAAAATCTATTTGTTATTGCATTGATTATTTTTTTTTTTTTTTTTATTATTCTTCCACACTTTTATTTTCACTATTTCTCGAAAACGCTCTTGACGATGTTTTTTAAAGTTTCTGTACTCATAAAGGGTCATAAGTTGTAAGCCCTCGTCATATTCCCATTTTTCTGAAAATGTTTTTGTTAACCCTTTAACAAAAATAGTCGGCAGCTCATATCTTTGGACTGGAAAGGGCGATTGACTTGAAATTTTCGCAGACATGTCACCAATACACCCCTCTATCAGCATATCGTACAAAAATGTATGTAGTTAACACCTTTCTGCCAAAACATTTTTCTTAACGAACATTTTTTTCAAAATTTGACCATTTTTTAACTCAATCTCGGGACATGGATATGCTGAACCATCCAAAATGGGTTGGAAATGAAGACTGTATCACCGAATTGAAAAAACCATCGAAAAAATTTCGATTCGAATTTCCGACAATCCAAAATGGCCGCCGAAAAATCGTATTTTTATTTTCGGTTATTTATGCGTTTCAGGCCATTTGGAGACAAAAAGAAAAATTTTTTTTGCACCAGAAAAATATTCGGTTTGGACTTAGAAATTTTCGACCAAAAGTTGGAAATTTTTGTTTCGACTGGGCTACTTTGCCGTCACAGTACTCAACAAGGGGGACGATTTGAAAGCTTCTAAGGGTAGAAATGTTGAAGTCACAGTGTACATGAACAGTTATCATCTTTTGGAAATGGAGTTCTTCTTTATTTGGCTTCTGCTAGCAGTCAAACATGGCTTCGGAACACTGTGACCAAAAATTGAAAAAAAATTTCTTGTTTGGATTTTTCTGAAAGGAAAATCTATTTGTTATTGCCAAGATTATTATTCTTTTTTTTTTTTGTTTTTTTTTTTTGTTTTTTTTTTTTGTTTTTCCAACACATTGGGGAAAGAGTTTTCTCGAAAACGGTCTTTAAGATTTTTTTCAAACTTTGCACGATCAATGACGGCCATGAGTTCTAATAAATAAAACCATCAGTATTTGGGGGAAAATGTTTCTTGGTGGGCAAAAACGCCCAAAAACGCCCAAAGCTTCGTAGGCCAATATCTCATGAAAGAAAAAAGCTATCGACTTAATTTTTTGACAGACTTGTCAGAATTACTCTTGTCTAAAACAAATATAATCGGTATTTTTTTCCATTTTTTATGTTTTCTACCAAAATTTTTCACAAAACGGAAAGTTATCTCAAAAATCGGCCATTTTGGATTGAAATATCGAGATTTAAATATAAAGAGCCCCCTAAAAGGGTTCCAAATTGAAGGAAATAATACCGCTTTATAAAAAAAATCAAAAGAATTTCGTTTCGATTTTTTGTTAATCCAAAATGGCGGCCAAAAAATCGAAAAAATTTTTTTTCGTTTTTTATGTGTTTTGTTCAATTTTGAGACGAAAAAAAATAAATTTTTTTGCACTGAAAATTTTCGGTCCGGTTCGGACTTCGAAATTTTCGACCAAAATTCGGAAATTTTTGTTTTTGTTTTTTATGTGTTTTGTTCAATTTTGAGACGAAAAAAAAATTTTTTTTTTTTTTACACACCACCACCAAGAAACGAAAATTGGTCTTCAGACTGGTACTTTGACCTAATTATACTGTACTACCGGAGTGGGTAAAAAGCGGCGGTGATTGCGAATGTGTAGCACATATATAGGTAAAAGATTCCCCGTAGTTTGGAAGCACAATTTTGTTGCGTTTGCCTTCAGGCGGTCGCCAAAAGTATACTCTCGGCCTCTCAACGGTCCGTACACCCTCTTTTTGGCATGCGAATACTCGGCGTTCTTGACTCGTATAAGGATTTCGTGATTCATATGGTATCATTCACGGTCTGTTTAAACCTTTCCCCACCCCATGGGAATAAGGTATTATTTCACTTGGCTTCTGATGGCTGGAGAACTACCACTCCGGTTCGGACTTTTCGACCAAAATCCGGAAATTTTTGTTTTTGTTTTTTATGTGTTTTGTTCACTTTTGAGACGAAAAAAAACATTTTTTTTTTGCACTACACCAAAAAACGAAAAATCGGTCTTCAGACTGGTACTTTGACCTAATTATACTGTACTACCGGAGTGGGTTAAAAGCGGTGGTGATTGAGAATGTGTAGCCCGTATACAGGTAAAAAGATTCCCCGTAGTTTGGAAGTACAATTTTGTTGAGTTTGCCTTCGGGCAGTCGCCAAAATACACTCTCGGCCTCTCAACGGTCCGTACACCCTCTTTTCGGCATGAGAATACTGGGCGTTCTTGAATCGTATAAGGCTTCCGTGATTGAAATGGCAACATTCACGGTATCTTTAAACCTTTCCTCACCAAATGGGAATAGGGTTTTATTTCACTTGGCTTCTGATGGCTGGAGAACTACCACTCCGGTTCGGACTTTTAGACCAAAATTCGGAATTTTTGTTTCTGTTTTTTTATGTGTTTTGTTCAATTTTGAGACGAAAACAATTTTTTTTTTACCTGGAAATTTTTTGGCCCGGTTTGGACTGAAAATTTTTGATCAAAAAACAAACTTTTTTTTTTAGATCACCAATTTGACCTGACAAAACTGTACTACGAGGCGGGTTAAAGTGGCCGTTATTCAGAATTTGGATGTTGAGGCTCTTCCTCCACCAGTAAAACTATCCAACGCGACTGCCCAACCCCCACCCAAGGCAAACACGCATTAGATTAGACTCTACAGACTCTGGCATCCAAGCCAGGAAACACGTCTGAAAAACCTTGATCATTTTGCACCCGGCGACCTCAATTTCAGTGAACGTTGTTCATAATGTTACATGGTATTTTGTATCCTAAACTGAAATCGAAAGTAGAACACTAAGAGTCTGTTATTTTTTATGGGAATATGACTCCAGCTACTCATCCCCTCCCCCGTCCTCATTGAATTTGATGACGGTGGCAATTCCGACGGTATTGCCAGATTGTTACTAACTGTGTAGACATTACATAGCGACACATCCCTAATTAGCCTGGCTGCCATTACCGAATCGGACTGTATCAAATTTTTGCGGCAATCCACGAAGCAATTTGGAACAATTCTCACACGTGTACGGCTCATCGTTACAAACAATATTTACGCGAACCATCAAAAACTTTGCGCGAACCGTCGGAGATTTCGAAGCAACCCATTTTTCGTTCGCGTATTTTTCAATTCAGGCGACCTCCAGGCGAACCAAAAGATCGTTCGCTTAAAAAGCAGGCCTATTGTGTTAACCATTGACTAAACGCAGAGCCATGACAATCCTCAAACTAGAACTATCACTGAAGGTGATTAATACCCCCGCTTTGGATTTTTAGAGGAATGCACTTCTGATCATGTAGGCGAAGGCCATAAGGAAATGTATACATAAAGATCATTTTTTGTTGTTGAAATTTGTATTTGCATGTGGCCTTCCACAGAACAGCACTGAATACTTAAAGAGCCCACACATATATGGTTTACATTTGGAAAAACACATTTACAATGTGCAACACGTATTCAAAATCGGTTCATTAATGTAGGAGGAGTTGCACACACAAGAATCCCATTTGAAAACCCATAATAAATCCAAGTTAAAGGGAGATAACCTGGTTAAAATTGTTGCACATCAAAAATTTGGGAATATGCGTATGTTCACTTAGTTGTGATAATGTTTGAAAGGTTTCGTCAAAATTGATTGATAAATGTAGGAGGAGTTGCACGCACAAGAATTTCATGTAGAAACCCATAATAAATCTAAGTTAAAGGGAGATAACCTAGTTAAAATTGCCACAGCTCAAAATTTTGGAATATGCGCATGTTCACTTAGTAGTGATGATGTCTGTAAACTTTCGTCCAAATTGATTGATAAAATGTAGGAGGAGTTGCGCACACAAGAATTTCATGCAGAAACCCATATTAAATCAAAGTTCAAGAGAGATAACCTGGTTAAAATTGTCGCAGATCAAAAAGTCTGGAATATGCACATGTTCACTTAGTAGAGATGATGTTTGAAAGGTTTCATCAAAATCTGTTCATTAATGTAGGAGGTGTTGCGCACACAAGAATTTGTTCGGATGGAAAGACATAATAAATCTAAGTCAAAGGGAGATAACCTGGTTAAAATTGTCGCAGATCAAAAATCTTGGAATATGCGCATGTTCACTTAGTAGTGATGATGTCTGAAAAGTTTTGTCCAAATTGATTGATAAATGTAGGAGGAGTTGCGCACACAAGAATTTCATGTAGAAACCCATATTAAATCAAAGTTCAAGAGAGATAACCTGGTTAAAATTGTCGCAGGTTAAAAAGTTTGGAATATGCACATGTTCACTTAGTAGAGATGATGTTTGAAAGGTTTCATCAAAATCGGTTCATTAATGTAGGCGGAGTTGCGCACACAAGAATTTGTTCGGATGGAAAGACATAATAAATCTAAGTCAAAGGGAGATAACCTGGTTAAAATTGTCGCAGGTCAAAAATCTTGGAATATGCGCATGTTCACTTAGTAGTGATGATGTCTGAAAAGTTTTGTCCAAATTGATTGATAAATGCAGGAGGAGTTGCGCACACAAGAATTTCATGTCCGGAAAGACGTACGGACGGACGTACGGACGGACGGATGGACGGACAGACGGACGGACGGACGGACGTACAGGGCGATTCCTATATAGCCCCCACTTCTTCGAAGCGGGGGTATAATGCGGCATTATGAGGCTCTAGAATAGTTATCAGAGACTCTTATTACAAAAAATCGGGAAGGGGGGGGGGGACCCCCTCCAATACCCTCCCTCACCTCGGCGGGGCTGTGCATTTTGGGTATGCCCAATATATTACGGACTTTGGGTCCAAGTTCGAATTAGCCTTAGGTACAGAATTGTCCCCTCCCCCCCCTCTCCCCCACACCCATGTCGAATTTTTAAATAATGCTGACTTCGGGCCGGGGAAGTTGCCTTCTGGTACCCGCGTTTCAATTTCAGGCTTTCACCATAAGAGCTCACGGCATAGATAAATAACTGAGAATTATTCATCTACCCTGCGACGTACATGTAGATAAGAAGCAACAGGAAGGGTTGGGGAAATATGACCAATGTCTGGTGGAATTCCCTTAATGTGACAACAGAATACATGATTGGGTAATCTTGATTTTAGGCCTACACATGTTGTGGTCATACAAATCCATGTTTGTCATTGTCAGAATGGCAGGAGGGCCATAATGTTCCGCCTAAATTGGGTCCAGGTGGGCCATTTTTGTTCCACCTTAATTCATTAAAAGCGGGCGACTTTCTTGAGTTGACACGAAGTTAGCGAGCTTTGCCAATCCAGTGAATAGTGATGTCCCACAAATATCAAATAGTTTACCTTGGGTTCCGGCAAGAAATTTGGTGACCCCCCCCCCCCCCCCCCCCCCCCCCAAAGAACAATACATAGTGGTAAATATATTGGAAGAATTTTTACTCAATAAAGAAATATTTTGATATGCTGTTATTTCGAAAACAAAACGTTTCAAATAACGGAATTGTGAAAGCAAGAAAGGAAACATGGAATCCGATGCTGAAAACAAAGCTCTGCACATCAAGGGAGAGTACTCATCACCATTCTCTTGCCAAAGCCATCTGTTTAAAAAACGCACTGTCATTCACTTCACGTGGTTAGAAGCCTCTGCACTGCTCAACATGGCGTAATGACAATTTGTATTTGTCACATTGAGACATGCTGGCACTCAGATCTAAATACATGCATTTATGACAGAGAACAGTTATATTCAGAAAAATATGCGCTTTAGATTATACAGGGTAGGCGTTCAGTGTCATTTTACGTTTTGAGTGAAAAATCATTGAAACTTTGATTACAGGAAATATCCGGGACAGTTACCTACTTGCAAAAACCCATTTGCTTCCTATCATTCTGACATGGAAGCCAAAAGTAATACAGCACCCCGAAGGCCTGGAATTATACTTCTGAATGGGAATTACAAGTGACATGGATTTACTGCCAAATGTCGTCCACGTCGTTGACATTTATTGAGGTCGACATAGTAATAACGCGCAGTTTGAAATGTCTATGGTTGTTCCAATGTATGGAGCCTTGGCGGTCAGTACAGAATTTCATTAGATGCGACCTCTGGGAGCTGGCAGACTGCGTAGAGATCCTGCCAACATTGCTGCTGTTTTGATTCAGTAGTGTAGCCATGGAATTAAGGGGTGGGGGGATAAGGGGTGGGCAAGTCCCCTAAATGCCCCCCCCCCCCAAAAAAAAAAAAAATAAATAAATAAAAATTGACCCAGTGCAATTTTATACAACATAGAGCCCCCACAAATGCTCTCCAATATAGGGCAGCACATGCTACAACTGCTCAGATTGAATCTTATGAGTACTGAACTTTGCAAAATATTCTCGGGTAGACTTTGTCCTTACTAGAAGTCTATGACCCTCTGGACATTACCCCCTCTGCAAATTTCTCTGTACTAATCCCGAAACCCGACAACAACCTTCCAAATATCATGGTAGCTATCACACGTCTCTCCTGAACAATAGCTGCTGGTCAAACGAGAAGACCCCAGTGATTTACATCAAACAACAGGGTTTCTGTGAAAAAAAATCTTGACATTATATCGTCTACCGTCAATATGTTAATAGGCTCATCAAAAATCCGTTTTTCTGCGTTCTTCTCAATTTTGAGACGAAAAATAGGAGGAAAATCCTGTGTATTGTGCGGGCACAATCACTTCATCTAGTTTGTATCTAATTTTTTAAAATTTTTATTACATTATGGGTACCTAACATTTATTACACGTTATTACATTTATTACATTATGGGTCGTTTTTTATTACATTATGGGTTCGTATTACATTATGGGTCATTTTTGTATTACATTATGGGTAGGTATTACATTATGGGCATTTATTACATTACGGGTCGTAACAAACCCCTAAAATTATGATTCGATCAAATAAGCAGTTCTTTAGTTATTGGATAGAAACCAAAAGTTAATGGATGGACGATGGATAGATGGACCACCAAATGATACAGTGTGTGGCTAATGTAGTCCATAACACTCTGTGCCTACCATATGTAGGCACATAATGTACCTATATGATAACAGATAGCTAGCTACCTACACAATATATCTCTCGTGAGAATGAACAGATGGATGGACAGATAGACGGACAGATGGACATATGTATGGATGTACTGATGATGGATGGTTGGACAGATGGAAATGGTGAAAACATAATGTCTCCGAGATGGATGGATGGACAGATGAATGGACAGACAGATGGACAGAAATGGTGAAAACAATGCCCCAAGGGGTCAGGACATAAAAAAGAGAAGAAAAAGAGCCTCCCTCCCTCATCATAAAAGTGTGGAAACGTTTCCTGAGAAACAAGAAATATCTTTCATAACCCTTACCTACTAGAATGTCTTTTGTCAAGATAAATTATTGTGATCACAAAACATGTCTCTTTTTTGATCTATTTATTTATATATTTTGTTGGTGTTTAAGGTCCACATAATTAAGCACATGACCCTGACAGTTTTATGGGTAAAGAAAGCCAGAGCACCCGGAGAGAACCACCGAGCATCAACGAGCAACTGTCAGCTCCTCAACATTCTAACTCTGTTCAAGCTCCGCTCAAGCAAGGTTACAGCGGTTGAAGACAAGTGCACCATTGACGTGCAGTATGCCTTAGTACATGGCATCACCGTGCCCCCATGAAGGCAATTGTGACAAAGCGTCTTGCCCAAGCACACAATGCAGGTCGTCCCAGGCAGGAATTGAACTTGGGACCTCTAGCATAGAAGTCTAGCAGTCTACCACTGAGCCACCGCGCTCCCCTTTTCTTCTTTGATCAGATCACAATCTGGTCATGACACTTTTCCACAGATGGGACATGGTTTTATTCATTCATTTACTGGAGTCTAATGATACTTCCAACAGTCAAGATCACCTCTAATTATGCTAGTAAATTAGTTTATCCAATCAAATGAAGTTACTAACAGACATAGACTCCACAATATTATGTTCAAGATGGCTGAAAAGCACCCAATATTAATTTAATATTAGGTGCCCGTCAGCCATTTTGTTTTATGATTATATCCACACGCCTCAACGCTTTTAATTTACATGTACATACATGCTGCAGCGCAGTCGTACAGAAGACCAACCATATAAAATAGCCCTGACGAATAAACATTTCATTCGATTGAATGAAACTGTTATAATAAAATGCCAAACCGGCCCAAAACATTGGTGGTTATAGAACAAGTCAAGAGTGATTTATTAGAATGTGGAAGCGAAATTACTCCCCTTGTTGCACATGTAAACATTGTCTGCTTTGTTTACATTTTTCGTGAAGTGTGCATCATTTAATAATTCGTTGAGTTAACTTCCCCAATGACATTTTAGCATGCTGTGCATAATAAAAATGTTACAGGGCATTTAGTTGGCCGATACAGTGTCATATACGGCTCAGAGAAAACAATATTAGGTTCGCCTCACATAATATTGTTTTTTCTTCGCTGTATATGACACTGTATCTGCCAACTAAATGCCCTGTAACTTCAGGGCTCCTGCACCAAATGCTAAGCAATTTCCAGGAGTTTCAAGGAGGTTTTTAGTGCTTTTTCAAGGAATTTCAAGGAGAAAAACTGACAAAATTCAAGGATTTCCCAGGAAACATTTTCCACTTGCATCCAAGAGACAGAAAATATAACTCGACCCTTTACCTAAGCTAACAGAAAAATACCGGCCAGCGCTTTCCATGACAATCACTGTTCAATCTTTTTATATTTTACTTTTTTGCTTCTGAAACATAGGTTATGATTCTCATTGGAATGAGCGTATCACGCTCGTTCCAATGAGAGGTCTCAACCTATGTTTTGGAAAAAATGAAAATGTTCAAATCCACAGTAATTTTTTCACAAGTGTCGTCTGCTACTAGGTAAAAGGGTAAAAGAATGGACATCAGATGTACGGTATTTTGAAATAGCACACTGTCATGCACAGCCGACTCCATTTCCAGGAGTTTCCAGGATGGCCTTCGATATTCAAGGAGTTTCCAGGTCCTTGGGCGGGTGATTTGAGATTCAAGGACTTTCAAGGAATTCAAGGAGGTGCGGGAACCCTGAACTTATAATGTCGAACTGTATTACAGCAGGAGGAAACCAAAGTACCCAGAAAGAATCACTAGGCATCGGCGAGGAACTGACAGGCTACGAAACATACTAACTTCCCACACACAGGGTCAGCATTGGTTAAAAGCAAATGCACCATCGACATGCAGTACACTTTAGTACACAGTGCCCCCATGCCCCCATGTAGGCAATTAGGATTAGGTGTCTTGTCCAAGGACATAGTGCAGTTACCCCTGGTTGAGATCAAACTGTGGATTCTTCACCCAACACCCATAATAAAAAAATTTATTTTAAGGCCACACAAAGTAGATCTTCTGTTTCTCAGCCCTTATTTGTGAAATTGCATGCGAGCGAGCGAGCGTTTTTTTATTTTATTTTTTATTTTCAGTAATTACTTCTTTGCCATCAAAAGTTCATGTTCTGGGTTCAAGTTTTAGGCCTCATAATCTACAGAATAGCATGGGTGGTGGTGTATTTCACCCCTTGAGTGCAAGAAGACTTTGCAATGCTAAAGCCTTCTTGCACTCAAGGGACAAATTCATCGATTTTTTTAACTTGGGTAAAATATCAGACATAAACCATTTAATTTTTATTTTCCTTTAAGTTTAAATTGGTTATAAAAAGAGAGCATGCGGCAGCCAAAAGGACCATGCGGGAGGGCCTGAGAAACAGATTTTTTATTTTTTTAGGCCTGATCATTTTCTTTTAAAAATTTAAAAACATTTCAACAAAACAATGACATGATTTTGCTGAAATTTTTTGAAAAATTAAAACAAAATGACATTTAAAATGAAAGTGTCAATGACACTGTAGCTCAACTTGTCAAGACAAAGACATGTATAGTATGTGACACAGCAATGACAAACATCCTAGTAATGACCTGATAACAAAGGTGCATATAAAGTATTGTAATGGTCTGTACATAAATACTGACCGTTGTCTGTAACAAATGTATAGGTAAAGTATTGTAAAGGTGGGGGACAGTCAGATGCTAAACTAGAAAAGAAATCTTAGTCCCAGAGTGGGTCTGACTGAACCCCAAAATATTTGTTCTCATAGCACAGTGATAACAAAGGCACCCCAAAACACACTCGTTCCGGTCCCAAGATGAAAACAAAGGTACCCAAGAAGTTTTGTGAAGATCAGTTCATAAATACAAGCTGTATAGAACTTGTGGTAAAAAACTGATTGGACCTAATTTTGGTACAAAATGGCCACTGGCAGCCATCTTGAATTTTGGACCGTACCCAGAAACACTCATTCTCGTCCCAAGGTGATAACAAAGGTACCCAAGAAGTTTTGTGAAGATCGGTTCATAAATACAGCCTCTGCCCTGAGCCGTATTGACATGTGTGCTTACATTGTGTAAGTAGCACTGAATAAATCAAAGTTCATCTAATTTGCATAATTTCTGCACGAAAAAAAATCCCTTACAATATGTGATGTATTCCATGTTACTAAACATTCATACAAAAATTTATTCAAATCAGAACTTTCATACAGAAGTTCTGTACAAAAGACTGATTGCACTAATTCTGGTACAAAATGGCTGCTGGTGGCCATCTTGAATTTTGGACCACACTCAAAAACACTCTCTCTCATCCCACGGTGATAACAAAGGTACCCAAGAAGTTTCGTAAAGATTGGTTCATAAATACGGCCTCTAGTCTGAGGTGTATAGAAGTTGTGTACAAAAAACTGATTAGACCTAATTTCGGTACAAAATGGCCACTGGCAGCCATCTTGAATTTTAGACCGCACCCAGAAACACTCGTTCTCATCCCAAGGTGATAACAAAGGTACCCAAGACATTTCGTGAAGATCAGTTCATAAATACAGACTCTAGTCTGAGCCGTATTGACATGTGTACTTACTGTGTGTAAGTCGCACTGAAAAAATCAAAGTTAATATAATTTGCATAATTTTTGCACGAGAAAAAAACCCGTATTATATGTGATGTATCCCATGGTACTAAACATTCACACAAAAAATTATTCAAATCAGCGCTTTCATATGGAAGTTCTGTGCAAAAATCTGATTGCACCTAATTTTGTACAAAATGGCTGCCATCGGCCATTTTGAATTTCGGACCGGACCCCAAAACACTCGTTCTCGTCCCACGGTGATACCAAAGGTACCCAAGAAGTTTCGTAAAGATCGGTTCATAAATACGGCCTCTAGCCCGAGCCGTATTGGCATTTGCACTTACAGTGCTGAAAGTAACACCAAAAAACATCAAAATTAGTCTAATTTGCACAATTTACGCACAAGAAAAAAACCTGTATTATATGTGATGTATCCCATGGTACTAAACATTCATACAAATAATTATTCAAATCAGAGCTTTCATATGGAAGTTCTGTACAAAAAACAGATTTCTGCATCGTCAGTACAAAATGGCGGCTAGCAGCCATCTTGAATTTCGGACCACACCCAAAACACTCGTTCTCATCCCACGGTCATAACAAAGGTACCCAAGAAGTTTCGTAAAGATTGGTTCATAAATACGGCCTCTAGCCCGAGCCGTATCCAATTCTTGACGTACGGACAGACGGACAGATGGATGACGGGCCATGACAAAAGCTCAAATTTGGCTTCGCCAAAGTTGAGCTAATAATAAATACAAACCAAAATAGCTTAGGAAATTCAATTTTCTTTCACTGTTTTTGGACGGGTAAAATTCTATTATCATTGTGGGGAAGAACACAGATGAAAGATTTAGAATGGATCTTTTTTGGATCGATATCCAGTAGAAATTTTCTGTCCACATTTGTAATTACAGTACAGTAACTATATCAGTGATTGATGGGAACAAGCCTGGACATAAGTAGACTATCATCTGCAGAATGAGCTCCCCAGAGGAAAAATTTAGTGATACTACCCTGTACACAGCAGGGTAGCATTAGTAAATTTACCCTCTGTGAACCTCAATCTGAATCAAGAATGCCAGAATAGAAAGAGGTACCCAGAGGATAAACTGGGGGATTCTAGCACAATGTATGAGATAGGATGTGCAAATTCCCCCTCTGGGGACCTCATTCTGGTTCATGATCACACTCGTGTATCATCATACTCATAAAATATGTGAGAAAAATAGCAAACCTGGATTTTTCAGGACTCATAAGGTATGTTTCAGTGAACTATTCTGGTTTACTTGGTTTACTATTCCATGTAAACCTAAACTGTGGTTTAGAAATCCCAATGGAATGATATGTTTAATGAGAATACTATTCCATGTAAACCTTGGAGTGATGTGGCTAGGAAACGTGAAGCAGGGATGCGTTTTTAGGAGGGGCGATATCCAAAGTGTGGGAAACATATACCTCATTTCATTTTTAAACAATCTTTGAAAACCATCTTTGAAAAGGCCCGCATAAGAGTGATAAGACACTGTCCAATGATAGTGTTAGAAATTATGTTACTGCTACCATAGAAATAAAATGACCAAAAAGGGTCTTCTGAAAGTTGCAAAACAAATTTTTCCGATAGAAAAACACTCTTTCAGTTGAGAATAGAGTATTTTTGCAAAGCCGCTTTTGTGGGCAAAATAAACACTATTAACTTTTTTATCGTTTCTCTCTCTTTATTTATTGCTATTTTTATGAACCCGGCATTGTTTATTTCTTAACTGACGCACAAAATCAGAATATTTTTTATTGTTGTTGTGTGAGGCCTAGAACTTTTATGTGAACTCCAATGCACATGTCAAGAATAGAATGATAAACTAGATAACCCTGCTCTCCAGGAGGTTTAGTTGGTTTAATCCAGAATGATAAACCAGAATATAAACTGCTCAATAAAACGACCTGGTTTTTATTCCGTTTGTCTACGCATGCTCACAATAAACCAAGTAAACAAGAATAGCTCACTGAAACATATCCATAGCCAGCTTTTCCATGATGAAATTAGCTTCAGCAGAATTCATCTCACAAACAGCAAACATGACTATGATATACAGAACAGGTGCCAATGATTGGTCATAATCCATGTGCTGGCAGTGTTGTCTACGCATGTGTTTACCAGGTAATAAAATTTATCTTCTGCAAAATTTTAATTAACCCTTTATCCAATGCAGATGATACCAAAATTCATTATTTGATGAGCTTGTTCCAACGAGGGGTCACATGATATGGTTTTGTTGAAATTTTTTGAAAAATAATATTTTTTCACCTGCTGAATTTGCATATTACACTGGTGGATGTGGCCGATTCGTTGGATAAAGGGTTAATGAAGCACTGGGTTGTACCCGGTGTTTCATTAATTAAAATTCTGATGATCATTCCTATAATTAGTGTTTGTAATCTAATAGTACTGCATCCATGAAAATACTGCTTACCCCTGGTAAGTGACCAGTCCATGGTGACCATACCGTACAATCAGGCAATATGTCTATGATAAACAGTGCCCTCTTTATCTCTTATCACTGTATCGAAAAAGAGCTCTGCTTGCTGTTGCACTTATTCCAGGCATACTGAAGTATATTTAGCAGGACTTATTTCAATGAGGAATCTCCTTCCAAGGAACATTGAAAACGGTATCCCTTTTGTTATTTCTTCTAAAATCTGAGAACATCAAGTTCTACTTTTGATTATTTCTGTAGGTATTCTTACAGACAGTAAACACGAAATTTTATATTAATCTCCTACCCAATGAACATATGTCCAATTTTTTTTTTTTCAAAAATTTCAACAAAACAATATCATGTGACCCCTCAATGGAATGAGATCAACGAGTGCATTCCAATTAGGTGCCACATGAGATGGTTTTGTAAAAATGTTTTGAGAGATTTTTTTTTAACAACTCAGTTTTTAAATTATGTGGGTGGATGCAGTAGATGCATTATGTAAGGGGTTAATATACAACAATTTTAGATGTTTAAGTTTGTGTCAAGTTATACATGCAATGAATAGTCTGTTCCAGTCAATTTTTCATCTAATCATCGACTTTGAATAAAAAACAATGATAATTATATCAAATGGTACAGTGGAGCCCGGGGGCGCTGTGGCTCAGTTGGTAGAGGTGCAGGCTGCAAGCCGAGAGGTCCTCGGTTCGAATCCCACCTGCGGCAACCGCGTTGTGTCCTTGGGCAAGACACTTCACCCCGATTGCCTACATGAGGGCACGATGACGCTGTGTACTGAGGCGTACTGCACGTCGATGGTGCGCATGTCTTCAACCAATCTAACCCTGCCTGTGCTGCGGTGCAGAGTTCAGAGTTACGATGTTGGAGAGCTGACAGCTGCTCGTCGTTGCTCGGTGGTTCTCTCCGGGTACTCCGGCTTCCTCCACCCGTAAAACTGTCACGGTCACGATTAGCCATTGTGCATAAGTATGTGACCTTAAACACCAATAAATAAATATAAATAAATAACAGTGGAGCCCACTTAATTGGATATCTCTTAACTGAATAACCCTGTTAATTGAATACAATTTCCCAACACAAGACCATTTACCAGACCTCCAGTACAAATTTGACCTGTTAATTGAAGATAGGTTATAGAGTAAACTCCTGTTAAATGAATAAACATTCTTGCAACCTGTCGAGAAATTAACATGATTCTCCCCAGTTTTCCTTTGTTAATAGACTTATTTGGCCTCAGTACATCCAAAACAGGCATTTAATCTATTATATCTTGTTTGACAGAGCTCATGGAGCTCTGTCAAACAAGATGGAATAGAATAAATGCTAACTTTATCTCTAGAATACAGGAAAATGACACAATCCCTGTTAGTTGAATAATCCTGTTAATTGAATAATATTCATTGGCAACATGGGTATTCAATTAACAGGGTTCCACTGTAATATATTTATTTTGAGTACTGGTTAGCATAGGAGAAATAAAATAAAGAATGTGAGCACACTTTTCCGGGATTAGGAAAAAAAATCTTACTATCAAATTTTTGGCACTCACAAAATGGAAATAGAAATCGACCTTCAGACCATTATCATAAGTTCCGTTGTAAAATTTGAAAATTATCGTGTGGAATATGTATGTGCAAAAGTACTGATGGAAGTATGATGAAAATGGATAAGCCTTAATGTCTCATCCCCTCTCTCACATAAATGCAAAGGGGATATTTAATCATCATTGTATTGCAATTCCACCAATCATTGTTAGTTTGTTTGTTCGGGTTTCATTGTTTTACTGAGATTATCAGCCTGAGACCGACAAAAGATTCTAACTGGTGCACTTGAAGGAGAAGATTTTCAAGTAATATTCCTCATATTGCACTAAGTTAAAAATTGGACTTTCACCTGGATCCCAAATATACAGTGGAGTCCATTTAATTTGATATCTCTTAATTGTATATCCCTGTTAATTGAAAATAATTTTCAAACACAAAACCATTTACCATACCTTCAGTACAAATTTGATCTGGTAATTGCATATGGGTTGTAGAGTAAACTCCTGTTAATTGTATATAAATTTTTGTAATATGTCGAAAACATTAATGTGACAGGCACCAAATTCCCCTTATTTATCAACCTTTTTGGCCTCACTACATCTAATACAGACATTTATTCTAATATATCTTGTTTGACAGAGCTCTATGAGCTCTGTCAAACAAGATATAATAGAATAAATGCTCAGTTTACCTCCAGAACACAGGAAACTGACCAAATCCCTGTTAATTGTATACTCCCGTTAATTGAATAATTTTCACTGGCAAAATGGATATTCAATTAAGAGGATTCTACTGTACTATTAAAAAAAAAAGTAGGGGATATCCAAACTGATGTTGATATTTTCAGAAAATGGTATTGGATACACATGATTGGACACATCAATATGTTGCCAAGTTTAGTGTGGATCATGAATGTTACCAGCCAATGAAAACTTTGTGCAGGTTTTTCACACAAGGACCACGTTAATGTCTGTGGGATACATTTTGAAATTTTCATTTGTACTGGACAGGCTTTTTTGGAGGTCTCATCATTCTTTTCTTGATATAAACTCGTTCATCAATAGTTTCTGGTCAAAACGTAACTTTTGAGGTATGCGAAGACTGACATGTGACGAACACGTACATGTCGTTGGCATGTTAGAAGCTGACAACAGCCAGACTGCAATGGCTCAAATTCTCAACATTATTCAATCGGTGATTAGCAGGTTGTGGTCATGCTAACTTCAGACAGGCAATGTTGAAGACAGACGTCAGTCAGGTCATTTAAGGGCGATAACTGCTAACCACGATCATTTCATCTGAACCACACCAATACGTAACTGTCATCAAAGTGCCTCAGAAATTGGACAGCAGCTGCAGCAGCGAGCGACAGATGTGCGAGTCAGTGGTCAGACTATCCGAAATCGATTACACAGCTGGATTTTGTATGCTCGGCAACCTTGAATAATTCCACATTTGACTGAATGTCACGTCATAGCAAGGAGCAACTGGTGTGGAGCATGACAGCTCTGGGACAATCATCGATGGAGCAACATCATGTTTTCCGATGAATAAAGGTTCATTCTAGCCCTCCAAGACAGGTGCAACAGAGTGTGATGGCAGCAAAATGAATGATACTATGATGTAACCATTCAGCAGCACAATCGTTTGGGTGGTTGATCAGTTATGGTGTGGGGAGGCATAACCATGACAAGCAGAACAGCATTACATGTCATCCACGAGCGTGTCACAGGGCAGTACTACTGTGACAACATGTTAGCAGCTCAGGTGGTGCCATTTGTATGATATCACGACGGTCGATTCATTTTCCAAGATGACAATGCAAGAGGGCCCGTGTCACTACAGAGTTCCTCCAGGAGCAGAACATCACTACACTGCCTTGGCCAGCAGAACATCTTTCACCAATCGAGCACATCTGGGATATGCTTGACCTACGACAATGCCCACAGCCCCCTACCAATTGTCTTGGAACTCACCGCTGCACTGCAAGAAGAATGGAATAACATCAGTCAAACTGATATTGGACATTCACCAGATGTCACAGTGCAATGCCTCAACTGTCTTTTTGATGAAATTATAAATATATAATATATAATATATAAAAATATATATGGCCTAAAAAAATTAAAAATCTGTTTCTCAGGCTCTCCTGCCTGGTCCTTTTGGCTGCCGCATGCTCTCTTTTTATAACCAATGGAAACTTTAAAAAAAACAAAATTAAATGATTTATGTCTGATATTTTACCAAAGTTAAAAAAATTGATAAATTTGTCCCTTGAGTGCAGGATGGCTTTGCAATGCTTTAGCATTGCAAAGCCTTCTTGCTCTCAAGGGACAAAATACACCACCTCCCATGCTATTCTGTAGATTATGAGGCCTAAAACATAAACCAAGATATGAACTTTTGATGGCAAAGAAATAATTACAGAAATAAAAAATAAAATAAAAAACTGCTCGCCCGCATGCAATTTTACAAATAATGGTCTGAGAAACAGAAGATCTACTTTGTGTAGCCATATATAAAAATATATATAAATCTCATTTTTATCAAATATCCTCTACTTTTGGAACAGTATACAACACGGGGATTTGATTTGAACAGACTTGAATCTGTCCCCTCCCCACTACCCCAATGATGCTGAATACCAAATATCAAAAGATTCCGACTGGTGGAACTGAAAAATTTTTCTCATATTGCAACTTAGTTCAAATATGGGCTCCCATTAGGAGATTAAATGGAAAACTATGGACTTACTTTGAACAAACTTGAATCTTCCCCCGCCTAAGGATGCTGAATATCAAATAACAAAAGACACTATCCCATAAATTGTAACAAGTCAAAGATTTGTGACAAAATTTTGATGAATAAAAATAATTTGGGACTATATCAGTTATATTATTTTTAACATATTGCACTAGGTTGAAATTGGACCTCCCAGTAAAAGACCAAATATAAACCCAGGGTCTTGATTTGAACAAATTTGACTCTGACCCGGATAAGGATGCTGTATACCAAATACAAGAAGATTACGATTGGTGGTTCTGGAGATTTTTTTTTATTTTTTAAAAAAAGTTAGGGCAACTAGCAGTTATGCCCCTTGAGGGAATGACAAACTTGAACTGACATAAGATGTAGAACATGTACACCATATATGGTTCAAATAAGTGCAGTAGTTAACCCTTTAGCCAATGAATCGGCCACATCTCACTGTGTAATATGCAAATTCAGCAGCTGAAAAAAATATTATTTTTCAAAAAAGTTCAACAAAATCATATCATGTAACCCCTCTTTGGAATGAGCTCATTGAGCTCGATCCAATGTGGGGTCACATGATATGGTTTTAACATTTTTTGAACAATTAAAAAACAAGAGGCCCCAGGGGGCCTGAGGGCGCTCACCTGACATGGTAGCCTAAATATCAACCCAGAGAATTGATTTCCACAAGTTGCATCTGCTCCTCCTAAGAAAAGCTGAAACCAAATATCCAAATATTCTGACCAGTGGATCTAACAAAAGATTTTTAAAGAATATTTCTCATATTGAACTAAGTCATAATTCGGGCTCCCACAGGGAGCCCATATATGAACCCAGGGACTTGGCTTTAACAAACCTGAATCTCACACCCCTAAGGATTCTGCACACCAAATATCAAAACATTCTGACTGCTGGATCTGAAGAAGAAGATTTTTAAAGAAAATTCCTCATTTTGAACCAAGTTACAATTCGAGCTCCCACAATCAGCCCAAATATGGACCTAGGGACATGGCTTCAACAAACTTGAATCTTACCCCCCTAAGGATGCTGCATAAAAAATATCAAAAGCATTCATCTGCTGGATCTGAAGATTTTTAAAGAAAATTCCTCATTTTGAACTAAGTTGTCATTCAGGCTCCCATAGTGAGCTCAAATATGAACCAGGGAACTTGGCTTGTACAAACTTGAATCTCAGCCCCCTAAGGTTGCTCCATGCCAAATATCAAAACATTCCAACTGCTGAATCTGAAGAAGAAGATTTTTAAAGAAAAATTCCTCATATTGACTAAGTTATAATTTGGGCTCTACTACCACATATCAAACCATTTCGACTGCTGGATCTGAAGAAGAAGATTTTTTAAGAAAATTCCTCATTTCAAACAAAGTTACAATTCAAGCTCCCACAGTGAGCCCAAATATGTACCTAGGGACATGGCTTGAACAAACTTGAATCTCACCCCCCTAAGGATGCTGCATACCAAATATCACAAGATTCTGCCTGCTGGATCTTGAGAAGAAGATTTTCAAAGAAATTTGCCTGAAATGCACTAAGTTCAAATTTGGGCTCCTATACTGAGCCCAAATATAAACCCAAGGGGCCGATTTGAACAAACTTGAATCAGATCCACCCCACAATGTTGCATACCAAATATCACACGATTCTGCCTGCTGGATCTGGAGAAGATTTTTGAAGAAATTTGCCTGAAATGCACTAAGTTCGAATTTGGGCTTCTATAGTGAGCCCAAATATGAATCCAGGTGGCCGATTTGAACAAACTGGAATCAGATCCACCCCACAATGTTGCATACCAAATATCAAAAGATTCTGCCTGCAGGATCTGGAGAAGAAGATTTTTGAAGAAATTTGCCTGAAATGCACCAAGTTCGAATTCGAGCTTCTATAGTGAGCCCAAATATGAATCTAGGGAGCCGATTTGAACAAAATAGAATCAAATTCACCCCACAATGTTGCATACCAAATATCAAAAGATTCTGCCTGCTGGATCTGGAGAAGAAGATTTTTTTTAAGAAATTAGTCTGAAAAGCACTAAGTTCAAATTTGGGCTCCTATACTGAGCCCAAATATAAACCCAGGGAGCCGATTTGAACAAACTTGAATCAGATCCACCCCACAATGTTGCATACCCAATATCAAAAGATTATGCCTGCTGGATCTTGAGAAGAAGATTTTCAAAGAAATTTGCCTGAAATGCACGAAGTTCAAATTTGGGCTCCTATACTGAGCCCAAATATAAACCCAAGGGGCCGATTTGAACAAACTTGAATCAGATCCACCCCACAATGTTACATACCAAACATCAAAAGATTCTGCCTGCTGGATCTGGAGAAGAAGATTTTCAAAGAAATTTGCCTGAAATGCAGTAAGTTCAAATTTGGGCTCTTATACTGAGCCCAAATATAAACCCAAGGGGCCGATTTGAACAAACTTGAATCAGATCCACCCCACAATGTTGCATACCAAATATCAAAAGATTCTGCCTGCTGGATCTGGAGAAGAAAATTTTTGAAGAAATTTGCCTGAAATGCACTAAGTTCGAAATCAGGCTCCTATATTGAGCCCAAATATGAACCCAGGGGGCCGATTTGAACAAACTTGAATCAGATCCACCCTACAATGTTGCATACCAAATATCAAAAGATTATGCCTGCTGGATCTGGAGAAGAAGATTTTCAAAGAAATTTGCCTGAAATGCAGTAAGTTCAAATTTGGGCTCTTATACTGAGCCCAAATATAAACCCAGGGGGCCGATTTGAACAAACTTGAATCAGATCCACCCCACAATGTTGCATACCAAATATCAAAAGATTCTGCCTGCTGGATCTGGAGAAGAAAATTTTTGAAGAAATTTGCCAGAAATGCACTAAGTTCGAAATTGGGCTCCTATATTGAGCCCAAATATGAACCCAGGGGGCTGATTTGAACAAACCTGAATCAGATCCACCCTACAATGTTGCATACCAAATATCAAAAGATTCTGCCTGCTGGATCTGGAGAAGAAGATTTTTTAATGTTTTTCCCATTGCCTACAGTGTTAAAAAGTGCTGACTCAGCACTTTTTCAAAGTCCCGAAACTGTACCCTATGATAAAACCGATGGCAATTTTTTTTTACCAATTCTTTCTGTTGGTCCTAAGGAAGCTTCACACCAAATAAAAATTCTCGGTGCCGTGCAGTTTTGGAGATATGGGCGTTTTAATTTTTTTCTATTTTTAGCTCCTGCGGTTCCCATGGGGCTACGGGAAAAAAAAAATCAGCATAAATTAGGTACTTATGACCCAATAAGCCCTCACATAAAATTTGGTTCAAATCAGCCTCTCGGTTTGGAAAATAGAAATTTTGGGTGGGGCCAAAAATTTTGCCCCTCCCATAACGACGCCAAGTATAGCCCCACAAACTTCTCTTGAACAAATCTGAGTCTACACCTCAAAAGGAAGCTGCACACCAAATATCAAGTCTCTGCTACTGCTGGTTCATGAGAAGAAGATTTTTTAAGATTTCAGCACACTTTTTGGGTGTGGCCCTACCCACGGGCGAGGCAACTTGATTTGAACAAAATCAAATTGCGATGTCATAACAAACTATGATCTCAAATATCAATTAAATTGGTTCAGCGGTTTGGGAGGAGAAGACGCAAACACCAAGTTCACGGACGCCTGACGCCGGACGACGGACGGTGAGTGATCACTATAGCTCTCCTGACTGAAAGTCAGGTGAGCTAAAAAGGTATTTAAAATAATAAATTTTGATATCGTCTGCATTGGGTAAATGGTTAATAAGGAGATTATGGATGAAAGAAAAAAAGTGGACAGAAAGTGATAAATCACTAAAGCTTCCCTTGAGCTTCACTCAGGTGAGCTAAAAATACATGAAAATACTCAGTAGGTTATGAGTTAATTGTTAAATTTCCCCAATTTCCACGTTCATTTTACACAAATTTATCTTGGAAAATATGGAGTCTTCTTTTGAAATAGTGAGACTTACCGTATTTACTCTATGTATTGGGACACTCTATGATTTGGGACACACATTTTTTCCAGAAAACTATATTTTTTTTATGCTCCAAAGTTTGGGACATTCAGGAGATTTGTTTCCAGTTGACCCGTTGCTAGTAGCAGATGACACTCATAAAAAAAATTCTTGAGTAACTAAAAATTTTCATTTTTTGCTTCCAAAACATAGCTTATGATCCCTCATTGGAACAAGCACAATGCGCGCGTTCCAATGAGGGATCATAAGCTATGTTTTGGAAGCAAAAAATCAAAATATAAAAGAAATTGGACGGCGATTTTCGTATACAGTGATGGAAAACAAATCACACACAACTTTATTCAGCATCAAATCAAGACCAGGCTGTGTTCTTTCCCCATTTTCTAAGAATTGGGACACCTGTGAAAATAATTATTTTTAGCTGCCCCAATACATAGAGTAAATACGGGTAACTTATCTGAATTCAAGGAGTTTCTAGGCATTGCCAGGGGCACAAGAACACCAGTTGTTGTTCATTCTGCTCACAAACAAGGTATTAATTGAAAATAAAAGAAGTTTTCATATTTAGAATTCACAAAAAAAAACAAGAGGTCCAAGGGGCCTTAATTGCTCACCTGCCAAAGTGGTTCAAAGAAGTATTTTGGGTACATTCAGTTAGACATGGTTCATCAACTCTACAAAGGAAAGAAGTCATGAGAGGCAAATTTTATGGAAAAACACTAAGGAATGGATTTGAACAAACCTGAACTTAACATGCCCCCCTGCCACCTCACCCACCCCACCTATAGAGCCCAAATATTAAGCCGGGGACTCAAATTGAACAAATTTGAATCTGATCCCCCTTAAGATGTCATATACCAAATATGAAAGAAATATGACTGGTGGATCTGCAGAAGGTTTTTAAAGAAATCACCTCACATTGCACTATGTTAAACTTTTGGCTCAAATAGGGAGCCAAAATATTAACACTGGGACCGACTTGAACAAACTTGAATCTGACCCACCTAGAGATGTTGAATACCAAATATGAAAGGTTTCTGATTGGTGGATCTGAAGAAGATTTTAAAAGAAATTCTCTCATATTGCACCTTCGTTAAAATTCAGGCTCCCATAGGTAGGCCAAATTAATAACCCAGACATTTTTGAACAAACTTGAGTCTTATCCTCCAAGAGATGTTGTATACCAAATATGAAAGGATTTTGACTGGTGGATCTGAAGATGATGATTTTTAAGATTTCCTTATATTGCACCAAGTTAAAACGGAAGCCTAAATATCAACCCAGGGAATAGGATTGAACAAACTTGAATCTAACCCTCCAAAAGATATTGTCTACCAAATATAAAAGCATTCTGACTACAGGGTCTAAAGAAGATTTTAAGTTGGAACCGAACCCCAAATTTTCAGGCTATAAATTTTTTTTATTTATAACCTCAAAATTGAGCAAAAAGCATCAAAAATCAACAAAACAATTTCCAAATTTTGGTCCAAAATGAGTCCAAACCAGACCCAAAATTTTCAGGCTAAAAATTTTTTTTTCCATCTCAAAATTGGACAAAACACATAAAAAACAAAAAAAAAAATCCAAATTTTGGTCCAAAATTTTCCAAGTCTGAGCTGGACTCAAAATATTCAGACTAAAATTTTTTTTTGTCTCAAAATTGAACAAAAGGCATAAAAAATCGCAAAAAGTTTTTTTTTCTGAACCAAACCCAAATTTTCAACCCAGGGACCCGATTTGAACAAACTTGAATTTGAGCACCCCCCCCCCCCCCCCCCCCCCCCCCCCCACAGAGTTGATGTGTACCAAATGTTAAAGGACTTTGACTACCATTTACTGAATTTCAACTGAAAGCGTGCGAAATCGAGCAAAAATTCAGACAGTGAAAGAAAGTCTTAATTTAGACTGAACACTGTCTGAAATCTGGAATAATATACACTGAAATATGACTGAAAAGAAGCTGAAAAGTGACTATTTTTTGTCTGAAATTTGACTGAAATTTAACTGAATTATAACTGAATACCATCTGAATATATGCTTAATTGTGGTAATTTTAACTGAAGAGAGTCTGAAAAAAGACTTAACTTGCTGAACTGAATTTTGACTACCGGTAACATTTCCAGAACTTCAACTGAAAGCGTTCGTAATCGAGCAAAAATTCAGTTATTGAAGAAGTATAAATTTTATAGTAAATTTCCTTTCTTATTATACCTACCGAAATTGTTTACAACAGGCTTGCACTACAGTGGAAGAACCTAACTCGGATAAAATACTCTCTATTTTAATCTTTCCCAAAATTTGGGAAAGAAAAGTGGTGTAAAAGCACCACGAAAAAATAAGCCAAAACTGGGCTGAGCGCCATCGGCGCACACCCAGTATGGGACGCTCTTCCATAGTACAAATCCCTGACTTCCGTCACAGTGCGCAATGCATCAATTCATCATTCTTTTGATTCCGAACAACACAGGAGTTATGTGATCAGCGGGGAGGAAGGATTCTTACCCAAATAAGAAGACGGGAGGGCCTCCATGTAAACAATTTCGGTAGGTATAATAAGAAAGGAAATTTACTATAAAACTTATACTTCTTATCAACCTACCTCAATTGTTTACAACAGGCTGAATAGACAAAAGGCTGGAGGGAATCACATAACCAACCCACACATAACTCAATAGCACTGGGACCATGGACAGAGGAAGAGATTCCTAGGCCTATCAAACCATAGCATCACAAACATTAGAAAAGCCAATGAAAGATGAGGCGTATGGTGAAGTGCGACGCACAGACAGAAAGGGCAGTAACAGCACAAAGCTGGAACCGACCCTGAAAAAAGCTGAAAAGCTTGGATAGACAACATCCTGAGCCGAAGAAAGAGGGCCCCAAGGGTCTCTGTCGGCTCCTGCAACTGTCGCAGAGAAAAGGAGAAAGTAGCATTTCTCCAGAAGGCTGCCAGTATAACATCAGACATCCGACAACATGACAGAGTTATTAAAAGAGGAAGACAATGCACGCACCTAGCGGCAGAAAAAACAATTGGTAATACAATCACCAGTAGCTAGACGAGTGGAAGCTGCACGAATAGCAAGACAAGTCCATCAAGAAATTGATGCAGGAGAGATCTGGCATGTGGGAAAACGCATATTCATCAAGGAAAAAGGCGTGAACACCCCCCACCCACAAGCAGAGCAGCGCCCAAGAAAGTGACCATCTTGGAGTAAACTGCAAAGTCCCAGGCCTTTTCAAGGAAAAGAGCTCAACAAGCTTGGAGAGGCAAGGATGAGTGTCGAAACAATGCGGTATCAGATAGGAAAAAATGTCTCCGAAGCATGGACAAGTACACATCGCTGGAGACCCCCAGAAACAAACATATACCAGAAAACTCCGCAAGCAGTGTGATCGAAGGAGTGACAGAAGCAACAGAGTTATCGCACACCATCGACTGAAGAACCTTCCACTTAGCCACAGAGGCTAAACCAGTGGAGTGAGTGCCTCCTTGAAGAAAAGCAACTCCACTGCGTGTCTCGAAAAACCACTACGGAGGAGACAGGACCCGATAAAAGACATGTGCGAAGGCACAATGAAGTTGGGTCAACTTGAAAACCTCCCGGGCGACTTTGGCAAAGAAAGTCGCGAGGTAGAGGGAGACATGCCAGAACCGCTGCTAACAGAGAGCGGAGCAGATTGATCCACACCCACCGAAGCGACGGGTGTGATCGAAAGGATTCGACGACTCCAGGTTCATATCTGGGTGAGAACCTGAGGCGGAATCGGAACCGGTAGGAAGGTGTAGCCGACAAGACCATCCCAAAGGAGGGCCAGAGCATCCACGGCGAAAAGCCAGAGCATCTGGACACGGGGACACGAAGTGTCCACCGGAAGGTTCCAACTAGTCACAAGAGATCGATGGAACCTGTCATGTGGAGCATCCACTTGGTGGAAATGACCCTGCCCCGACGGGACAGGGAGTCGGCTAGGACGTTCAGGCGGCCGGGAATGTGACGAACAGCCACCCCGGCGTGGACATCCTGAGCGAGCAGTATAAGATCCCAAGCCAATTCGTACATTGGAACAGAGTGCGTGCCGCCCTGGTTCCGAATGTAAGCAACCACCGTCGAATGGTCGGACAACAGAAGGACCTGGCGATTCGACAGGTGAGGGATCCACTGCCTGAAACGCAGAAGAAGAGCAAGAAGCTCCTTCTGGTTGATGTGTAGAGCTGCATGATCCTGGTCCACCATCCCGTGAATGGAAAGACCTAGAGGATCCAACATCGCACCCCATCCGAGATCGCTGGCATCTGCCGTCAGAACGCGATCGGACGTGGGTAAGTCCAACGGAACACCCTGCGAAAGCCACTGGACATCCGCCCAGAGGAGAAGGTGAGGATAAAGATAGTCTGGAAACTGAAGCACCAGATCCAGAAAATCTACATTCGGCCTCCAACAACTGAGCAGAAAGTGTTGGGGAGGTCTGACACGCAGCCGACCTAGAGGAATGAGATCCGTCACCGAACAGCAGAGACCGATTAGCCGGAGACAACTCCGAGCTGTCATGGATGTGGACTGGGACAGAGTCGGAGCAAAAGCTGAGAGAATCACAGCCTTGGCCTGGGGAACCGCCACCAAATTGAATTGTGTGCGGAAAGCCATCCCCAGATGATAAAACGACTGAGACGGGACCAGGTCCGACTTCTCCTCGTTGACTCTGAAACGTAGCGACGTGAGCAAGCTCAACAGAGTGGCGACATCCGACTCCAGGAAGGCAGCATTGGAATGCCCCTGGAGGATATCGTCCAGATATGCCAAAGTAGTCACCCTGGACTGTGTGCGATGGAAAGCTATCACATGCGACATCAGTCTGGTGAAGGACCAAGGAACCAGGTTGAGGCCGAAAGGCATGGCCTTGAACTGGTAAACTCGCCCCAGAAAAATGAACCTGAGATACTTCCGTAACGCCCAATGAATCGGAACGTGAAAGTAAGCGTCTCGCAGGTTGAAGCTGGAAGCGAAATCTCCCTGGTGAATTGAACGGAGGACCGACCTGAAAGTCTCCATGCTGAACTTGGGAGCAATGATAGACTTGGTTCAGGAAACTCAGATCGAGAACCGGTCGGAGTCGGCCGTCCTTCTTCGGCACCAAGAACAGGCGGGAATAGAAACCCACTGACCTAATGTTCTTGATGACCTCAATCGCCCCCTTTGTCAGGAGATTGTCTATCTCCGTGGACAAAAGTTCCCGACGTAAAATGTCTGAAGGAACTGTGGTTGGAAAAGGCACCCCGGACAGAGTGGAGTGCCGTCGGAAGGATATTCGCAGCCCGGACCAAACAACATCTAACATACAAGGATCGGATGTGATGGTGGCCCACGGTCTGCGAATTCTGCTATCCTTCCTCCAACCTGGGACGAGTCGAGGTGAGGACCTTCATTGCGAACCCCGGCGAGGCCCGCGAAAGGAGAAAACACCTCTACTGAATGAAGAATCCTGGGAGTTCCCTCAAGACTGCCGACGCTTACCCTTACCCCTTGAGTAAGAAGCAGAAGCGGTGGCAGAAAGATCAGCCCCTTTTGCTTCGCAGAGGAAGCAGAGGGTACTTGTTAGGCTTGGAACGGCCCGTGCCTACCCTAGAAGGCTGATCAAGCTGAAGAAACAGCAGCTGATCGTTGGAATGACGTAGGACGTCATCCCGGACCGTCAACACAGAATCATGGAAAAGTTGCGGACCTGTCAAAAAAGCAGATCGAAGAGCAGCGTACTGCTCCTCAGGAAGGGATCGGCCTGTGTCCCGCACAGAGTCCCTTCGAACTAATTCCAGATTAGCCGTGTTACAGGCATGCATGTGAGTAAGATGCATGAGCGCCTTGGACAGCACACGCAAAGGAGCCTGTACCTCGTCAATCTTATCTGAAGGCAGATAGGCAGCAAAAGCTGAGACGACGTGATCGGAGAGAGAAAGCATACCAAGCATCTCTCTCGATAAGCCCAATGTGGACTCCAGAGTCGTCATCGGAATGACGGCAGACTTGGACATGGAAAGCCCGAGGGAATTGGAGTCCTGATCCAAAACCGTCAAAGTCTGGTAGACCGACGGATTGGCGGAATCGTAGGAACGATAATGTGCCGGAGGCAAAAAGGTGTCAACCCTGGTGAAGAACGGAGCCTTCATAGCCTTGGAACTTAGCTTGGAGTCCAAGGCTGAAAATGCTTCAACCAACTGTACCGAAGGGCACGGTCGAAAACGCCCAGAAGCAGGTTGCTCCATAGACTGTTGGCGCGCGACCGATGATCGCGGCCTGGCTGACACTGAAGACTGGTTAGATGGTTTGAGATCTGGAAGGAACCCAAACACGAAATCAAGAGCTGCCCCCAAGTCTGAAGACTGCTGGCTCTCGACATCAAGCATGTCTGACTCTTCCCCTGAGTCGGAAGACACATAGCCCATCGTGGGCAAACCAGCCGACGCCTCCCATGGTGTCGGAACACCAGGGGATCAGAAAGCGGCCTGTTTCCAATCCCGGGAGGTGGCGCCATAGGAGGCGCCTGGAAACCACTCGCTGCCTTGCTGGAAGCAACAGGAAGGCTCGTTGACAGAACCTGAGTGAGTAAGGAGAGGGCCTCCCTAAGCTCACTGCCCGTACTGGCCGGTTCGACAGGGGAACGAACCGGCAAAGTGGCTTCACCGCTGACCCTCTGAACCAGCGAAGGGTCACGTTCCTCCAAAAGACCCGACGTGGGACGACGGGCGGCAGCCGAAAACGTCTGAAGCCAGACGTGTATAGGGGTGTGACACACCCCGAGGATCAACATAGCAGGAACTCATGAGAGTCACCGCTGACCTCTGCAGCGCAGAAGGTCCAGGCTGCACAAAAGACGTTGGACCCCCAAAACTGGTCGTGTGGCCAGAATGAGGGACGGAAACGCCACAGAGTTCATAGTGTCCCACTAAGAACAACCGAATCCCATGACAACTGTGGTGCTCGATGGCGCAGAGACCACAGGAGAAGGTCCGGCTGGCAGCCACTTCCAACTTCGCCGAGTTGAAGTCAGGGAAGGCTGAGGCCGATACCCCCACGTCTACACAACCAGACACCGCAGCAGACCACTGCAGGTATAAAACTACTGTGCTCAATGGCTGAGAGGACACAGTATGGGGTTCAGTCAGCAGCCCCATTTGACTTCGCTGAGTGGAAGCCTGGGAAGGCTGAGGCCGAAACCCCACAACCACACTACAGACATCCCTGCAGACCCTGGCAGGGAGAAGCCAAGGCCGGCTAAAAATGGTGCCCAATGACATTGTAGACGGAACAGCAGTAGCAGCAGATACGACGGGAGCTGTTGGAACTGGCGGAAAAGCGGAGAGAGCCACCAAGCTCGGCCTCCAAAGGAGGAGTCACAACCCTATTGACAGCCTCAGATGTTGACTGGAGAGGGCGCATAGTCCCGGAACCACGCATCTCTACACCAGAAAACCAACAGCTCCCGCAGTATCCACCACGGTAAAACACTGCACATTCCCCACGGAAGGGAAATAACTCTCACCAGACATGGTCGAATCGGGAAGCCCCGAAACGAAAGCGGTCCCCACCCCCGCTGGTGCGGGAGGAGCTGCACATCCCACACGGAGGAGGAGCAATTCTCATCAGACGTGGTCGAATCGGGCGACCCGAAACGAAAGTGTTCACCACCCCCCGTGGGAGCGGGAGGAGCTGCACATCCCCCACGGAGGGGGTCAAACTCACACCAGACATGGTCGAGTCGGGGGCCCCGAAACGACAGTGCATCCCCCCCCCCCCCTGCAGGTGCGGGAGGAGCTGCACATCCCCCACGGAGGGGGTAAACTCACATCAGACGTGGTCGAGTCGGGAGGCTCCCGAAATGACTGCATTCCACACCACCCGCGTGTGCGGACGAAACGGACACGAGAACGCACCAATGGCGAGGGCAAAAGGAATTGCCCTAAAGGAACCGAACTGGAAAGAACAGAGGTGAGAGCAGTAGAAGTAAAAGGTGAACTCAACAGAAACAGAAAGTAGAAGAACACCCTCAAATACGAGAGAAGGTGGCAGAACCCAGACAGCCAACACCTACTCCAATAAAATTTTTTAACAACCGAAAAAATTCATTGTCGAATCGCGATGACACGATGTCGCAAAACATTCGCGAAAACGGAATAGTAATTAATAAACAATGAGAATGTGGTTGAAAATATAAACGAGAATATATAAAACACAGTCCTGTTATTATACGATCTTCAGATCCATAATTCCAGTCACAGGAAAACCATTATCCATGAGTTGAATTATCACTGTTTCATAATGCATATGGCGGAAACACATCCTGCTCGTGCTTCGGATAGAAAAAGAATGACGAATTGATGCATTGCGCACTGTGACGGAAGTCAGGGATTTGTACTATGGAAGAGCGTCCCATACTGGGTGTGCGCCGATGGTGCTCGGCCCAGTTTTGGCTTATTTTTTCGTGGTGTTTTTACACCACTTTTCTTTCCCAAATCTTGGGAAAGATTAAAATAGAGAGTATTTTATCCGAGTTAGGTTCTTCCACTGTAGTGCAAGCCTGTTGTAAACAATTGAGGTAGGTTGATAAGAAATACAAATGTTCAAGGATGTTCAGCCAGAATTCAACATTTATTAAAAAAAAGTTCAGCTTTTGTTTCAGCTTAAATTCAGGCACAGGATTTCCATGAGGGTGTTGATGCACAAATGCCCCAAGTTCAAAGGCCATTGCTATGGCTTTTTTTGACGAACTTGAACCAAGTTTCAAAGTAATCCATCCATAAATGCGCCCTGTAGGGCATGTCAAAGGAATACACTGATGTGCATATGCACTAATTTTAAAGGTCATTGCTGATGGCAACATTCTTTGATGGAAATGGATGAAAATCGATAGTTCCCATCTAGAGGTCACCCAAAAATTCATACCAAGTGTCAAAGTGATTTGATGATAAATGCGACCCGTGCAGTGTGCCAAAGGAAACTATTGATGTTGAAACAGATAGGGTGAATGTCGTTGCTAATGACAATGTTTCTCAATGAAAATAGAATAAAATCAAATGCTTCCATCTAGAGGACAGCCCAAATAAGCATACTTTTAAAGTGATCCATTCATCAGTGCACTATGCAGGGCATGCCAAAGAAAAATATTGCTGCACAAATCCACGAAGTTCAAAGTTCAAGGTAATGGATATAGATCCAAGCAACATTTTTCAATGAAAAAAGAAAATTGATAGCTACTATCTAAAGGTCACCACAAATACACATACCAAGTTTAGAAATGATCCAATGATAAATACGACCCGTGTAATGTGCCAGAGAAAATTGTTAACATACAAAATGGATAGGTTAAACATTACAGCTAATAGCAATGTTTCTCAACAGGAATGAAAGAATATCAATAGCTCATCTAGCGGTCACCCCAAACAAGCATACAAAATTTCAAAGCAATCCATTCATGAATGCACCCTGCAGGACAAGCTAATGGAAAAATTGATGCACGAAGCTCAAAGGTTGTTGCTAAGGGCAATGTTTTTGTCAGAAATTTACGAAAATCAATAGGTCGCATCTAGAGGTCACCCTGAATACACATACCAAGTTTCAAAGTGATCTGATGATAAGTGCAACCTGTGCAGTGTGCCAAAGGAAACTGTTGACATACAAAACAGATAAGTTGAACGTCATTTTTAACGGGAACATTTCTCAAAAGAAATGACAGAAAAAAATTGATAGCTTTCATCTAGACAGACATGTTAACCTCCCAAAATTTTTTTCAGGGAGATTGAAGAAAATTTTCAGGGAGATGACATGATTTTCAGGGAGATTTTTTTTTGCGCGTAGAAACCATGTGTGGACCGATCAATTTTAAATATAAATTAATACCAAATACCCCCCCCCCCCCCACACACACACACATAACAGGAAACAGCCCAACAACAATACATCAAAGGAACATACGTCAACGTTCTACTAACTGGTGGTGAGTGACCCAGACCTGTTAACCTCTGGAGGTGACTGTCCGTGAGATTTTGATGAGCTCCCAGTGAGACTCGGATGCTTGTCAGTGAGATTTTTGCACATGGGCAGCACATCAATAATTTCCATGTTACCCCCCCCCCCCCCCCCCCCCCTCCACACACACATACATTAAACATTCCACCCTAATGTGTTTTATTTGAACAATTTGTCCTTTCAGGCACACCCCAGAGCCCGGTTGTTGTGGTAATTCGATCTTCCAAAGCCCAGTGCCCCACCTAACCACACTGGTTACTCACTGGCAGTAGTTGGTCATTTACGAAGGGGATTTGGAATGGGGTGATCATTTTCCAGTGAAACGTGAAAATTATGCCACAGCCAGCCCAGGATGAAACATCTCGGGGATATTTTGTTGTCAATTTATCACTACGAATGAAAAAACGTGCAAGTGCCGTAAATTACCAACTTTTTAGAGATTTTTTTCACCAAAAACATAATTTTTTTCACAGCCTGCTTTATAAAATTGCGAATCGGAAGTTTTTCCCAATATATTGAAAATCACAGCAACTCATATGTTTGAGCCGTTTGTCTCCAAAATTGGCTATAATTATCTGAAAGTGAAATCCAAAATGCACAATAAATTTGTGTTGCACATTTTTCGATTGGACAAGATTTTATACGTATGGAATTTATTTTTCGATTTGACTGCTACCTGTATACAAGCAAAGGCGTGCCTTTAATATATTATCAATTTCAGCAATTATCCTGCATCTCAAATTCATTTAATCCGCCTGTCAAACGTGTTGCAATAATCACAACACGGCCATTGACAGAAATGAGAATTGGTCATCAGTTCTTACGTAAGTGGTGACGTTTCACACAAACTTAATGACCTTGCCATTGAGAGTAGAGCACATGCTTTTGTATTTGTAAACAAAAGCTGGTGGATTCAGTTTTTGTCTGGTATGTCGACTTTCCGGGAGATTTTTGGTCCAAACTGACTCCTGGGAGGGAGGGCGGGAGGGGATAGCTAATTCCGGGAGAATCCCGGGCATTCCGGGAGAGTTAACATGTCTGCATCTAGAGGTCATCCCAAACAAGCATACCAAGTTTCAAAGCAATCCATTTATAAATGTATCCTGTTGCCATGCCAAAGGAATATATTGATGCACAAATGCACTAAGTTTAAAGGTCAATGCTAACGGCTACGTTTTTTGACAGAAATTGAAGTAAAGCGATAGCTCCCATCTAAAGGTCACCCCATACAATCATACAAAGTTTCAAAGTGATCTGATCATAAATGCGATCTGTGCTGTGTGCCAAATGAAAGTGTTGACATATATTATGTACATACGCAGTCAGATTGGAAGTGATGGCAATAGCTCAGCTTAAGTTGAGCTACAAATTGGTTACTGCCATGTCACACACGCCATGTCACACACTACATGAAAATGTACACTCACTAAGGCTGTGCAGTGGGTAGTGTTAGTTGCATAAGGCCACACAAAGTAGATCTTCTGTTTCTCAGGCCATTATTTGTGAAATTGCATGCGGGCAAGCGTTTTTTTTATTTTATTTTTTATTTCAGTAATTTCTTCTTCGCCATCAAAAGTTCATGTTCTTGGTTCAAGTTTTAGGCCTCATAATATACAGAATAGCATGGGTGGTGATGTACTTCGTCCCTTGAGTGCAAGAAGGCTTTGCAATGCTAAAGCATTGCAAAGCCTTCTTGCACTCAAGGGACAAATTCATCAATTTTTTTAACTTGGGTAAAACATTTAATTTTTTTTTTTTTTAAGTTTAAATTGGTTATAAAAAGAAAGCATACGGCAGGCAAATGGACCATTCGGGAGGGCCTGAGGAAAGCGAAGATTTTTTATTTTTTTAGGCCTAACAAAGATAATCTTACTAATCTTACTTTTAACCAGAAAGATAAGTGACTAACCCTGTGCATTGTAGAGAGTTAATTGGTAAGCTAGCATGCACTGACCAACAATAGGCATTGCACAGGATTAGTTGAAAGGCAGCCATATCAAACATTACATGAAAATTTCCAATGACCAAGGTAGTAAAAATGATAAAGGTCAGTGGGGTTACCAGGGATGTGGCAATGGGGGGGGGGGGGGGGGGGGGGGGGGGTGCATCACTTTCCTCCCCCCAATCCTGGCCAAAATTTCCTATAGTTGGAAATTCAGAGGGCAGGTCATGAGTAGTTGGAAATTCCATCTATCTGGATTTTAGAGCAGCTTGTAATGCTGATGTCTCCTTTACTTCCCAAAAACCCAACTCGGTTTCAAATCAGCAAAAATTCTAACTCTTACTATTTACAACTAAAGTGTATGCAATATTGAGCTTCATAAGTATGCAAGGTGCCAATCGGTACGAGATTTCTATAGTACATTTACTTATCGTAATAAAAAAAAATCCTCGAAATGTACTTCAAGAAAATCAAATCCTATAAAATCGTTACCCTGTGTTAATTCCATCATTCACAGTTAAAAAATAATGAAACATTGAAAACTGATCACTCCTGCATAAGATCTGATTTAATGTTAGGACAGTGTGAATTGTTCAAAGATCTAAGCTTGAGCATTTGTTCAGCACATATCCAATTCCCAGAAGAATACCAAATAATAATAACCTGATAATTCTATTATAAATGTGTCGGCATTTCAGTTACTATTATCAGTTTTATGCCACCTTTCATGGATACAATTTCAAAATCTTTCTCAGTTGTGAATTTCCAACAAGGGTGGGAGGGGGGGGGGGCTCCTGGTCCCTCCCCCTAATTGGTCATTCACTACCCTACACCCCCAATCAAAAACCTCTAGCCAGGTTCCTGGGGGTTACATGTTACATAGGGTGCAGGATTAAAAAAACAAGTGGAAATACTTATGATAGACAGTGAACATTTTTTAATGTGAATTCCAAAAATGAAAACATTCTATTTTTAATTAGTAAATCGTTTCTCAATACAATTTATCCAATTAATTTTTTTCCCATTCCAGTATCCACCTTTTTCAATAAGCAGTACATGAAATGAAAGTGTCAATGACACTGTAGCTTAACTTGTGTGTTGTCTTTGATGAAAAGGATAATGTTCAATGTTTATGAAAGGATTATGAAATAAGACAAGAATTGTGATAATTGGGAATATGTTCATTTCTGTTCCCTGTATGCTATGTTTATGATAAAAATAATATGAGGTGTACACTGTACTAAAGATCTGAGGGGTGGGTTAATATGACCTCACAGTTAATATATGTGGCCCTCACAGTTAACATATATCAACAAAATTACAATGAAATTATTCCAAAATGCGTCATCCTATCAAGTTACATTAAAATCCCTTCATAAATATGGCCTGTAGACTGTGCTAAAGGTTTTCGGGCTTCGGGCCCCTGTAGCCGTCAGTTTCCCAATTGCGTTCAAAGGGGACGTTCTCATCTAGACATTATATGAAGTCAACCTACCAAGTTACAATGAAATCCCTCCATAAATACGACCTGTAGACTGTGCTAAAGGTTTTCGGGCTTCAGGCACCTGTAGACATCACAGTTGATCAACCACGACCAAAAGGGGATGTCATCATCTAGGCATTATATGGAGTCAACCTAACAAGTTACAATGAAATCCTTCCATAAATACGACCTACAGACATGCTAAAGGTTTTTGGGCTCGGACAGCCATCAAGGCTGAATGATCAAGACCAAAAGGGGACGTTCTCATCTGGACACTATTTGGAGTCATCCTACCAAGCTACAATAAAATCCCTTCATAATTATGACCTGTAGACTGTTCTGAAGGTTTTCGGGCTTTGGGCCCCTGAAGCCATCACAGTTGCCCACTTGTGTCCAAAAGGGGACGTTCTCATCTAGACATTATATGAAGTCAACCTACCAAGTTACAATGAAATCCCTTCATAAATATGACCTTAGACTGTGCTAAAGTTTTTTGGGCTTCGGGCTTCGGGCTCGGGCAGCCATCATGGTTGAATGATCGCAACCAAAGGGGACAATCTCATCTGGGCATCATCTGGAGTGATCCTGCGAAGTTACAATGAAATCCCTTCATAAATATGACCTGTAGACTGTGTTCAAGGTTTTCGGGCTTCGGGCACCTGTAGCCATCACAGTTGACCAATCACGACCAAAAGGGGATGTCATCATCTAGGCATTATATGGAGTCAACCTAACAATGTTACAATGAAATCCTTCTATAAATATAAACTTTTGCCTATGCTAAAGGTTTTTGGGCTCGGGCACCCATCAAGGCTGAATGATCACGGCCAAAATGGGACGTTCTCATCTTGACCTTATTTGGAGTCAACCTACCAAGTTACAATGAAATCCCTTCATAAATATGACCTGTAGACAGTGCTAAATGTTTTTGGGCTTCGGGCACCCTTAGCCGTCAAAGTTGCCCAAACATGTCCAAAAGGGGACGTTCTCATCTAGACATTATATGGAGTCAACCTACCAAGTTACAATGAAATCCCTTCACAAATATGACTTGTAGACTGTGCTTAAGGTTTTCGGGCTTCGGGTTCGGGCAGCCATCATGGTTGAATAATCGCAACCAAAGGGGACAATCTCATCTGGGCATCATCTGGAATGATCCTATGAAGTTACAATGAAATCCCTTCATAAATATGGCCTGTAGACTGTGCTCAAGGTTTTTGGGGTTCGGGCACTTGTAGCCAACACAGCTGATCAATTACGACCAAAAGGGGATGTCATCATCTAGGCATTATATGGAGTCAACCTAATAGGTTACAATGAAATCCTTCCATAAATATGACCTTTTACCTATGCTAAAGGTTTTTGGGCTCGGGCACCCATCAAGGCTGAATGATCGCGATCAAAAGGAGACGTTCTCATCTAGACATTATTTGGAGTCATCCTACCAAGTTACAATGAAATCCCCTCATAAATATGACCTGTAGACTGTGCTAAAGGTTTTCAGGCTTCGGGCACCTTTAGCCGTCACAGTTGCCCAATCATGTCCAAAAGGGGATGTTCTCATCTAGACATTATATGAAGTTAACCTACCAAGTTACAATGAAATCCCTTCATAAATATGACCTGTAGACTATGCTAAAGGTTTTCGGGCTTCGGGCTCGGGCAGCCATCATGGGTGAATGATCGCACGTTCTCATCTAGACATTATATGAAGTTAACCTACCAAGTTACAATGAAATCCCTTCATAAATATGACCTGTAGACTGTGCTAAAGGTTTTTGGGCTTCGGGCTTGGGCAGCCATCATGGGTGAATGATCACAACCATAGGGGACAATCTCATCTGAGCATCATCTGGAGTGATCCTAAGAAGTTACAATGAAATCCCTTCATAAATATGACCTGTAGACTGTGCTCAAGGTTTTCGGGCTTCGGCACTTGTAGCCATCACAACTGGCCAATCACGACCGAAAGGGGATGTCATCATCTAGGCATTATATGGAGTCAACCTAACAGGTTACAATGAAATCCTTCCATAAATATGACCTTTTGCCTATGCTAAAGGTTTTTGGGCTCGGGCGCCCATCAAGGCTGAATGATCGTGATCAAAATGGGACGTTCTCATCTAGACATTATTTGGAGTCATCCTGCCAAGTTACAATGAAATCATTTCATAAATATGACCTCTAGACTGTGCTAAAGGTTTTCGGGCTTCGGGCTCCTGTAGCCATCACAGTTGCCCAATCACGTCCAAAGGGGGACTTTCTCATCTATACATTGTATGAAGTCAACCCACCAAGTTGCAATGAAATTCCTCAATAAATATGACCTGTAGACTGTGCTAAAGGTTTTCGGGTTTTGGGCTCGGGCAGTCTTCACGGTTGGCAGATCATGCCCAAATGGGGAAATTCACATCTAGACATCATAAGGAGTCATCCTACCAAGTTACAATGAAATCCCTCCACATTAAACATGACCTGCAGACTGTGCTAAAAGTTTTTGGGTTTCGGGCTTGGGCAGCCATCACGGTTGACAGATCATGCCCAAAAGGGGACGTTCTCGTCTAGGCACTACACAGAGGCATCCTACCAAGTTACAATGAAATCCCTTCATAAATACGACCTGTAGACTGTGCTAATGGTTTTCAGGTTTTGGGCTCGGGCAGCCATACCGGTTGCCCGATCGCGACCAAAAGGGGACGTTCTCATGTAGACATGACCCCAAACCTGCATATGAAATTTCGTGACGATCAGACAAGAACTGCGGGGTGTAGCCCGTGCTAAAGGAAATGTGAACAGACGTCACAGACTCAGAGACTCACAGACTCATAGACTTCCGCACGCGTGATGGCAATAGCTTATCTTGACTATATCAAGTTAAGCTAAAAAGCAAGCTCATGACAGATGCATTTATCACTTATTAACTCCCAGCACTCTGGTAGAACAACAAAATTTTCTCCAATCACTCCATTTGTCTCTTGTTTTACTATGAATTTAACCAATTATATCTTGTTTGACGGAGTTCTTCGAGCTCTGTCAAACAAGGTATAATTGGTTAAATATCAAACTGCATTATGGGAAATATTTGCTGCTGAAAACTTTGCTATTCTGACATCTGTGTGCAGAGGGTTAATATATGTACTTACATCTACATCCTTTCCAAGGTAGTTGAATACTACTGCTTTAAGAGTGAACTGTTCTCCACGGACAATGGCGTAGGGTAAATTCAAAACAATAAAGAATGGCTGGAACGCTTCAAGCTGAAAAAAAAAAATCACAGAAATTAAAACAGACAAGAGGTAACATAATTTCATGTGTGTAATACGCAAATTGAGCAGTTGAAAAGAAATACCATCCCTTTACTGACCATAATGATTTCTCACAAGTTTTATCAGCTTTTACTAGCAGCATATGGCCAAGAAGTTATGGCCAGGAAAAGAAAATTGTTGGCAGCTGGACAATGGATGGATGGCGGACAGAGGATGGACAAATCATTACCAGAAAACTCTGCTGCCACTTGTCTCTCTTTCACTCAGCTTCCCAAACAAGGGGAAAGTTTTTGCATTAAATCACTTAAAATCCTGCAAATGTTGTTCTCAAGCAAAAAGAAACAAAAATGTAAAAAGGACCCTCCTCTCCCATGGTCTTCAAGTGGACTCGTGAAACCCCATTTGAACAAATATTAACTGGTTGAGGGTTAGATTATTTTTGGTGGTCTAAATTTGTTATTCAAGATTTGTATTATTACAAATTACTGGAAAGTGCCAAGAGACACTTTCCAATAAATTGTAATAAAACAAATCTATTTGAACAAAATATCATCTGACGTCGAGTGAATGTGAAACATAAGCACGGAAAATATTAGCTTTTGCTCTGGTTCCCTCAATTTTTTAAATGCTCTGATAGTGGCTTCTAGCACTCAACCAGTTAAGAAGTCTTGACAGCACTTAACCAGTTAATTAATGTTATGTACTCACATTTACACAGCTAGTTAAGGTTCACCAGATTTGTCATTCGTTAGCAAGTTCATTTAAACAAATACATGTCGTAAATTCTCCTTTGGGTTGTGTGTTAAATTTGTAAGCCCTCTGGTGCCCACCCAAATCAGTCAAGCATAACACTTTGAACAAACTTTAATCTAGGAGTCATAGTAATGCTACATACCAAATATCAAAAGATTCTGTCTGGTGGATCTGAAGAAGATCTTTGAAGAATACTCTTTGTACTGCACCATAGGGAACCCAAATATGATCAAGCCTAGGGATTTGGTTTGAACAAACCTGAATCTCACCACACAAAGGATGTTAGCCCAGGGATTTGGTTTGAACAAACCTGAATCTCACCACACAAAGGATGTTAATACAGTAGAATCCTCTTAATTGAATATTCATTTTGCCAGTGAAAATTATTCAATTAACAGGAGTATACAATTAACAGGGATTTGGTCAGTTTCCTGTTTTCTGGAAGTAAACTGAGCATTTATTCTATTATATCTTGTTTGACAGAGCTCATAGAGCTCTGTCAAACAAGATATAATAGAATGAATGCCTGTATTGGATGTAGTGAGGCCAAAAAGTTTGATAAATAAGGGGAATTTGGTGCGTGTCACAGTAATTTTTTCGATATATTACAAAAAGTTATATCCAATTAACAGGAGTTTACTCTACAACCCATATGCAATTAATATTGAGATAAACGCATAAAAAACAGATTTTTCTCCCAAATAAAATATTTTCAGCCTAAATTTTTTTTTCTTCTTAAAACGCATAAAAAACCAAAAAACTAATTTCCAGATTGTGGTCCACGTGGACCCCAAATTTTCAGTGTAGAAAAAAAATTTTTTTTTTTGCCTTAAAATTGACCAAAACTCATAAAAAACAAAAAAAAATTCCAGATTTTGGTCCAAAACATTCTTAGTCCCACCCGGACCCCAAATTTTCAGTGTTAAAAAAAAAATTTTTTTTTGTCTTAAAATTGACCGAAACGCATAAAAAACAAAAAAAAAAATTCCGGATTTCGGTCCAAAATTTCTAAGTCTGCAACGGCACCCCAAATTTTCAGCCTAAATATGAACCCCGGGACTTGGCTTGAACAAACTTGAATCTCACCCCCCTAAGGATGCTGCATACCAAATATCAAAAGATTCTTATTGGTAGATCTGAAGAAGATTTTTTAAAAATACTCCTCATACTGCACTAATTTAAACATTTGGGCTCCCATAGAGAGCCCCAATATCGACCAAGGTTAATTGATTTCAATAAACATGTGAAACAATCTTCCAAAGATGTTATATGCAAAATTTGAAAGCTTTTGGAGCAGTGGTTTGGGAGAAAAGTAGTCTTATGTTAAAAAATGCTGACTCAGCACTTATTCAAAGTCCCCAAAAAGTCCCCCATGATAAAACTGATGGCAATTTTTTTTACCATTCCATTCTGTTGGTCCTAAGGAAGCTTCACAACAAATAAGAATTCTCAGTGCTGTGTAGTTTTGGAGATATGAGCGTTTTAATTTTTTTTCTATTTTTAGCTCTTGCAGTTCCTATGGGGTGAGAGGAAATTTTTTTTACATAAATTAAGTACTTATGACCCAATAAGCCCTCATATCAAATTTGGTCCAAATTTGCCTCTCGGTTTGGAAAATAGAAATTTTGGGAGGGGCAAATATTCTTGCCCCTCCCATTACGATGCCAAATATAGCCCCACAAACTTCTCTTGAAAAAATCTGAGTTTACACCTCAAAAGGAAGCTGCATACCAAATATCAAGTCTCTGCTACCGCTGGTTCATGAGAAGAAGATTTTTTAAGATTTCAGCACACTTTTTGGGTGTGGCCCTACCAATGGGCGAGGCAACTTGATTTGAACAAAATCAAATTGCGATGTCATAACAAACTATTATCTCAAATATCAATTAAATTGGTTCAGCGGTTTGGAAGAAGACGCAAACACCATGTTCACGGACGACAGACGTCGGACGGTGAGTGATCACTATAGCTCTCCTGACTGAAGAGCTAAAAATAATGGGACAGACCCAGTTACTTGTGGATATTCTATTGCTAAGCAAGTCCAGGAGCAAACCAAGAATAAATTAATCCAACATGCAGTAAATGTAATATAAAGGTCGATAAAAAAAATCAACAAGACGCACTGTCACAGTGCTGAAGCTGCGGAGATTCAAGCAATGCCAATGATATTTTAAAACTCGTTGGTGACAAAAAAAACTCATTGGTGACAAGTCCATAAATGTGACAGAAATTATCCGAATGACATGCACTATTCAGAGGGTGTAGACATCATGAAGATACACTTGCATACCAGGTATGGTGTCATTCCATCAAGTATTTTAGGAGTTATGGTGTTTTTTAAACTCGTTGGTGACAGACCGACCAACAGATTGACTGACCGAACAACAGGCAGACCGACATTGCCACATATAGAGCTGCTTGTCGCAGCTAAAAATGGGACATAACTCTGGGAAAAATTATTGGACGCAACCCATTCCTTATCCATATCTGTTCCCCCATGCAGGTCTATCAGTTTACCAAAGGAAATCCAAATCCGGCTGATGGCTTTGAAGCTGCAATGCAATGTGTTTGTAGGGATAGACAAACAGATCGACAGATATATGGATGGATTGACGGAGGGCTTCACTAGATAGCCCCAAATCCTCCTTCAGAGGTCAGGGCATAATAAGGATACATACCTTAGCTCTGATCGGTGCCACACCAAGTCCCGTTTGGCTGTTGACTGCAAAAGCACTCGCTAACCAGGATGTGATTGTATCAGGTACCGTTTTAGTTATTAACACCTCAGAATTGCCAGGCCTTGAAAGTTTATAAAAAAAAAGGTTATTTTACTTGAAACAGGACGCATGAAATGTAATTCCTCAATATCTTATATTGAGAACATAAACAATCTTGAATTCAATGTAACTCTGTCAACTGAATTGTCATATTTCTAGTGGAAACTATTATATTGAAAGAAACATTCAGTTAACCCTTTGTGACTTTAATTATCCTGATGTTCAAACATCACTGGGAATTCAGTTCTTGGAAGTTTTTCAAAATGTGACGTCAAACATCAGAAAGTACAAATAACAAGATATTTTTCACATCAGTGATTATCTGGCAGAGTGCTGGAAGCCCATATTTGGGCTTTATTCTGAAGTGTAGGTACCACAATTTGAAGGCTTCATATTCTGTAGATGTAATTTATATTAGCTTGGTAATAATATTATTTTATCTGATTTGCCTTGTAACAATTTATATGAGAGTGCCTACTGGCACTCTCACATAAATTGTAACGCGGCAAAGATGTACAAAGAAATTTTAAGGACCAAAAATAATTTAGCACTCTACCAGTTATCTGATTGAGGGCTAGATTATTTTTAGTGGTCAGAATTTCTTATTCAAAACTTGTTTTATTACAAATTATTGGAGAGTGCCTACATGCACTCTTCAATAATTTGTAATAAAACAAATTTATATTAACAAAATATTATTTGTATTTGATGAATATGAAATATAAGCAAGGAAAGTGTTAGCTTTTGCTCTGGTATTATTTTTTGAAAGATCTGATATTGGCTTCTAGCACTCAACCAGTTGAGAAGTCTTGACAGCAGGATAATATATTAGTATTTTAAGCTGTGATAACATTTGGCTCAACGGTTATCACTGAGCACTATACGGGAGAAAGTAGGAATTTGAAGTCAAAACTTTAAAAAATCGAAAAATAATAACAAAACAAATGACCACAAAATATCAACGTGCTGTTTTATTGCGTATGCAATAACAAGTACAAAAGTATCAAGAGGTTAACACTTTACCTTATGCAGATAATTTCAAAATTTATTATTGTAAATATTATTTTTTCAGATTTTCCAAAAAATTATTATCTCATATCATGTAAGCCCCTCATGGATGGCAATAAAACTAGTGTTCAACCGATGATCTGAACCGGCCATCACGATCGGCCGATTGTGGGCAATTGGATGACAATGGCAACGGCTTGTGGAATTTTGGTACAACCGATTGTTGCCAAGCATTTTGTGATGATTCATTAACCGCATTTTATTATCTTCTGCAATTGTTCAGTTGTTAATGTAAAATGATGTCAATGATACATTTCAATAAAGTTGAGAAACAACCACAATGTGTATTCTTAATCTCTCTAGTCTCCCCCTTTACGGGATGTACTAGTTAAACGACATGTAAATCTTACAATTGAGAGTATCTGCAGCAATCGCCAGTTCATACCGGAGAAGTGAAAGTTTCACTCCATTGACTCAGGTCGCAGTAAAATTACTAGTCGCACGCACTTGGGTGGTAAACGTGGCTCTGAGAGCCACATTTACCGCCCAAGTGTGCGCAACTGGTAATTGTACTGCGACCCCAGTCAACGATGTTTAACACTGTGAAAAATGTTCATTTCCTTGTATTTCTTTCGAGCCTCGACTCGTCTGCTAGTGCACGGCATTACAATCGGAATCGGCATCAGAACCGGCTGATTGTGAGCAGAAATAACCGGTAATCGGTCAGTGACCATTATTTGCAATCGGTTGAACACTAAATAAAACAATTATTTATGAATAACAGTTTGTTAAAGTAAGACTCCCTTGGTAGCAAGGTATCTTTGTAAAAAAAACTCAGGTTACAAATCACTTTTGAAAATAATTTAGCACTCTACCAGTTAAAACAAATAGTTTTCTCTTTCGAAGCAAGAGTTGAAGACAGGACCAGGGATGGATCCAGAGCCAATTTGATACCTGTTACAGGTGTGAGCACCTAAACTCTGGAGCCCAAATGTCTCCAAATTCCTGCAGGAAAATATCATTCATCATCACATCAATAATTTATAATCAAAAAATGAAATTGATTTGCATCAGAATTCATTAGTTATTGAATGAAAACCCAATTCAAGATGGCTGCCAAGGAAGCCATAATGAATTGGCCACTGGTGGCCATTTTGGTTCAGCTGACTGGTCCAACATTGAAAAGAAGCTTCTCCACACACAAACAATGCATAATTAAAAATCAACAAAATCATATGGTGTAACCCCATGACTGGAAAGAGATTAATGAACTTGTTCCAATGAGGGGTCACCTGATAATGTTTTGTGGAAATTTTTTGAAAAAGAAAAATTTTCACCAGCTAAATTGATATTGTATGTTGCCAGTTGTGATTGATTTGTCAGGTTAAGAAGATTAGCCAGGAATCTTATTCCAACATTCTGTGATAAGACTATATAAAAAATGCAATTGATTCTCAGGCCTCGCTGCATTGAAAATAATGACCCACGTTCGATGTTTTTATTGACATTTTGAAATTGGTATCTGTAGTCATTTAGTAGTTGACGGATGTCTAACACGTTTCCCATCACACAAAATTAGAGGCAACCAAAATGGTCAATTCGTAATTGAAAAAGCATTCCACTGATGAATATACATGTAGGCTAAAACTCTTCCTATATGCCCATGATGTGCTTTAAAGGGTCTCTTGAATAACAGTGTGTCTTTGTGATATTGTGATAAAAACATTCAATGACACCGTGCTTTTGGAAATCTATTTACATCGGAAAAGGAATCAATAATAGAAAAAACCTGGCCATTTACATCCAAATAACCAGCCTTTTTAGACCTTTTTCTGTAGCACAAATCTTAAGTTCCTTCTGAGAAAGCCGAATGTGGATTTACCTTTCTTTGAGATCTTGTTGATGTGGGTTATCCATTTAGGTTGTTTGGAATTCCCAAAAGTGGAAAGTAAGTTGGGCCCATCTAAAAGTGAATTCCCCTAAGAGTAAGTGTTTCAGGGGCATAGATATAACCAGTAACAAAGTTGAAACATTTTAACCCTTTACCTAACATGAAAAGCAGACGACACTTGCAAAAAAAATTCTTGAATAACTAAATTTTTTCATTTTTTGTCTCAAAAACATAGGTTATGACCCCTCGTTGGAACGAGCTCAACATTTTGAAAATTAATTGGCGATTTTTGAGAATAGCGCTGGCCGGTTTTGGCCGTTACTTTGGGTAAAGGGTTAAAAGGTATTGGTGAATTCAGTCTATTATCTCACTGATAATCAGGGGTGGTTCCAAAGAAAGGTCAGTGGGGGCTACAGCCCTCTTGTCAGAGAGGCCAAGGGCCACCCCCCCACCCCATGCCTGAGAATCAATTAATTTTTTTTGTATGGCCTAACATAAGTTTTTATTCAATAATACCTTGTTTGAAAGAGCGAATATAATAGATCAAATGCTTATAGTAAAAGTACGGTGGTCAAAGAAAGATCTGTAAAGCTCTGGAATCCTGAGATAGAAAACTTTAATTCACAAAATTTTCTTCAGTTAACAGACTTTACCTATTACCTACATACAATTAACAAGTAAAATAAGTAATACACTTATTTATTTAATGCTCAGGCATCAATTCACGCTGAAAAATTAAGTCATATTCCCCTGTCGGTCGGCAAAACGAAATATCAAAATGATATTTAGAAATCGATATTTCATCGTAGGTTCGGATGACGAATCACATGTACTTTAAACGAGTCAGCACATCAGTAATGAATTCCAGAGTCCCAAATACAAACGAATTCGAATAATTGATAGTGACAGTGACTAAATCAATTCATTAAATCAGCGGTTTCAAAGTTTGACTTTCTCATTCACCTTCCAGCGAAAAGCCAAAATCACTTTCAAATTTCTTCAGTTCAACTTCACACGTCTTCAGTGCATTGAGTTCAAAAAAAATAAAATGACGTGTCTTGTTATTGAAAATAAGAAAGTGGTGTTTTTTGTTATTGTTCTATTTCTTCGAAACACATTGCGATTATTTCAATTCGCCAGCCTTGGTAAATCGTAAAGTTAGGGGAGAAATAAGACGGGACTACTTTTTGTGCGGATATTCACACATTCCAATGGTTGGAGTTTGATTGTTGTAATTTTTGTATGGACGCCGGTTCGGCACATAAATTTTGCGCCTTAATGGCAAATAAAGGCCACAAATTGGAGAGTTTGTAGTCGTAGAGCATTAAATAAAAAGAAAATTCACGAAAATTTGATGAATACCGAAAATATCTCGTTCGTGGCTACAAGAAATATGAGGATCTTCACTCGCGACTGCGTCGCTCGTGAAGATCCTCATATTTCTTTGTAGACACTCACGAGATATTTTCGGTATTCATCAAATTTTCATGAATATCCTCTATATATAAATTGTCCATTGTTGAAATGTTTTATGGATTTAATGGAGTTATTCTATACACCTGGAACTTAATTAAGCACCCCCTTAAATGTTTCATGACAGTGAAGTTGCTGTTACTGATTATTAAGTTTTAATGATTGCAATGTCTTGCAGTACATTTCATCTTGTGAAGCAGTGGGTGATGATCGAATGAAAAAATCAACAAAACCATATCTTGTGACCCCTCATTGGAACGAGTTCTATGAGCTCGTTCCAATGAAGTGTCACATGATAAGGTTTTGTTGAGACTTTTTGAAAAATTTATTTATTCCAACTACTTAACCCTTTACCTAACATAACGGCCAAAACCGGCCAGTGCTATTCTCAAAAATCACCAATTAATTTTCATTTTTTATCTCAAAAACATAGGTTATGACCCCTCATTGGAATGAGCTCGTCGAGCTCGTTCCAACAAAGGGTCATAACCTATGGTTTTGAGACAAAAATGAAAAAAATTAGTTATTCAAGAATTATTTTTGCAAGTGTTGTCTGCTTTTCAGGTTAGGTAAAGAGTTAATTTGTAAATTACGCGGACAGATGTGGCTGACTCGTTAGGTAAAGGATTCAGACACTGCCATTATTCATTAAGGGTTTTTTTCATATTCAGAACAGCCCTTTAATGAATCAAATCAAGCATCAGAACATGAAGGGAGTGAGAAGAAAATAGCGTGGCACGAACTGATTACACTTTGGGAAAATGTAGTACTGTGAGACTCACAGTTAGAAAGTGAACAAAATTTATGGAAATTTGCCAGATGTCTGTTAACCCTTTACCCAATGAATCAGCCACATCCTCCCATGAAACATGCAAATTCAGCAGCTGAAAAAATATTATTTTTCAAAATTCAAAAAATTTCAACAAAACCATATGATGTGTTCCCTCTTTGGAACGAGCTCGTTGAGCTTGTTCCAATGGGGGTCGCAGGATATGGTTTGGTTGGAATTTTTTTTTAAATTTAAAAAAATTATATTTTAAATAATAAATTTTGTTACCGATTGCATTGGGTAAAGGTTTAAACTAAACTATCAAGCTCAGTTGAATTCTGTAAAGCATGATCTTTTCATACACAGTTCATTCTTCCTGCTCTAGTCAGCTGCTTTGTTCTGCACTGCTCTCTGCATCATGAAATACCTGTACTTCCAGGCATGTCCTTTTTTCTTAAAAAACTGCCCTAAGAGGGATGGGTCCCCAATTGGTATCCATCGACTCAACAATCAGCTGATCTTTGTTATTGTTTTGAAACGTAGGCATTTTGGATCGAATTGGGCTGAATATATCAATTTTATACTAAATTTCCTTTCTTATTATACCTACCGCAATTGTTTACCACAGGTTTGCACAAAAGTGGAAGAACCAAACTCGGATAAAATACTCCCTATTTTAATCTTTCCCAAGAGATTTAGGAAAGAAAAGTGGTGTAAAAACACCACAAAAAAATAAGCCAAAACTGGGTCGAGCGACATCAGCGCACACCCAGTAAGGGACGGTCTTCTCTTAGTACAATTGCACGACTTCCGTTAACCAGTGTGCAAGCAGTCATCAAAACCATTCTCCTGAGTCTGCCAACATAGGAGGTATGTGATCAGCGGGAAGGAAGGATTCTTACCCGAATAAGAAGACGGCAGGGACTCCATGTAAACAATTGCGGTAGGTATAATAAGAAAGGAAATTTACTATAAAATTTATATTTCTTATCAACCTACCTTACAATTGTTTACTACAGGCTGAATAGACAATAGGATTGAGGGAGTCACATAACCAACCCACACATAACTCAATTGCACTGGAACCGTGGACAGAAGAAGAGATCCCTAGTCCTATCAAACCATTAGCATCCCAAACATTAGTAAAAGACAATGAAAGATGAGGTGTATGGTGAAGTGCGACACACAGACAGAAAGGGCAGTAACATCACAGAGCTGGAACTGACCCTGTAAAAAGCTGAATGGCTGGGATAGACAACAGCCTGAACCGAAGAAAGAGGGCCCCTAGGACAAAGGTCCTCTGTTGGCTCCTGCAACTGTCGCAGTTAAATGGAGAAGGTAGCATTTCTCCAGTAGGCTGCCAGTATAACATCCGACAACATGACAGAGTTAGTAAAAGCTCCGAGAGGAAGACAATGCATGCACCTCATGGCAGAAAAAACAATTGGTAATACAATCACCAATAGCTAGACGAGCGGAAGCAGCACGAATAGCAAGACAAATCCATCGAGAAATGGATGCAGGAGAGATCTGGCATGTGAGAAAATGCATATCCATCCAGGATAAAGGCACGGTGCTCCCCCCTCCCCCCAAGCAGAGCAGTGCCCAAGAAAGTGTCCATCTTGCAGTAAACTGCAAAGTTCTAGGCCTTTTCAAGGAAAAGAGCTGAACAAGCTTGGAGAGGCAAGGATGAGTTTCGAAACAATGCAGTACCACATATGAAAAAGGTCTCCGAAGCATGGACGTGTACCCATTGCTGGAGACCCCCAGAAACAAACATATACCAGAAACTCCGCAATCGGTGTGATCGAAGAAGTGACAGAAGCAACAGAGTGATTGCACACCATCGACAGAAGAACCTTCGACTGAGCCACAGAGGCTAAACCAGTGGAGTGAGTGCCTCCTTGAAGAAAAGCAACTCCACTGCTTGTCTCTAAAAACCACTACGGAAGAGACAGGACCCGACAAAAGACATGCACGAAGGCACAATGGGGTTGGGTCAACTTGAAACCTCCTCAGGCGACTTTGGCAAAAAAAGTTGCGACGTAGAGGGAGACATGCCGGAACCGCCACTAACAGAGAGCGCAGCAGATTGATCCATACCCACCGAGGCGACAGGGGTGTGATCGAAAGGATTCGATGACTGCAGGTTCATATCTGGGCTAGAGCCTCAGGTGGAATCAGAACCAGCAGGAAGGCGTAGCCGACAAGACCGTCCCAAAGGAGGGCCAGAGCATCCACGGCGAAAGCCAGAGCATCTGGGTATGGGGACATGAAAGTGTCCACCTGACGGTTCCAATGAGTCGCAAAGAGATCGATGGAACACCGCCATGTGGAGCATCCACTCAGTGGAAAAGAACCTGCCCCCCTTAGGGAGTCGGCTAGGATGTTCAGACGACCGGAATGTGATGAACAACCACCCGGGCTTTGACATCCTCAGCGAGCAGTAGAAGATCCCGAGCCAATTCGTACATTGGAACCGAGTGAGTGTCGCCCTGTTTCCGAATGTAAGCAACCACTGTCGAATTGTTGGACAACAGAAGGAGCTGACGATTCGACAGGTGAGGGATCCACTGCCTGAAACTCAGAAGAAGAGCAAGAAGCTACTTCTGGTTGATGTGTAGAGATGCCCGATCCTGGTCCCACATCCCGTGAAGGGAAAGACCTAGAGGAGCCGTCACACCCCATCTGAGATTGCTGGCATCTGCCGTCCGAATGCGATCGGATGTGGGTAAGTCCATTGGGACACCCTGTGTGATCCACTGAACATTCGTTCAGTGGAGAAGGTGAGGACGAAGAGATTCTGGTAACTGAAGCACCAGATCCAGAAAATCAACATTCGGCCTCCACGACTGAGCAGAAGTGCTGGAGAGGTCCGACATGCAGCTGACCAAGAGGAATGAGATCCGTCACCGAACCGCAGAGACCGAGAATACCTTGTGCTGTCGCGGATGTCGACTGGGACAGAGTCAGAGTCAGAGCAAAAGCTGAGAGAATCACAGCCCTGGCCTGGGGAACCGCCACCGTACTGAACTGAGTGCGGAAGGCCATCCCCAGGTGACAAAACGACTGAGAAGGGACCAGATCCGACTTCTCCTCGTTGACTCTGAATCCTAGTGACGTGAGCAAGCTCAACAGATTGTCGACATCCAACTCCAGTAAGGCAGCATTGGAATGCCTCTGGAGGATATCGTCGAGATATGCTGAAGTAGTCACCCTGGGCTGTGTGCGATGGAAGGCTATCACATGCGACATCAGTCGGGTGAAGGTCAAAGAGCCAGGTTGAGGCCGAAAGGCACGGGCTTGAACTGGTAAACTCGCCCCGGAAAAGTGAACCTGAGATACTTCCGCGACACACGATGAATCGGAACGTGGAAGTAAGCGTCTAGCGAGTCGATGCTGGAAGCGAAATCTCCCTGGTGAATGGAATGGTGGACCGACCTGAAAGTCTCCATGCTGAACTTGGGAGCAATGATAGACTGGTTCAGGATACTCAGATCAATAACCGGTCGGAGTCGGACGTCCTTCTTCGGCACCAAGAACAGGCGGGAATAAAACCCCACTGACTGAATGTTCCTGACGACCTCGTTCACCCCCTTGGCCAGGAGAGTGTCTATCTCCGTGGACAAAAGCTCCCGACGTAAAACATCTGAAGGAACTGTGGTTGGAAGAGGCACTCTGGACAGAGTGGGGTGCCTTCGGAAGGATATTCGCAGCCCGGACCGAACAACAGCTAACACCCAAGGATTGGATGTGATGGTGGCCAACGGTATGCAAACTCTGCTATCCTTCCTTCAACCTGGGACGAATCGAGGTGAGGACCTTCAGTTCAAGCCCCAACAAGGCCCGCAAGAGGAGAAACCACCTCCTCCACTGAATGAAGAATCCTGAGACTTTCCTCTAGCCTGCTGACGCTTACCCTTACCCAGTGAGTAAGAAGTAGAAGCGGTGGCAGAAGGATCAGCCCTTTGCTTCACAGAGGATGCAGAAGGGTACTTGTTAGGCTTTGAATGGTCGCTGCCTCCCCTAGAAGGCTGATCAAGCTGACGAAGCAGCAGCTGATCTTTAGAATGACGTAGAATGTCATCCCGGACCGTCGACATGGAACCCATGGAACAGTAGTGGACCTGCCAAAGAAGCAGATCGAAGAGCAGCACGCTGCCCCTCAGGAAGGGATTGGCCTCTGTCCAGCACAGTTCCTTCGAACTACTTCCAAAATAGCTGTGTCACAGGCATGCATGTGAGTAAGATGCATGAGCGCCTTGGACAGCACATGCAAAGGAACCTGCACATCGTCAAACCTATCTGGAGGTAGATAGGCAGCTAAGGCAGGGACGACGTGATCGGAGAGAGAAAGCATACCCAGCATTTCTCTCGATAAGCCCAACATGGACTCCAGAGTCATCATAGGAATGACGGCAGACTTGGGCTTGGAAAGCCCAAGGGAACTGGGAGTCCTGATCCAAAACCGTCAAAGTCTGGCAGACTGACGGATTGGTGAAATCGTAGTAACGATAATGCACCGGAGGCAAACAGGTGTCAACCCTGGTGAAGAACGGAGCCTTCATAGCCTTGGAACTCAGCTTAGAGTCCAAGGCTGAAAATGCTTCGACCACCTGTACTGAATGGCATGGTCAAAGATGCCCAGAAGCAGGTTGCTCCACAGGCTGTAGGCGCATGACCGATGATCGCAGCCTGGCTGACACTGTCGGCTGGTTTGATGGTTTGAGATCCGGAAGGAACCCAAACACAAAGTCAAGAGCTGCCCCAAGTCAGAAGACTGCTGGCTCTCGACATCAAGAATGTCTGACTCCTCCCCGGAGTCAGAAAACATATAGCCCATCGTGGGCAAACCAGCCGACGCCTCCCATGGTGTAGACACACCAGGGGATCAGAAAGCGGACTGTTTCCAATCCCGGGAGGCGGCGCTATAGGGGGCATCTGGAAACCACTCGCGGCCTCGCTGAAAGCAATGCAAAGGCTCTTGGACAGAACTTGAGTGAGTAAGGAGAGGGCCTCCCTAAGCTCACTGCCCGTACCTGCTGGTTTGACATGTGGACGACGAACCAGCAAAGTGACTTCACACCTGACCCTCTTAACCAGCGAAGGGTCACAATCCTCCAATACACCCCAAGTGGGGCGACGGGCGGCAGCTGAAACATCTGAGGGCAGACGTGTATAGGGGTATGACACACCCTGAGGATCAACATAATGGGAACTCAGGAGAGTTGCCGTGGACCTCCGCGGGGCAGAAAGTCCAGGCTGCACAGAAGGCATTGGTCCCGCAAAACTGGCCATGTGACCAGAATGAGTGGACGGAAAATGCCAATGACAAAACTGTGGTACTAGATGGCGCAGAGACCACAGTAGAGGGTTCGGCTGGCAGCCACTTCCAACTTCGCCGAGTTGAAGTCAAGGCAAGCTGAGGCCGATACCTCACGTCTACACTACCAGACACCGCTGCAGACCACTGCAGGTATAAACTGCTGAGCTCAACAGCTGAGAGGACACAGTAGGGTGTTCAGTCGGTGGCAGCCACTTTCAACTTCGCCGAGTTGAAGTCGGGGAAGGCTGAGGCCGATACCCCACAACCACACTACACAGACATCCCTGCAGACCCTTGCAGGGATAAGCCGAAGCCGGCTAAAAATGGTGCCCGATGACATTGTAGACGGAACAGCAGTAGCAGCAGATACGACGGGCACTGTTGGAACTGGCAGAAAAGGGGAGAGAGCCAACTAGCTTGGCCTCCAAAGGAGGAGTCACAACTGTAGTGACAGCCTCAGATGTCGACTGGAGAGGGCGCATAGTCTCGGAACCAGGCATCTCTTCACCAGAAATCCAACAGCTCCCGCAGTATCCACCACAGTAAAAAAAACTGCACATCCCCCACGGATGGGGAATAACTCTCACCAGACGTGGTCGAGTCAGGAGGCCCCGAAACAACAGCATTCCACACCCAATGCGGGTGCGGGAGGAACAGCCATGGGAACGCACCAAAGGCGAGGGCAAAAGGAATTGCCCTAAAGGAACCGAACTGGAAATAACAGAGGTGAGAGCAGTAGAAGAAAAAAGTGAACTCAACAGATACAGAAAGTAGAAGAACTAGGGCTGCACGATATTCAAAACTGAATACCGGTATCGGTATTCAAAAAAATACCGCGGTATACCGGTATATCGAAAATTGTTCAGATATATGAACACAAGTATCACAATCAAGACTCGGGGCAACACAATTGGAACGAATTAGCATGCCTTGATGATGTAGTTCGAAAAACCTTTACCCAACGCAGACGATATCAGAATTTATTATTTTCAAAATTAATTTATCAGATTTTCCCCAAAGATTTCAACAAAACTATATCATGTGACCCCTCACTGGAACGAGCTCAACAAGCTCGTTCCAATGAGGGGTCACACGATATAGTTTTGTTGAAAATTTTGAAAATTATTTCTTCAACTGTTGAATTTGTATATTACGAGGGCACAAGCAGATGATTCCTTGGATACAGGGATAATATTATTCATTCGGGGCTACAGTTAAAAAACTCAAGACGTCTTGAAAATTTAATTATGGGTAAATAAATAATGACGATAAACCAATATTTTTGTAATTACACTGGTATTCAATCGATATTGGTTTGAATACCAGTATATATCGGTTTATCGATATACCGTGCAGCCCTACGAAGAACACCATCAACTACGAGAGAAGGTGGCAGAAAAAAAAATGGTGGGTACACGACAGAACCCAGGCGGCCGACAGGGACCGAAAAAAAAGAAATTCAGCCCTCAACAGAGTGAAGAAATCCTGTCCAGACAGTCCCTCATTGACACCTAACTCCAATAACAATTTAAATTTATCAACCGAAAAATTTCATTGTCGAATCGAGTTGACACGATGTCGAAAAAACATTCGCGAAAACGGAATATATAAATAATATACAATGAGGATGTGGTTGAAAATATTAACGAGAATATATAAAACACAGTCCTGTTATTATACGATCTTCAGATCCATAATCCAGTCACAGGAAAACCATTATTGACGAGTTGAATTATCACTGTATCATAATGCAAAGATGGCAACACGTCAACCACGTTGCAAGGACAAAAGAAGAATGATTTTGATGACTGCTTGAGCACTGGTTAACGGAAGTCATGGAATTGTACTAAGAGAAGAGCATCCCTTACTGGGTGTGCGCCGATGGCACTCGACCCAGTTTTGGCTTATTTTTTTTGTACTGTTTTTATACTTTCCCAAATCTCTTGGGAAAGATTAAAATAGAGAGTATTTTATCCGAGTTAGGTTCTTCCACTGTAGTGCAAGCCTGTAGTAAACAATTGTAAGGTAGGTTGATAAGAAATTGTGCAATAAAATGTCTCGTGGCATATAATGAAAAAAGAAATCTACTCTATTTTAGTCAGTATCTGGAATTATCACATGAGTGTGGATCTGAAAGTTTTATTTTTCACGAGCGCTTGTGAGAGTGAAAACTGATATTTTCAGGTCCGCATGATGAATTTTTTCAGTAGCTTCCTAAATGACATTATGCTTCAGCACATGACGTCGCCTTGAACGTCGCCTTGAAGGAAAGATCAGCAGCCTTTTGTTATTGTCTTGAAACTTGTCTTGAAAAAACCCGTATTATATGTGATGCATCCCATGGTACTAAACATTCACACAGAAAATTATTCAAATCAGCGCCTTCATATGGAAGTTCTGCACAAAAATCTTATTGCACCTAATTTTGTACAAAATGTCTGCCAGTGGCCATCTTGAATTTCAGACCAGATCCAAAAACATTCGTTTTTATCCCACAGTGATAACAAAGGTTCCCAAAAAGTTTCGCAAAGATCGGTTCATAAATACGGCCTCTAGCCCGAGCCGTAATGGCATTTGCACTTACAGTGCTGAAAGTGACACAAAATTAATCAAATTTAGTCTACAATGGAGTGAGTTCAGTAGACTTATCCCAATGAGGGGTTAAGCTTTCTTTTAGAGGCAAAAAACCCAAGATTTTTTCCACTCATTAATGACAAAAATACTTGAAGGGTTGTATAAAAGGCTAATATCAGAGCATGTAGATAGTTAATACAATAATATACTTCCTGTAGTTCCTACAAGATAAATAATTTAGACGAAGGAAAAACGTTTAAAACACGTTAAAAAAATGTGCAAAAAAACCCCGTAGTGATAATCATGAAAGCTGGTGGGCCTTGGTAATCCAAGCCAAATTCCAATCTGTTTTTGCAAAATAGTCAACACATATGCATCATGCATAAGTAATCTGCACCTACAGACAAATATTTATTAATTTATCTATTTATTGGGATTTAATCACACTTTGCTTATCTAAATATGTTTTATTACAAATTATTGGAGAGTACCTGTGGGTACTCTCCAATAATTTGTGCTAAAACAAATTTTGACCAAATACTCTGGATCTCAACCAGTTAAAGACACAAGACAAAGTTGGTAATATACCATTGGGTTGTTATTCATTCTTCTTGGGCCATTAACCCTTTACCTAACATGAAAAGCAGACGGCACTTGCAAACAAAATTCTTGAATAACTAATTGTTTTCATTTTTTGTCTCAAAAACATAGGTTATGACCCCTCGTTGGAACAAGCTAGACCAGCTCGTTCCAACGATGTGGGCATAACCTATGTTTTTGAGACAAAAAATGAAAAAATAATGAAAATTAATTGGCGATTTTTGAGAATAGCACTGGCCGGTTTTGGCCGTTACGTTGGGTAAAGGGTTAATAAACTGTAACACCCTCCAAAACTCATGTTATTGTTATATTATCAGCCTGACAAGAATGATTAACAACATGAAATATATTTGCAGTCTGAGTTTACAACAGCCACTAATATAATATGAACGTTTCTTTTATGTTCTATCGGTCAATAGTTCCAGAGTTTGTGTGATTTCTGAAAAATAAATATCCCAGTTGCCTACATGGGGGCATGATGACACTGTGTACTAAGGCGTACTGCATGTCGATGGTGCACATCTTCAACCACTGTAACCCTGCTTGAGCGGAGCTTGAACAGAGTTTGAATGTTGAGGAGCTGACAGTTGCTCATTGATGCTTGGTGGTTCTCTCCGGGTACTCCGGCTTCCTCCATCCGTAAAACTGTCATGGTCACAATTAGCTATTGTGCATAAATATGTGACCTTAAACACCAATAAATAAATAAATAAATAAATAGAAACATGCTTTTCGTGACGTCATTTCGAACAAATGACATCTCTGCATCATGATGTTCATGTTATAATTCATTATTAATACTTCTGTGATATGTGGTATAATGGAATATAAATTCATGTTTTTTGGACGACGACAATTGTGAGAATTAAGTGGAGTGAAACAATTTATTTTGAACTTGAGGCAGAGACTCAGTGAAGTCGAGGAGTAATACTAAACTTGTGGAAATATAATTGATTGAAGTCATATTCATGGTTCACCCAAGCGGTGAACAGCACATGTGTTTTTAATATTTCTGATTCTTTTGAATTCATTGTTTGCAGTTAAAACTGAAAACACACCCACTGAAGATGACATATTTGTTGGTAAGTTTGTGTCCATCAATGACGAAAAACAGTTAAACAGACGGCACCAGCATTTGGTGTTGAGAAATTCCAATCAGAGCATGCATAATCAATGCTGATCAATGGAAGTGGAACTTACATTTTCTTTGCTCTCATGTCTCCAGGGAAGAACATTCTGATAGTACCCGTGTTTCATCCCAAAACTTGAGTACTATGGCTTTTAGAAGGTGTCAAATTAACCAATCACGGATCATGTCACAGACGTGAGGCATCATAATATTATGTAAGGCTGCTAACATATTTATTTATTTATTTATTTATTTATTGGTGTTTTAAGGTCACATGTCTTCAGGGAAGAACATTCTGATAGTACCCATGTTTTGTCCAAAAACTCTAGTACTGTGGCTTTTAGAATGTGTCAAATTAACCAATCACGGATGATGTCACAGACGCGAGGCATCATAATATTATGTAAGGCTGCTAACATATTTATTTATTTATTTATTTATTTATTTATTTATTTATTTATTTATTTATTTATTTATTTATTTATTGGTGTTTTAAGGTCACATATTTCTGCATAATGGATAATCATGACCATGACATTTTTACACGTGGAGGAAGCTGGAATACCCAGAGAGACCCACCAAGCAATGGCAAGCAACTGTCAGCTCTCCAACCTGCTAACCCCACACAATCAGGGTTAGCATTGGTTGAAGACAAGTGCACCATCGACGTGCAGTATGCCTTAGTGCACAATGCCACCTTGCACCCACCTGGGCATTTGTGGATTAAATGTCTTGCCCAAGGACACAATGTAGTCTGCTAACATATGCTGCTCACTTTAGAGAATTACCATCCTCAATACAGTGGAGCCCACTTAATTGGATATCTCTTAACTGAATAACCCTGTTAATTGAATATAAATTCCCAAAACAAATTCATTCACCATACCTCCAGTACAAATTTGACCTGTTAATTGAATATAGGTTATAGAGTAAACTCCTGTTACTTGAATAAAAAATCTTGTAACTTGTCGAGAAATTACCCTGACTCACCCAAGCTTTCCTTTGTTTATAGACCTATTTGGCCTCAGTACATCCAATACAGACATTTAATCTATTATATCTTGTTTGACAGAGCTCATTGAGCTCTGTCAAACAAGATATAATAGAATAAATGCTAAGTTTATCTCTAGAATACAGAAAAGTGATACAATCCCTGTTAATTGAATATTCCTGTTAATTGAATAATTTTCATTGGCAAGGTGGCCATTCAATTAACAGGGTTCCACTGTACTGATTACAAGATCCAACTTTACCCATATGAACAACCCCTTCTCCCCAAAATTTGTTTGTACTGCTACTTTTTAAAAATAAAATCATGTTGGAGATGTGTAATGTGAATGTAAGGTGGAGCAGGGGAGGGGGCGGGAATGAATGCAAAAAATCAATTATGAATTTCTCAGCAGCAACTCATATATTATTATTAAACATATTGAAAATGAATCTGAAAAAAAAGAAAAATGAGGTTTCAAAGAAACAGAAACAGCAGTTGGAAAATAGCACGACATCTCAGCGATTATTAAAAATAAGTTATCAAGCTAATTATATATTCAATATGAAACTAGGTATCACAACATCAACTAAAAAACTTTGAACACTAAAAAAAAATCAATAAACAGTAGAACAGAGTATTTCCTTTCTGGTTACATCTATTTAACGGGAAAGTGGAAAACATTATAAATTATTGTGACGAGTTGAAGGTAACATGGTCTGAGGTTTGCAGCTCGGAGCTTATGTTGAACCGAGAAGCGAAGCGTGGAGGTTGAACATACGCTCCGTGCCACAAACCTCAGACCATGTTACCATCAACTTATCACAATAACGTATATGTTCCAAAAAAACACTACCCATAGCCCAAAACCAGCATAGTGAAACACAAGCGATTTATTTACTAATTCTGTGATCATTAAAAGTTGCCTTCTAGTAAATAAACCTCCTGTGTACCCATGATGGCACTGGATAAATAATCAAAAAAACAGATTCCATCTTAGTTCAAATCATAAATCAGTTTGTAATTTAAACAACACTTTATCCGGAACACCTGCTGTTGCACATGTGAAAAGTCCAGAAAAAATGAAGCAGCTTGCTTGTCACTCGGTTGATGAAGCAATTATGAAACAGGCAACGTCATTTCAAATATTTCGCGTTGTGACGTCAGACATTAACATTTGCCACTTGAGCCGTAAACATAGAATGTACTAAGCGAGCTCTTGTTCAATCAGAGGAGGATGATTTTAGTCTTATTGGAACATTGCAGGATAATCACAAGAAAAGTTCTATTCCATTTTTTCTTTGTCCATCAAAAAATTACCCTGTATTCTAGAAATAGACTATGCACAGGGGCAATCAGGATTAAATGCCTTGCACAAGGACACAACGCAGTTACCCCAGGTGGGAAATGAACTGTGAACCTCTTGAATTGAAGTCCAATGAAGAGGGTTAACTCTGCAGATCATTGTGTTCTTGCTATCAGTTTGATATGAACAATGAAAGCTGATACTCTGTTCATTATGGTGACTGTCCACTTTGATCAAGCTTATGTTTTATGATGCATTTTATGAAAAAAGTGTAATATCACATCAAAAAGAATCATTATAAAAACTATTTGTCATGCCAAAAATATTATTTCAAGAATCATCAAACAACACTGAAAAAAGATATGTCTCACCCTCTGTACCATAAATAGATATTAAGTTGATAATAAAATAAATAAAATCCTCCAATGTTTGAGTATGAATAATTAATATAAGTGTAATTTGCCAAATAGTTTTAGTTAGTAATAAAGCAATTAAAAGACAATAAAATATTGGATCTCTTTCAGTACCATAAAATATGTTATAAAAAACATAAAATGATAAGCATTGACAATGATGATAAAAACCTGTAATGTGACAAACAAGTTTAATCTTGTGACTTAAATTCTATTGTGTAAAAAAAACTGCTGTGTGCTATTGACTAAAATAACTATCATGATGGGCAACATTACAGTCATGGTTTTAGGTACACTGTATTCATATGAATTGTACCCTTAGCTGGTAAATTGCTGAAAGCCCAGATTGGGCTTTACTCTGAAATGTACATGCATGTACCATAACTTAACCCTTTGCCCAACACAGACGATATCAAAATTTATTATTTTAAATATCATTTTAAAAAATTTTTCAAAAAATTTCAATAAAACCATGTCAAGTGACTAGTGTTGAAACGATTAACTATTTTTCAAAGTCGACTAGTTGACAGGAGTAATCGTTTCAAAATCGACTTGTTGCTTTTCTGTTGAAAACATAATTGTCTCAGTAAATTAGGTGATAAAAGACTGTCACATGTAAGTTGATAACCCTTTCATTCAATGACTCGTTTGACAGATTTTTGATGAAGTTTCCTTGTCAAAGTCATGAACATAGCTGTTCTCTTTTCGTATTTTTAGTTTTTTAAAACGTCATGCATATTGTAGCTTTAATCATTCAGTAAAAAAAAAATTAGGATACCTGGGAAGTGCAAGTCCTCTGACCGTACAGTGGACAAAGTATCCAATGATGTTAAAACAGAAGTTTCGTAAAATTTGTAAAATGTTTGAAGTGTGCCGCCAATCGCCTGGTGCAATTAATTAAAAACTCTCAGGTCAAATTTTGTGATGGACAGTTTCCTCACCTTCATATCCAGTCTCCGTCAGCTCGCACCCAAACAAGTACAGCAATATCATAGAATATGGAGCAGCTTTCTGAGTGTTTCAGGCATGTATTTTACTTTTATATCAATTAAAAGTGTGGGTGACTTAGGTGAGGGACAGAACACTTGCATGAATTAAAGGCATCTTTGAAGTTTAAATCAAAGTATTTTTCTTCAATGTGTGCCAGTGATTAGGTTAGGTGAAATCAGTGCTTATAATGCTGCTGAAATCTAAATTGTAACATTATCGGCATCAACAAACGACAATGATTGCATTGATATCCACTTCTCGATACAATTTAAAATAGGTCCACCATGAAGCAGAAATGTCTGATGTTTGTAATCATCAACTCCACTATCAGAGTCGATTTATCTGAAAATCGAATCGACTTTGACTAGTCGACTAATCATTTCAACACTACATGTCACCCCTCATTGGAACGAGCCCATTGAGCTCGTTCCAATGGGGAGTCACATGATAGGGTTTTGTTGAAGTATTTTGAAAAAATTTATTTTTTCAACTGCTCAATTTGCATATTACTTGGGCGGATGCAGGTGATTCGGTAGGTAAAGGATTAAAGACTACATATTCAGTGGATATGCTTGATATCATCTTTTGAGTGAAATTAATGGATCTGAGTCGATTTTCCTTTTTATAATATAGGAAAACCTGTCTCGAGAGACCACTGTCTTGAGAGACCACCTGTCTTGAAAGACCACATTTGCCAGGCACCGATTGGTTTTACTCTATAATGGACCTGCTATGGGAGACCACCACCACCTGTCTTGAGAGACCACTCTGACCTGGTACCAACTTGTATTTTTATGCCATAATGGACCTGTCTAGAGAGACCGCCCTTTTGAAGACTGAAACCCTGACAAAAACTTTTACGTGTTGTGGAATTGGAAAATTAATTGGGTTTCAATTGCTATTCAGTTACTTAACTCATTAAAGATTGAGATTTTTTTATAAGACCCCTGTGAAAAGATTAGGATTATTGCTGAATAAACAATTTCATACATACCTGAAATGTGACAGATAGGATGAAGATTTTCAACACTAATTTATTTTTATAATTTTTCTAACAGTCCATTCCAATTCGTTACAAAAACTTCATATAAAAGAACAACTACAAAGTAATTACAAAATGCTGGAAAAAAGCCATCGGGGTCATGATACCAAAACCCGATAAGGACCCCTCCGATCCAGCCAGCTACCGCCCAATCAGCCTGCTCAGCTGCATTGGTAAGACTTTCGAAAGGATCCTTACCAATCGGTTCAGGGGGCACCTTGAAGACATCGACTTCTTCAATAAATGGCAAAGAGCCTACACAAACCGTAAAGAAGGCATCGAACATGTCTACCGACTAGTGACCCAAATGAAAACTGCTATCAGCAATCAGCAAATAGGCACGGCAGTCCTACTAGACGTTGAAAAAGCATTCGACTCTGTTTGGCATAATGGAATGCGCTACAAATTATCTAAAATGAGACTCCCCGTGAAACTGATTAGATTACTATCCTCCTTCTTAAATGATCGCGAAATTAAAGTCAGAGTGAACAATGAAATGTCCGACAGTGTCCCCCTCGACGCAGGCACCCCCCAAGGATCCATCCAAAGCCCCCTCCTATACATCTTTTTAGTAAATGACCTTTGCTTCTCCGATGACCACGTTCAGGTTTCCCAATTCGCGGATGATAAGGGCCTCTGGGACTCTAACATTACGGCCAATCTGCTCCAAAAACCCCTGCAACGCGCTCTCGACGAGCTTGAAGAATGGTGTGCCAAATGGAGAATTAAGCTAAACGCCAATAAAACCCAACGAATAACCTTTACTCGCAAGAAAACTAAATGGGATTTTGACCTAAAACTTATGGATAACATCCTCCCAGAATGCAAAGAAGCGAAATTCCTGGGCATCACCATTCATCAAAAATTGTCCTTCAACAAACATACCGACAACATGGCGAAAAAAGCTACCAAACAAATTAACTTACTGAAAATGCTCAAGGGAACTTCATGGGGAGCCAACCAGTCCACCCTACTCAAACTATACAAATCCTTTGTGCGCCCAGTACTCGAATACGGTGCAATCATACTAACTGACCTCAACCAAACTAATATGGGAAAGTTCCAGAGGGTCCAAAATCACGCGCTTAGAGTTGCCCTACGTGCCCCATGGTACACACCCATCACAACACTCCATGACAGGGCCGATATCCCCACCATCAAAGACTGCCTAGCCACCCTGGCCGCGAAAAATCATGACCGGTTAGCCGACAGCGAGCTAATCTCTGAACTTGGAGCAATTTCCGAAAGCCGACAAAAGCCCAAAAATTGTAACCAAAACTAAGACCGCTCGAATAAAAACTAGGGAATGACAAGGTGAACTGCGATCCCCGATGCCCCCGAATACCCCTAAACTAAATTAAAATAAATCAGTCCGCAACCAGCAAAGGGTACAACAGGAAAGAAACACCCTCGGGTGTGGTCTAGTGTGCTAGACCAGTTGCCCTCCCGCTGACAGCCTCGGAAGCTCAACCCCCATTAAACGATCGTGATCCCCGGCACCCTCAACTTCAAATAAACTTAAACTAACCTAAATAAGGCCACTTCCAGCGAAGGACACAACAGAAAAGAAACACCCTCGGGTGTGGTCTAGTGTGCTAGACCTGTTACCGTCCCGCTGCAAACTAGGAAGTTCAGCCCACTTAAAACGCTCGCGACCCCGGCACCTTAAAACTAAATAATAAATAGGGAACGATTGGGGTCCCAAGCACGAGAGTATGTTACTGCTCTTACGAATGTAAAGATTCGTGCATTTCATACTCTCCCCCATAGCGACAAGTACACACACAGCACAATACCACATGAGAGTATGTTACTGCTCTTAGGAATGTAAAGATTCGTGCATTCCATACTCTCCTCACCCACACAGTAGATACCACAAGGACACGCAACTAAAGAGGTGCTACTTTTATCTTTACAGTTTATATATTCTAATGAAAACTAATTCTACCTTCTTCTTTTAAGCAGGTACACAGAAGATGTTTTTTTGACCAGCACCCCAATAACCGCTACAGACAGTCTAACCGTTATGGAAACAGTCACCCCCACGGTTCCTGAACATCCTCTGCTCCATCCCTAAAAGTGGTCAACCACTTTAAGGGAGGCGAGCGTTGGCCTCTGCCCCTTTTTGTAAGCGCATTGCGCATCTTTTTGTCCCAGCCCAATAGGACTACAATGCAGGCCTGCCCCCGAACCAGGGAAGTTCGGGTCTTCTTCTTGGTGGTCCCCGAAAGGGGTCGTTGTTGTTTTCCTTCAAAGAGTCCAACTATAACAGAGACAGCCTGAGGCAGATTATACTTGCCAGTGATGGCCATCACTCATAATCATCCTCGAAGTGGCAGACTATACTTGCCCGAAAATCCAGATCGACTGCACCCTCGGGGAGAGGTAGTACCTTTGTGAGAGGACCCAACCTCCCACACTGGTCCTCACCCGAGGGTCCAACCGACATCAGTCAACGAGACCGCCTACCCACAACTGGAGACACCTGCTGAGTACCGGATCCTTTTCCTCCTTCAACACGCCTAGACATGTGACAGCCATCCTATACAGTTACAGAGGGTCGAAAGGGGCTTGTCCCCCATACTGTCCCTGCGCGCCTTCGGCATGCGAAATCATCATTTCGTTTTTTTTGCTCTTACAAAAATTACATCATTTACCTGGCAATTTCATTGAGTTGAGACCAGTTGACAGTTTTTAACCAGATGCGGTCCTGAGAAAGTGATTCTCATCATATCTCTGAGAAAGCTAGGAGTAAACTATATAACACATGCACCTTGTCTGACTTAAATTCCTAAACTTCTCAAAATAAAATTAACTAAATTAACCATGACTAGCATCAATACCAACACTAGCAGCATCATAAAGCCAGCCAACTTCACCACAAATGGAAAAAGGAAAGATGAGACCTGGGAGGAAAAGAAGGAGAGGGAGAGGAAAGAACACAAGGAGAGAGAGAAGGAAAGAGAGGAGAGAGCAGCTCGTAGAGAATCCATCAATGGAGCACATAAGGTAAGTTTTAGTGGAAATACCAAGGGGGCAGGGGGGGTCCCAATATGACATGATACAGAAATTTATGGAGGATAGAGAGAAGGAAAGAGCTGAAATTCGGGAAGATAGAATTAGGGAGAGGGAGGAATGGCGGCTGAGGTATGCTGAAATGGATAGAAAGCATGCCCAGCAGGAGGATACCACTGATAAACTAACCAGAGAAATGGCCGAGGAGAGAATAGCTGCCAACGAGAGGTTTATCGATTTAACAAACCAAATCAGAACCTTGTCAGCCCAACTGGGCTTGCAAAAACCACCAAATGCACCAGACAGCTGTGTTGCATTGGAGGCTACTGCACTGAGGGATGCTCCAGCAGCCACTGTGGCGTCGGTTGGGTCTCCACCTTGCAGCCCAATCCAAATTGTAGCAATTGCCGAGGTTCATGCTCAGGCAGAGGCAGAGGCCTTGGATAATTCTCTAGACAATTCCTTCATAAGAGAGATTCTACCCACCGATCTCCAGGTGGTTACTCCTGAGGGACCTGTCCCTGAAGAGTCATCATCTGGTCGGGGAGACACAGGCCCTACCAATGCAGCACTCAAGGATCCAGCTGATCCCTGCTCTCTCGGCACCATCTGCCCAGATAAAAATCTAGATATAATGCTCACCACTCCACTGGTCAGTGCTCCTAGCAGCACTCTGACCCCATCCCGCAATAAAGGCAAAAGAAAGAATTCAATAGACCTAGAGAGTGAGTTGGTGGAGGTGGTGGACGGACAGGGCTTTTACCACACCGTTGACCGGCAGGTCAAGAAAGTGAGGAACTGCCCTCCACCCACCACCTCACCCAAAGCACTCCATCATACTAACAATGAGCCTCAACCTAACCAGTCAGGGCCCCCCCTCACTCATGGAGACACCCTGGACAACAGTGGTTAAAAGAAAGAAGGCAAAAGCTAGCATGATAGCCAACAGCCAAAACCAAAAGGGGGGGCAAAATTCAAACACCCCCACCAATAGTACCAACAGTACAAAAAACAAAACAAACGGCAGCAGGGAGGGCAGGGGTAACAACTCGCCAAACCTCACTGCGGTTATAACTAGGGTCCACCCCAATACATCCAGTGGAACCATAAACCTCAGCCTTAATAACTGCAAATGGGAGAGATTCCACTCCAGAGCCACAGGCAAGGCCACGTGGAAAATTAAAGTCACCTGTCCCAACAAGGAAACCAAAATAAAATAATCAAAAATGGGATCCACATCAATGGCAGGTGGCATGCTGGGGAGGAATACAATACCTCCCCAACGCCCATACAGTGCCACAAATGCCAAAAGTTTGGGCATATAGCCAACAAATGTAGAGGGAATCTAACCTGCATGAATTGCGGAGAATCACATCTCACCAAGTCATGCAGGTTAAAATCCCCCTCCTGCCCCAACTGTAAAGGAAGTCACTGCTCAGCTACCGGGGGTGTCCTCATTTCAAAAAAGTAAAAACTGCCATCGAGCTGAAAAACCTAAATCTCATCAAGCCTGACAATGCATCATCTCCACATACCATCTGCTCCCTTATCGCCGGATCCCTTTATTCAGTATTAAGCAAACACTCTAAAACCAATCTGTCCGACATCTGCCAGGATGTCAGCCGATCGGCGTCCCGACTTTTCAAGACGCATATTTCGGAATCACTAATCAAAGCCGCTATCAGCTCAGACTAAAGCACCTGTCCAAACCTATATCTAAGCACCGCTACTAACTCCCAACCCCCGTCATGAATAAGCTACAAATAGCCGTGTGGAACGCTAGAAGCGTTAATAACAAAAAACTTCAAATGAGCTGATACTTCGAAGATACAGACATTATCTGCATCTGTGAAAGTTGGCTTCAACGCAGCAAAAATTTTTCAGTTAGCGGGTTCAGCACTATTAGAAGAGACCGACAAATCACCAAAGGTGGCGGCGTCCCTCTTCTAATAAAGCAGAACATCAAAACTAAAACAACAAAAACCAATCACCTCGATGCAGAGGTGATTGCAACTGAAATCACTGTTGACAACAAAAACATCGCGATTGTTTGTTATTATAACGAGCCAAGCAAAATTGTTTCTGACACTGTCTTTGAATTCTTTATGAGGAAATACAAACACTGCATTTTCCTCGGCGACTTCAATGCCAAACACCTGTACTTTGGCTGTAACAAAACCACCCCTAACGGTGAAGCCCTCCTTGAAATCACAAAAAAGCATAACCTTCATGTGGTTATGAATGACGGCTCTGCGACTTATATCAGTAATAACCCATTATTCTCATCTGAGATCCTCGATCTAATTATCGCCAGTGACTCCCTGATAAATCACATTGATGACCACTGGGTCGGCGATGACGACTTAGGCAGCGACCACCTCCCGGTCCATGCCTCACTGCAGCTAGGAAATGGCCCACTCAGGTACCCCCCCACTCTCCGCAGAAATTATAGAAAAATTAATTGGAACCTCTATCGTGACATCATCGATGTCAAACTCACAACCCCCTCCCCCCACCCCCATCCAATGCAGCGGAACTCGAAACCCAATGCGAGGACATAGAAAAAATCATTAACTCAACCCTAAACGAAATATGCCCAAAAGAAGAAGTACGCCCCTGGAGAAATACTATCTCGGGCGACACACTCTCACTAATCAAAACTGAACGGAAAGCTCTTCGCGCTCTTAAAACTGAAACTGACCCCGGTAAGAAAGCTGACCTAAAAAAAACATACAACCGCCTTCATGGGGAGGTCAAGAAAGCCCTCCAAGCCGAAAAACAAACAAACTGGGAAAAGGCAACAGCTGATCTAAACGGAGTCCAGGATGCCTAAAAATTCTGGGACTCTTTCAAAACCCTAACTGGGCAAAAAAACAAAAGCCACAAAGCCGCAGGCAAACCTCTTAAGAAGGAAGACGGTTCCTTCACGCGCACCGACAAAGACAAGGCCGACACCTTTGCCGACCTCCTAAGAACAACACATCGCCCGCATCAAGGCGCGAGCAACGATGATGCCACCATAAACGCCATTGATGACTACATCAATGAACACCCTGATATCTACCGTGACCCCAAATTCGATAACGAGCCAGAAGACGGGGATGACGATGACCTCGTCACCCCCATCACTAATGAGGAAATCATCGTCATAAAAAAATCCAAAAATTCCTCCTCACCCGGCGAAGACGAAGTAAGCTACAAAATTCTAAAACAAAGCCCATTCTCCCTAATCGAAAAAACTAAACAAACTGTTCAACGCATGCCTCACCCATGGCTACTTTCCCAAATGTTGGAAAAAAGCCATCGGTGTCATGATACCAAAACCGGACAAGGACCCCTCCGATCCAACCAGCTACCGCCCAATCAGCCTACTCAGCTGCATTGGTAAGACATTCGAACGAATCCTTACCAATCGGCTCAGGGGCACCTTGAAGACAACAATTTTTTTAATAAATGGCAAAGAGCCTATAGATACCGTAAAGAAGGTATCGAACATGTCTATCGACTGGTCACCCAAATGAAAACCGCTATCAACAATCAACAAATAGGCACGGCAGTCCTGCTAGACGTTGAAAAAGCATTTGACTCCGTCTGGCACAATGGAATGCGCTACAAATTATCAAAAATGAAACTCCCCAAGAAACTGCTCAGATTACTATCCTCTTTCTTAAATGATCGCGAAATTAAAGTCAGAGTGAACAATGAAATGTCTGACAGTGTCCCCCTTGAAGCAGGCACCCCCCAAGGATCCGTCCTAAGCCCCCTCCTTTACATCTTCTATGTAAATGACCTTAACTTCTCCGAGGATCGTGTTCAAGTCTCCCAATTCGCGGATGATAAGGGCCTCTGGGACTCTAACAATACGTCCAATCTGCTCCAAAAACCCCTGCAACGCGCTCTCGATGACCTAGAACAATGGTGTGCCAAATAGAGAATTAAGCTAAATGCCAATAAAACCCAATGAATCACCTTTACTCGCAAGAAAAATAAACGTGATTTTGACCTAAAACGTATGGATAACACCCTCCCGGAATGCAAAGAAGCGAAATTCCTGGGCATCACCATTGATCAAAAACTGTCCTTCAACAAACATACCGACGACATGGCGAAAAAAGCTACCAAACGAATTAACTTACTGAAAATGCTTAAGGGAACTTCATGGGGGGCCAACCAGTCCACCCTACTCAAACTATACAAATCCTTTGTGCGCCCAGTACTCGAATACGGTGCAATCATACTAACTGACCTCAACCAAACTAATATGGGAAAACTCCAGAAGGTCCAAAATCACGTGCTTAGAGTGGCCCTCCATGCCCCATGGGACACACCCATCAAAACACTCCTCGACAGGGCCGATATCCCCACCATTAAAGACCGCCTAGCCACCCTGGCCGTGAAAAATCATGACCGGTTAGCCGACAGCGAACTAATCTCCAAACTTGGAACCATTTGCGAAAGCCAACAAAAACCCAAAAATTGCAATCAAAACTAAGACCGCTCGAATAAAAACTAGGGAATGACAAGGTAAACCAACAGGAAGAAAAACAGCTTAACTTTTGCCTTCTACCAGAAAGGGCTGCCTTCACCGACTCAAGTAAAATTACATCAGGAATAAATACTGTTATAAAAACTAAATAATAAATAGGGAATGATTGGGGTCCCATGCATGAGAGTATGTTACTGCTCTTACGAATGTAAAGATTTTTGCATTTCATTTCATACTCTCCCCCATAGCGACAAGCACACACACAGCACAATACCACACGTGGGGGGGGGGGGGGGGGGGGGGGGGGGGGGCGAATGTAAAGATTCGTGCATTTGATACTCTCCCCCACACACACAGCAGATACCACAAGGACACGCAATTAAAGAGGTGCTACTTTTATCTTTACAGTTTACATATTCTTATGAAAACTAATTCTACCTTCTTCTTTTAAGCAGGTACACAGAAGATGTTTTTTGACCAGCACCCCAATAACCGCTACAGACAGTCTAACCGTTATGGAAACAGTCACCCCAATGGTTCCTGAACATTCTCCGCTCCATCCCTAAAAGTGGTCAACCACTTTAAGGGAGGCGAGCGCTGGTCCTGCGACCCGCCTCTGCCTCTTTTTGTAAGCGCATTGCGCATCTTTTTGTCCCAACCCAATAGGATTATAATGCAGGCCTGCCCCGAACCAGGGAAGTTCGGGTCTTCTTCTTGGTGGTCCCCGAAAGGGGTCGTTGTTGTTTCCTTCAAAAGACATCCTATCAAACAGAGACAGCCTGAGGCAGATTATACTTGCCAGTGATGGCCATCACTCAATATCATCTCCGAAGTGGCAGACTATACTTGCCCGAAAATCCAGACCGACAGCACCCTCGGGGAGAGGTAGTACCTTTGTGAGAGGACCCAACCTCTCACACTGGTCCTCACCCGAGGGTTCAACCGACATCAGTCAAAGAGACCATCACGACGCCGCAACCGATGACACCTGCCAAGTACCTGAACCTTTTCCTCCTTCAACACGAGTAGACATGTGGAATTTAGTCACTTACAGTCAACGGAGGTCGAAAGGGGCCTGTTCCCCATACCGTCCCTGCGCACCTTCGGTGCGTTAAACCATTCCATTCGATTACAAAAATCCATTCTTCTCCATTTCTGAATTTTGTGGTTGGTTATTCACTGACTTGAGAAAACCTGAAACCTGTTATGAGAGACCACCTGTCTTGAGAGACCACTTTTGTGTGGCCCAAAGGGTGGTCTCTCAAGACAGGTTCTACTGTATATGGCAGAGTGCCCATAGGTACTCTCCTTAAAATTATAAGGCAAAGACATGCCAACAAATTTTAGTCCTCAAAAATAATTTATCAATCTTCCCATTAAACATAACTGTGGTTCTCATGCATGTTTCCTTGTGTGTATGCAATGCATGGAATATGGTTGTTTTCTGTGGAACTAATATGACAAAAGGATACAATAAACAGCTGTGCCATGAGTGCATGATACGCCCATTATTAATTACAAGAGGGAACCACACAATATGAGTATACATGTGTACTTGTCAGGTTACATATACTTGCCACCAAAAAATCATGAAAATTGCTCAAAGTCCAACATGTGGAAAATTGCCTATATTTTGATGAATAAAGTCCCATAACTCTGGAATGACAAATCGGACAGCGACACAAATCGAAAGGGAGATTCCTTCTATTAACATATCCTTGCAACCAAAAAATCATGGAAATTGCTCTAAGCATTTTCAAGTTATTGTTCGACATGTGAAAAATAAAGTCCCATAACTCTGGAATGACTAATCGAACAGGGACACCAACCGAAAGGGAGCTTCCTTCCATCAACATAAACCACCTACCAAAAAAATCGTGAAAATCTCTCGAAGCGTTCTCGAGTTATCGTACGACGTGTAAAAAATCAACAGTTTTCTAAGTAATAAAGTCTCATAACTCTGGAATGACTAATCAAACGGCGACACAAAATGAAAGGGAGCTTCCCTCCATCGATATACACCACCTACCCAAAAATCCTGAAAATCTCTCAAAGCATTCTTGAGTTATCGTAAGACATGTGACCGGACAGACAGATGGATGGACAGACAGACAGATGGACAGAGGGACAGACAGACAGCAGTATACCATAATACAACCCGTTTTTTCAAAACGGGCGTATAAAAATGGCGGGTAAAACCCGTGAAAATGACATCATATCTCAAAATTCACATCTGATACGCATCAAAATATAGCACTGTTCCAAATGGAATGTGTCAAGTGCATTTACATGAACAACCAAGTACTTACCAATATTGTATATTACCTTGCACTGTGAGAGTGCTACCCACCTGCAGGAAATGTTTGGTGAGAAACAATTGTTAACCGCCCTATCATCCACAACATGAAACTGTACACTCACGAAGGTTGTGAAATGTACAAGGTTATTCACAAAGCAGAGACGATATTATTTATAAACAAAAAGAGTGATTTGGGCTTTACTCTGAAGTGTCAGTACCAGTACTTAAAGGCTTCATATTTTGTGGATGTTGTTCATACCACCTTTGAAGTGAAATTATTTAGTCTGTGAGGATTTGCCATGTTACAATTTGCCTATTGGCACGCTCCCATAAATTATAACAAGGCAAACATATGTGAAAAAATTTTGATGACCAAAAATAATTCATCACTCTACCAGTTAACCCTGTGTATTGCACAGAGTTAGTTGGTAAGCTAACTTACACTGACTAACCATAGGCATTGCTCAGGATTAGTTGATAGGCTGCCATATCACACACTGCATGAAAATATATGAGACCATAAAAAAGCAAAGAGTTAGTTGGTCACATGTTACATAGACCGCAGGAATCAAGAACTAATGGAAATACTAAAATTGGATTGTGAAAATTTTTTCAAGTGAGTTCTAAAAAGGAAAGCATATTCTATTTTTATTTAATAGCTTGTAATAAACAAATGATTACAACATTTTATCAATCTGGGTGATAATACTCAATCTTGAGCCCATATAAAATTCTGAGTAGTTAATTTTTTTTGTTTATAACTATATGTTGCTAGATAGTTAGTTACTCATTTAGTATGTGACATGAATGGTTTATATTCGAGATGCATTCAAAGTACATAAACAAAATTGCAGGAAATGATCTGTGAATATCACAAAGGGTCTTGAAGTGTTCACACTTTTACACGCATCTTGAAAGAATAAAACCTAATTTTCAAGTTTGAGCAAAAGTATGAATCGGAGGTTCATTCCAACTAGACCAATTCCCTGTAGACCAACTCCCACGAGGCCAATTCACAAAAGACCAATTCCCCTTAGACCAACTGGTGTGTTCTACTTTAAAAATAATTCTATATCAATAATGTGATATATTTATAAATATTTATAAATGCATTTAATGTTATTGATATTCAAGCCTGAAAATAAGCAGTCTGTCATTTGCAGAATGAGGTCCCAAGAGGGTGAATTTGCTGATGCTATCCCATACAGTGGGCCAGTTTATCCTCTGGGTACCTCTTTCTGATTGTTTGAGACCTCGATTCAGGTTGAGGTTCACAGATGGTAAATTTAGTGATGTTACCCTGCTGTGCAGGGTAGCATCACCAAATTCACCCTCTGGAGACCTCATTTTTCAGATGATAGTCTGCTCATTTTCTGGCTTGTTGATATTTTATAGATGTTGGGCCGATTTTTATAAATAATTGTTTTCCTAATTATCATTAATCAACCCTTAATCAGAAACACTATGTAGTTGGTCTAAGGGGAATTGGTCTAGTGGGAAGACACCGAATCAGACTGCAAATATGGGTCACAAGAATTGTACCCATTCTGTTTGACACTCCATATAACAAAGAACACAACACACTTCTTGTAGGTGACATTTTAATATTCAGTATGCCTTGTGCTACTATAAATGCAATAACTCTCTGTATTTACATAAATATACATGACAGTCCTCTTTCTCTCCTTTTTTTTAATATTCTGAAGTACGGAAAATGATATGCCATTGCCTCATCATCAACATTAATGACCGCCCAGGAAAAAATAGAGATAAAATCTCTTCTTCTAAAAGAGAAAAAGGTGAAGAGTGAAGACTCCAGAAACCTGTGTCTGACTAATTGTCAAGAAAATGTTTCAGAGAAGTTACCGGACTTGTAACTTAATAAAAGAATTTTAATACATGTTTGCAAGCATATCATCTTTAATGTCGGTATGTAACAAAAAGCAATGAAATCAAAATCAATGTGTGGGCTTTGAAAGCAGCAGCTGGAAATGACAAAACAACTTTCTCGCCGATAAACAATGAATCATGACTAATCACAATCCCCCGATTAGTCCATTAGTACAATAACACACACCCTAACCCCAATCCTTTTTTTCACTGGCTATGCCATGACTCACCTCAGTTATGTTTAATTCTATCTTCCTAAGAATGAAAGTGTCAATAACACAGTAGCTCAACTTGACAAACTTGAACTTGGTAAGTTATAAGTGAAATGGCAAAATTGAAGATCATGGGTACCAATGTTATTTGGTGAAATTTCAACATAACAGCATTGTGTGTGCACAACGTCAGAGTAATCCATGCATTTTTAAATGTGAACTGTAAGACTGGCTAAAGGAAGATTGTTGAAACACAAATGCAGTAAGTTCAGAGGTTATTGTAGATGGAAACTTTTTTCACAGAAATGAATGCTAATCAATAGGTCTTATCTAAAGGTCTTGCCTAATAAGCACACCAAGTTCAAAAACAATCCTATGATAAATGTGACCTGTAGGCCATGTCTAAGAATAATATTGATGCACAAATGCAATAAATTCAAAGATTGTTGCTAACGGCAACAGTGTTTATGAAATGAAAAGAAGTTGATAGCTCCAATCTTTGTCACCCTGCATAAGCATACAAAGTTTCAAAACAACCTGATAATGAATGTTCCCTCAGAGGCATGTCAAAGGAAGATGTTAATGCACAAATGCACTAAGTTTGATGATCAATGCTTGTGGCAATGTTTTTTCTCTCTTTTTTATGGAAATTCATAAATATACCCTGCAGAGAGTGCAAAAGGGATAAGCTGCTGCACAAATACAGTAAGTTAAAAGGTTGATAATAACGACAATAATTTTTTATGGAAATGAAAAAAAATCAATAGCGCACATCTAGAGGTCACCCCGAACACACATACCACGTTTCAAAGTGATCTGATCATAAATGTGGCCTGAAGGGTGTGCCAAACAGAAATATTGAAGTCTGACTAAACAAAGTTCAAAGGTCGTTGCCAGCGACAAATTGTTTTGATAGAAATGGAAGAAACTCGATAACCCCATATAGATATCATCCCAAACAAGCACACCAAGTTTCCAAGTAATCCAATCATAAATATGTCCTGCAGGATGTGTCAAAGGAAAATATTGATGCATAACTGCGCTAAGTTTTTACGAAGTTCATCAGAGGTCGTTGCCAATAGGTAATATTTTTGATGGAAATGGACGAAAATCGACAGATCCCATCTAGAGGTCCCCTCATCCCCCAAACAAGCACATCAAGTTTCAAAATGATCTGGTCAAAAATGTGCACTGCAGGGTGTGCCAAATGGAAATATAAATTTTATAGTAAATTTCCTTTCTTACTATACCTACTGCAATTGTTTACTACAGGCTTGCACTACAGTTGAAGACCCTAACCCAGATAAAATACTCTCTATTTTAATCTTTCCCAAGAGATATGGGAAAGAAAAGTGGTGTAAAAACACCACGAAAAAATAAGCCAAAACTGGGTCGAGTGCCATCGGCGCACACCCAGTAGGGGACACTCTTCTCTTAGTACAATTCCAGGACTTCCGTTAATCAGTGCGCAAGCAGTCATCAAACCATTCTTTTGAGTCCGCCAACATAGGAGTTATGTGATCAGCGGGGAGGAAGGATTCTTACCCGAATAAGACGACGGGAGGGCATCCATGTAAACAATTGTGGTAGCTATAATAAGAAAGGAAATTTACTATAAAATTTATATTTCTTATCAACCTACCTTACAATTGTTTACTACAGGCTGAATAGACAATAGGATGGAGGGAATCACATAACCAACCCACACATAACTCAACTGCACAGGAACCATGGACAGAGGAAGAGACCCCTAGTCCTATCAAACCATAGCATCACAAACATTAGTAAAACACAATGAAAGATGAGGCGTATGGTGATGTGTGATGCACAGACAGAAAAGGCAGTAACAGAATGGAGCTGGAACTGACCCTGTAAGAAGCTGAATGGCTGGGATAGACAACAGCCTGAGCAGAAGAAAGAGTGCCCGTAGGACAAAGGTCCTCTGTCTGCTCCTGCAACTGTTGCAGAAAAAAACGATTGGTAATACAATCGCCAGTAGCTAGACGAGCGGAAGCAAGACAAATCCATCGAGAAATGGATTCAGGAGAGATCTGGCATGTGTGAAAACGAATATCCACCCGTGATAAAGGCGCAAATGCCCCCCCCCCCCCACCCCAAGCAGAGCAGCACCCAAGAAAGTGTCCAACTTGGAGTAAACTGAAAAGTCCTAGGCCTTATCAAGGAAAAGAGCTGAACAAGCTTGGAGAGGCAAGGATGAGTGCCGAAACAATGTGGTACCACATATGAAAAACGGCTCCGAAGCATGGACGTGTACCCATTGCTGGAGACCCACAGAAACAAACATATACCTGAAACTCCGCAATCGGTGTGATCGAAGAAGTGACAGAAGCAAAAGAGTGATCGCACACCATCGACAGAAGAACCATCTACTTAGCCACAGAGTCTAAACCAGTGGAGTGAGTGCCTCCTTGAAGAAGAAAAGCAACTCCACTGCTGGTCTCTAAAAACCACTACAGAGGAGACAGGACCCGATAAAAGACAATGAAGTCGGGTCAACCTGAAACCTCCTCGATGTGACTTTGGCAAAGAGAGTCGCGACATAGAAGGAGACATGCCAGAACCGCCACTAACAGAGAGCAGAGCAGATTGATCCACACCCACCGAGGAGACAGGAGTGTGATTGAAAGGATTCGACAACTGCAGGTTCAGATCTGGGCTAGAACCTGAGGTAGAATCGGAACCGGCAGGAAGGCATAGCTGACAAGACCATCCCAAAGGAGGGCCAGAGCGTCCATGGCAAAAGCCAGAGCATCTGGACATGGGGACATGAAAGTATCCCTTTGATGGTTCCAACAAGTTGCAAAGAGATCGATGTGGGGGACGACCCTAGAGATCACAAAAATACTGGAACACTGCCATGTGGAGCATCCACTCGGTGGAAAAGAACCTGCCCTGTCAGGGCAGGGAGTCGGCTAGGACGTTCAGACAATCGGGAATGTGATGAACTACCACTCCGGCATTGACATCCTAAGAAGAAGATCCCGAACCAAATCGTACATGGGAACATAGTGCGTTCCGCCCTGGTTCCGCATGTAAACAACCACCGTAGAATTGTCAGACCACAGAAGGACCTGACAATTCGAAAAGTGGATCCACTGTCGGAAACACTGAAGAAGAGCAAGAAGCTCCTTCTGGGTGACATTCGTACATGGGAACATAGTGCGTTCCGCCCTGGTTCCGCATGTAAACAACCACCGTAGAATTGTCAGACCACAGAAGGACCTGACAATTCGAAAAGTGGATCCACTGTCGGAAACACTGAAGAAGAGCAAGAAGCTCCTTCTGGGTGACATGAAGAGCTGCTAGATCCTGGTTCCATGACCTGTGAAGGAAAAGACCAAGAGGATCCATCACACCCCATCCGAGATCGCTGACGATTACTGTCAGAACACGATCGGACGTGGGGAAGTCCAACAGAATTCCCTGCATAATCCACTGAACATCTGTCAGGGGAGAAGGTGACGAGGAAGAGACTCCGGTAACAGAAGCACCAGAACCAGAGGATCGACATTCGGCCTCCAACGACTGAGCAAAATGTGTTGAAAAGGTCTGACATGCAGTTGACCTAGAGGAATGAGATCTGTCACCGAAACGCAGAGACCAAGCAGTTGGAGAAGTCTCCGAGCTGATGAAGTCCATCCCAGATGACAAGATGGAGAAGGGATCAGGTCCAACTTTTCTCCATTGACTCTGAACCCTAGTGACGTGAGTAGGCTCAACAGTGTGATGACATTAGACTCCAGAAAAGCAGCATTGGATTGCCTCTGGAGGATATCAACTAGATAAGCCGAAGAAGACACCCTGGACTGTGTGCGATGTAAGACTAACACATGCGACATCAGACAGGTGAAGGCCCAAGGATCCAGGCTGAGGCCAAATGGAATGGCCTTGAACTGGAAAACATCCTGGGGAATGGAGCAGTGAACTGATCTGAAAGCCTCCATGCAAAACTGAGGAGCAATGATAGACTGCGTAAGAATACTCAGATCGATAACCTTTCTGAGTCGGCCATCCTTCTTCGGCACCAAGAACATGAGGGAACAAAATCCCACTGAAAGAAAGTTCTTGATGACCTCGATTGTTCCCTTTGACAGGAGATCGCCCATCTCCGTGGTCAAAAGTTCCCAACGTGTAACGCTGAAAGGGACTCATGTTAGAAGTTGCACTCTCTACTTAGTGGAGTGCCTCAACCGGGGACGAAATCGAGGTGACTACTGTTGACGCCTACCCCACCCTGTGAGCGAGTAGAAGTGGCGGTAGGAGGATCAGTCCTTAGCTTTACAGAGGAAGCAGAAGGGTACTTGTTAGGCTTTGGACGGCACCTGCTTCCAACAGAAGGCCGATCAAGCTGACTAAGCAGAAGCAGATCAATGGAATGACAAAGGGAGCCATCCCACCGGACCGTCGCCATGGAACCATGGAATAGTCGCGGACCCGCCGAAAGAGACAGATCGAAGAGCTGCGCACTCCCCCCCCCCCCCCAAGAAGGGGACGTCTTGTGTCCAGCAACCAGTGAACTAATTCCAAGCTATCCACATAACAGGCATGTGTGTGAGAAGATGCATGAGTGCCTTGAATAGCACACACAAAACAAAAACCTGTTTGTCGTCAAACTCATCTGGGAGCGGATTGAAGAGAGAATGCATTCCAGCATCCCTCTCGATAAGCCCAACCTAGACTCCAGAGTCTCCATATGGCTGAGGAGTTGGAGTCCCGATCCAAAACCATCACAGTCTGGCAGACTGACGGATTGGCAAAATCGTAGGAACGATAATGCACCAGAGGCAAAAAGTGTCAACCTTGATGAAGAACGCTGTCTTCATAGCCTTGGAACTCAGCTTAGAGTCCAAAGCGGTAAATGCTTCAACCACCTGTACCGACAGGCACGGTCGAAGGTGCCCAGAAGCATGTTGTCCCACAGGCTGTAGGCATCTGACCGATGACACATGGCCCATCATGGGCAAACCAGCCGATGCCTCCCATGGTGTGGGCACACCAGGGGATCAGAAAGCGACCTGTTTCCAATCCTGAGAGGCGGCGCCACAGGGGACAGCTGGAAACCACTCGTAGCCTCGCCGGAAGCAACGGAAAAGGCTCTTGGACAGAACCTAAGTGAGCAAGGAGAGAGCCTCCCTAATCTCACTGACTGTTGGAACGGAACGATGTGGGAATGAACCGACGAAATGGCTTCACTTCTGACCCATTTACCAGCGAAGGGTCATGATCTTCAAAATACACCCGATGCGGGGGGACAGGCTGCAGCCTAAAACATCTGAAGGCAGATGTGTAGTGGGGTATCACATACACCGAGGATCAACTGAGCAGAAACTCAGAAGAGTCGCCGCGGACCTCTGCGGGACAGAAGGTCCAGGCTGCACAAAAAGTGTTGGTCACACAAAACTGGCCATGGGACCAGAGTGCGTGGACGGAAATGCCACGGAGTTCATTGTGACCCCACCATGAACATCCGAATCCACTCGACGGCTGAGAGACCACAGTAGAGGATTTGGCCGGCAGCCCCTTCCAACTTCGCCAAGTTGAAGACAGGGAAGGCTGAGGCCAATACCCCACGTCTACACTACCAGACTCCCTGCAGACCACTGCAGGGAAAAAACTGCTGTGCTCAATGGCTGAGAGGACACAGCAGGGGGTTCAGTCGGTGGCAGCCACTTCCGACTTTGCTGAGTTGAAGTCAGGGAAGGCTGAGGCCGATACCCCACAACCACACCACAGGCATCACTGAAGACCTCTGCAGGGAAAAGCCGAGGCCGGCTAAAACGGTGATCGATAAAGTTGTAGACGGAACAGCAGTAGCAGCAGATACGACGGGAGCTGTTGGAACTGGAGGAAAAGGGGAAAGAGCCACCTAGTTCGGCCTCCAAAGGAGGAGTCACAACCCTAGTGACAGCCTCAGATGTCGACTGGAGAGGGCGCATAGTCCCGGAACCAGGCATCTCTTCACCAGAAATCCAACAGCTCCCGCAGTATCCACCACAGTAAAAAAAAACTGCACATCCCCTATGGATGGGGAATAACTCTCACCAGACGTGGTCATGTCAGGAGGCCCTGAAACGACAGCGTTCCCTACACCCTGCGGGTACGGGAGGAGCTGCACATCCCCCATGGAGGGGGTGTAACTCTCACCAGACATGGCTGTGTCGGGAGGCCCCAAAACGACAGCGTTCCCCACCCTCCATGGGTGCAGGAGGAGCTGAACATCCCCACGGAGGGGTACAACTCACACCAGATGTGGTCGTGTTGGGAGGCCCTGAAACGACATCCACCCCCCCCTGCGGGTGTGGGAGGAACAGCCACAGGAAGGCACCAAAAGCGAGGGCAAAAGGAATTGCCCTAAAGGAACCGAACTGGAAATAACAGAGGTGAGAGCAGCAGAAGAAAAAAGGTGAACTCAACAAATACAGAAAGTAGAAGAACACCCCCATCTACGAGAGAAGGTGGCAGAAAAAATAACTGGTGGGTACACGACAGAACCCAGACGGCCGACAGGGACCTAAAAAACAGAAATTCAACCCTCAACAGAGTGAAGAAATCCTGTCCATACAGTCCCTCACCCTGACACCTAACTCCAATAATAACAATAAAATTTATCAACCGAAAAATTTTATTGCCGAACCACGCTGACACGATGTCGAAAAAACATTCGCGAAAATGCAAGGAGAATGTGGTTGAACATATTAATGAGAATATATAAAACACAGTCCTGTTATTATACGATCTTCAGATCCATAATCCAGTCACAGGAAAACCATTATTGACGAGCTGAATTATCACTGTTTCGTAAAGCAAAATGGTGACACGTCCTCCATGTTCACGGACAAAAAAAGAATGGTTTGATGACTGCTTGCGCACTGGTTAACAGAAGTCGTGGAATTGTACTAAGAGAAGAGCGTCCCCTACTGGGTGTGCGCCGATGGCGCTCGACCCAGTTTTGGCTTATTTTTTCAGGGTGTTTTTACACCACTTTTCTTTCCCAAATCTCTTGGGAAAGATTAAGATAGAGAGTATTTTATCCAAGTTGGGGTCTTCCACTACAGTGCAAGCCTGTAGTAAACAATTGTAAGGTAGGTTGATAAGAAATATTGATGCATAACTGAACAAAGTTCGTCGAAGATCGTTGCCAGTGGCAACATTTTTTCCAGAAATTGAAGAAAATCAATAGCTCCCATCAAGAGTTAACCCCAAACAAACATCCCTAGTTTCAAACCATTCTGATCATAAATGTGCCCTGTAGGGTGTGTCAGAGGAATATACTGATGCCTGACTAAGTTTAAAGGTCATTGCCAGCAGCAACATTTTTTGACAGAAATGGAAGAAAATCTATAGCTCCCATCTAGAGGTCACCCCAGACAAGCATGCCAGGTTTCAAAGCAATCCGATCATAAATGTGCCTGTAAGGTGTGCCAAAGGGAAATATTGTGGTCTGACTAAACTAAGTTCTAAGAACGTTGGCCGCGGCAACATTTTTTGATGGAAATTGAAGAATATTGATAGCTCCCATTTAGAGGTCACCCCAAACAAGCATACCAAGTTTCAAAGCGATCTGATCATAAATGCTACCTGTGAGGTGTGCCAAAGGAAACTTTGGATGTACGTATGTATGTACGCACACACCTACATCCAGATATACCCCACTCATACCCCATGTTGCCTTTTTTAGAGGACTCGCGCCCCAAGTATCAGTGACTGGGTCCTATTTTACCAGTGAAACAAAGGTTGTTTACCACAGAAAACAAAGGTAGAATGTTATCAGATGTTCTTTATACATTATACAATTATTTTTTAACCCTTTACCCAACGAATCGGCCACATCCACACATGTAAAATGCAAATTTAGCAGCTGAAAAAACATTATTTTTCAAAAAATTTCAACAAAACCATATCATGTGACCCTTCTTTGGAACAAGCTCAATGGTATGGTTTGGTTGGAATTTTTTGAAAAATTTAAAAAATAATATTTCAAATAATAAATTTTGATATCGTCTACGTTGGGTAAAGGGTTAATTGGTGTTCGAAGTCCCTTTCACCATCTCGCGACTTCAGCACAAGCATTAAGTTAAATTTAGCAAACTATTTGAAGCTCTGCTGTCCTTACTTTAGAAAACTTGTACAACATGAATCGGTTATTTTAGCAGTAAAGTAGAACTTGTTTACCACAGTAAACAAGCCCTGCTTCATTTCTGAGGGTTAACATGGGATACATTTGAAAATACACACATGTACATTCACTGGTAATAGAGTACGAAGATTTTCAAGAACAGGTTCATAACAATCGGGAAAGTTGTGCACACATGCATTTCATATAGAAATCTATATTATATTAAAGTTCAAATGGGGACAACTTGGTCCAAATTATGGAAGCTTCAAAATTTAGGAACATGTGAATCATGCCTGTCATGATTAATAAAAAAAAATGACCAATCGTTGGAAACACCCATAATTAACTACAATTTGAAATTTGATGGGTATGGATTTTCATCACTCCTTTACTGATGAATTATTAGTTACTACTCTCCTCCCATAGTGTCGTAAAAAGTGTCAGGACTGTAGAATATCAAAATGCATTGTAAGTTGATATAGGAAAGAAGAATAAAGATAACACACATGGCACCAGGAATGGCATTTTAGGGAGTATGGGAGTACAGTACAGTCGCCGTGGGCAGTCACTTTTCCACATGTCCACAGTGGGCGCCCACTGATTTTCCACAGAAATCAGTCTGATACCAATTTCTGTGGACTTCTGTGGGCATGTAGTTCTGTGGGCAAAAGCCTGTGGACTTCTGTGGAAAAGATTACTGAACGATGATAATGCGGGACGGCAGTGTCCACATAATTAATCCAAAACACATCTGCCCACAGAAATGTAACTGGAAGTAATTTTTAACACGACTTGATAGAATATGACTCTGATTAAAAATATTTATTTCTTCATCATTTCAATTTGCAAGCACAGGTATATGGTCATTTTTGTATTTACAAAAAGGAAAAAATTGATAACTTGTTAAAATTACGTCACATTTTCTCAATCTGAAAAGTGAATAGCACAACCCACACTGTGAAAACAAGACATACAGTGCCAAACCCATGTCGATTGCAAACAAGTTCTTTGAAATAAATGTGCACAAAACGCAAAAAATAGTTGAAAATAAAAGATTGCACCTGCGAATATAGCTGATATGCAATTATCTATTGATATGATCTTTCTGTTAAACCGAATCTATTTATTTATTAAGAGGATAATCATGGCAGCTAATCTTAGTTCAGCATACAATAAAAATGCATTGTCAAATTAATTTCGTTTTTTTTAACCTGACCCTATCGATAAATTAGTTCATAATTATTCACTAAAAAGTGCAATATGAAAGTCACCCTTTTTAGTGGATAATTTCGGAGTAATTCTGATTGTTCAGCGTACGATAAAAATGCATCGTCAAATTAATTTAGTTTTTTTTTAACTTGGCCCTATCGATCAATTACTTTGGAATTATTCACTAAAAAGTGCAATATGAAAGACGCACTTTTTAGTGGATAATTTCGGAGTAATTCTGATAGTTTATCGTATAATAAAAATGCATCGTCAAATTAATTTCGTTTTTTTAAGCTGACCCTATCGATAAATTACTTCGGAATTATTCAATAAATTGTGCAATATGAATGTCGCACTTTTTAGCGGATAATTTCGGAGAAATTCTGATTGTTCAGCGAACGATAAAATGCATCGTCAAATTAATTTTGTTTTTTTTTAACCTGGCCCTATCGATAAATTACTTTGGAATTATTCACTAAAAAGTACAATATGAAATTCGCGCTTTTTAGTAGATAATTTCGGAGTAATTCTGATAGGTCAGCGTGCAATAAAAATGCATCGTCAAAGTAATTTCGTTTTTTTTTAACCTGGCCCTATCGATAAATTACAATGTATATTTTTAATTGTTAAAGTGAAAGAATGAAAAAATAAAAACCAAACATTTTTATTCTCTTGGTTGTTATTATTTTTCTGCAAGATTGTTTGTTATTCATCAATGATTAAATTAATTAACTTGATTGACTTATGTTAATCGGCAATAAAGGTGCTCTTGTGTTTATGATTTATGACCTGCTATAATCCTTCTGAAGTAGTTTTACAGAAGTTAGTGGCATGTATATACTATATACAGCAGGGTTTGAAAGGATTAAAAACTTCAAACAAATTGTGTTCACGAGACTAATGGATCAGCCAGCGCTATACACGAAAAGTGCCATTCAATCTATTTTATATTTTGACCTTTTGTTCCCAAAACATAGGTTATGACCCCTCATTCTAACGAGTGTGTCACGCTCGTTCCAATGAGGGATCATAACCTATGTTTTGGGAGCAAAAAATGAAAATTTTTAGTTACACAAAAATGTTTTCACGAAGGTCGTCTACTCCTAGCGTTAGGTAAAGGATTAACAAATGGCAAACAGATGAGTAGATAAATATCACATGGTCCTCAAGCTTTTTAGTTCTGGTCATTGGACATCGCCATTCGCCATCATCATCACATTCACATCATTCGTACCTCTGACTTCAGAGTGTGAGCACCTGATTAATCAATCGTGGATACACTGGAATTACCAGAAAGACTCGTCAGAACCATCTCAGCTCTGGGCATCTCTTGCCCTGTCATCTGGACTGTCCAGGAGACAGGTAAGAGAGTCCACCTGAGCCTGGAATTTGAAATAGAGACAACCAAGTCACCACCCTCTTCGGGGAGAGGTAGTACCTTTGGGGAGAGGATTCCCTCTTCCACTGGTCCTCACCTGAAGGGGTATGGTGGCCCTGAAGAGAGAAAGAGAAAGAACAGGAAGAAGAGTCCATCGACCAAGTGCAGGGATGCCCGGCGCATGGAGGCCTCCCGGAAGGGGAACAAAGAGGTGAGCGAGAGGATGAAGGTTCTGGAGGCAGTCACCAGTTCCCCTCCTAGTCCCACTAGTACAACCAACCAACTGCCAGCTCCTGAGCCGGTACTGTTGGATGAGGAATGACTGGTGGAGACTGAGGAGGAACTGGAGGTTGCGTTTTCACCACCTCCCACCCCTCACTCTCCACTTCCTTCTCTACTGGACAGCCCAGGTGTGTCGATCACAGCAAAACAGCCACCTCAGACTGCAGCAACCACCGAAGACATAAAGAGAGCAAAAGAACGAGCAATTGAGATAGGACAACAAGCCATCTCCGAAACCCGCGAGTTCAGGGAAAAATCCAAGGCAAACTCAAAAAAGGCATTAGATGCAATCCAATCACTGAACTCAACATCATCGACTTCCACATCACCATCTCAACCACCTCCAAAGAAAAAGAGCCGGAAGAAGCCCATGCGTGGGTAAGCCTCCCCCTCCTTCCTTTTCCTTATCTACCACGCCTTGACATTCAACAAAAAAACGAACAGTCAACAAGGATCGAAAGGGGCTTGCCCCAAACTGTCCCTGCGCGACTTCGGCGCGCGAAACCATTCCATCCGATCTTTTTAGTTTCTGCATTTTCGTCAGTTGGATTATCCCGGGAATTTGTCGTGACAGGGGAGAAGAGAAACTAGTCTGATATTTTGACCTCGTTCTGATGTTAACAGATTTTTCTTCTTAGCTATCGTGTGGAAAAATTACATAACATAAATATTATAGTAGTGTCATAAAAAGTCAGATCATGTGGACTCCACGGGAATTGCCGTGTTAATTATTAATTCTGTGGGCAAGTAGGTAGCATGCCCACGGTCTAGAAAAATTTCAGTCCGCAGAAATTGATGCGGGCCATTGAAAGGTAATTTGCCCACGGTTTTCCACAACCACTGTGGACATGTGGAAAAGTGACTGCCCACGGCGACTGTACTGTACCAACAATCGCCTTTGTCAGTTTGCCAAGGAATGTAATTGCCTTCTTAGATCTCAAAGCAGCTATTATCAGACACTTGACCACCTCAGGTTTAAGCTCAGGTTTCCTTGCAGAGCAGTACACCTGCATGCCCAAAGAATGTATGGCCCGAGGAACTAATGAGCTTCATAATTGTGCCAACCATAAAGTAAATGTCAAATTGTTACTGATCATGTATAAGGACACACAAAGTAGATGTTCTGTGTCTCAGGCCAAGTTTTGTAAAATTGCATGCGGTTTTTTATTTTATATTTTATTTTTGTAATTATTTTTTTGCCATCAGAAGTTCATATTCTTGGTTTATTTTATGTTTTAGGCCTCATAATCAACAGAATAGCAAGTGTGGTGGTGTATTTCGTCCCTTGGGTGCAAAGCATTGCAAAGCCTTGTTCCACTCAAGGGACAAATTTATCAATTTTATTAACCCTTTACCCAATGTAACGGTCAAAACTGGCCAGCGGTATTCTAAAAAATCGCCAATTAATTTTCATGATTTTTTCATTTATTTGTCTCAAAAACATAGGTTATGACCCCTCATTGGAACGAGCTCAACGAGCTCGTTCCAATGAGGGGTTATAACCTATGTTTTTGAGACAAAAAATGAAAAAAATTAGTTATTCAAGAATTTTTTTTGCAAGTGTCATTTGCTTTTCATGTTAGGTAAAGGGATAACTTGTGTAAAATATCAGACATAAGCCATTTAATTTTTATTTTTTCAAGTTTGCATTGGTTATAAAAAGAGAAGAGCATGCGACAGCCAAAAGGACCATGCGGGAGGGCCAGAGAAACAGATTTTTAATTTTATTAAGCCTAAAAAGAATCATTAAAATCGATCCATGAATTTAGATGTGAATATAAGATTTTTGTGCATAAGGAGTACAATTGGGTGCATAAGGAGATATGCATTATTAGGTGCATATCTGGGCACAAATTCATGAACCCTTTACCTAACATGAAAAGCATACGTCACTTGCAAACAAAATTCTTGAATAACTATTTTTTTCAATTTTTGTCTCTAAAACACTGGTTATGTTTAGAGACAAAAAATGAAAAAAATACTGAAAATTAATTGGCGATTTTTTGTGAACAGCGCTGCCCCATTTTTGGCTGTTATGTTGGGTAAAGGGATAACTAGTGATCACATTCAAGAAATTTCTTCCAAATCTGTACCAAAATGTACAAGAAGTTGTAGGCACAAAAATCTTGAATGGATGGATGAAGAGATACACAAACTGATGATAAATACAACCTGCACTCTGGGAAGAAGAGGGGGGGGGGGGGAGCAACTGCCTCCAGCCCTATTAGGGCTTTAAAAAGTGTGGGTTGACTTAGCGATATGGCTGAGCTAAAAGTCGTAAGAAGGCTTTTGGTACAGGGCTTGATGCTGGTGGAGGTTGCAAGAGAACGTAAATGCATTACTGACCAGGTTCCATTCATATAAAAAGACATACTTGTTTCATTATTCATCAGATAGTTGCATCTAAGGACTTAATTCTACAAACTGCACCTCAGAAGAAATCAGCAACACTTGTCTTTTTAAAATTTCTTGGATGCCATAGAATTAAGAAAGGATGCTGGTTTTGTTTACATTGGCATGTGGGGGTTCGAACCCACGCCGAGAGAGTTTCCTTCGACACCAACCGAAGGAGTCTGTCAGTGGCTGAGTGATGTCCGTGTTTCAGTATAGTTTCGCTAGGCGGTTGGTGCTGAAGGAAACTCTCTCGGCATGGGTTCGAACCCCCACCATGCCAATGAATACTTGTTTCAGTTTGTTGGTTTTCTACCAGTCTTTCATGGAAGTCATGATTATCTTTGGGGAAAATGCAACAAACACAAAGAAATACAGGTAATAAATTACACTAATTGTAAGAAAATAATTGAGAAGAAATTATCAAGAAAATGCATCTTCTAGCACTAATTTAAAACAAGAGGCCACAAGTGGCCACAAATTGATTCAAAGAAGTATTTTGGATCACATTCAGTTAGTTATGGTTTCTCAACAATACAGAGGAATGAAGTTATGAAATTAATCATAACTCTGGTGTCCACGTCAGATAATTATTATCTTCTTGACTGCTTCCAATTCTATCAGCAGTAGACAAGCACTGTCAAACTTCCAAGGGAAATTATGTCCCTGCAGTTTGAAAAGCATATTTTATAGAAAAACACTAATGAATGGATTTGAACAAACTTGAACCTAACCACCCCCCACCCCAAAGAGAGCCCAAGTATTAAGGCAGGGACCTGAATTGAATAAACTTGAATCTGATCCCCTTAGAGATGTTATATACCAAATATCAAAGGATTCTAATTGGCGATTCTGGAGAAAAAAGATTTTTAATGAAATTTCCTCATATTGCACTAAGTTGAACTTTAGGCTCCAATAGAAAGTCACTAATTTAAACTTTGGGCTCCAATAGAGAGCCCAAATATTAACACAGGGACCAGATTTGAACAAACTTGAATCAACTGACCCTCCTAGAGATGTGGTATACCAAATATGAAAGCATTTTGACTGGTGGATCTAAAGAAGATTTTCAAAGTAATTTCCACATATTGCATTAAAGTAAAATTTGGGCTCTCATAGGGAGCCCAAATATTAATCCAGGAAATTGATTTGAACAAACTTAAATCTGAACTCTCCTAAAGATGTTGTATACCAAATATGAAAGGATTCTGGTTGGTGGATCAGAAGAAGATTTTTAAAGAAATTTCCTAATATTGCAATGAGTTAAAAAAAATTGGGCTTCCTTAGTGAGCCCAAATATTAACCCAGGGACAAGATTTGAACAAATTTGAATCTGATCCCCTAGAGATTTTGTATACCAAAGATCAAAATATTCTAACTGATGGTTCTGGAGAAGATTTTAAAGAAATTCCCTCATATTGCACTACATTAAAATTTGGGCTCCAGTAGAGAGCCCAAATATTAACCCAGGGACCCCATTTGAACAAACATGAATCTGACTCTCCTAGACATGAGGTATACAAATATGAAAGCATACTGACTGGTGGACCTGAAGATGAAAATTTTTAAAGAAATTTCTCCATATTGCACTAAGGTAAAATTTGGACTCCCATAGGAAACCCAAATATCAACCCAGGAACTTGATTTGAACAAATTTGACTCTAACCCACTTAGAGATACTGTATACCAAATACGAAAGGATTCTGACAGGTGGATTTGAAGAAGATTTTTAACCCTTTACCTAACATGAAAAGCAGACGACACTTGCAAAAAAAAATCCTGAATAACTAATTTTTTTCATTTTTTGTCTCAAAAACATAGGTTATGACCCCTCGTTGGAATGAGCTCGACGAGCTCGTTCCAACGAGGGGTCATAACCTATGTTTTTGAGACAAAAAATTAAAAAATATTAAAAATTCATTGGCGATTTTTGAGAATCGCGCTGGCCGGTTTTGGCCGTTATGTTGGGTAAAGGGTTAAAGAAATTTTCTCATATTGCACTAAGGTAATATTTGGGCTCCCATAGAGAATCTGACCCCTAGAGATATTGTATACCAAACATTAAAAGATTCTGAATGGTGGATCTAAAGAAGACGATTTTCAGAGATTATTCCCCATACTGCACTGAGTTAAAATTCAGCCCCAAAGGAAGCCCAAATCTTAAGTAAGGGACTTGATTCGAACAAATATGAATCTGATCCTGGTAACAATGATGTATACCAAATATTAAAAGGGTCTAACTAGTGGTTCTGAAGAAGATTTTGAAAGCTCATTCCTCATTGCCCCAAGTTAGGATCAATTTGAACACACTTGTATCTGCAATCCCCCTCCCCTCCCCCACTCCACATGGATGCTGTATACCACATATTAAAAGATTCTGGTCAGTGGTTATGGAGAAGAATTTTTTTTAATATTTGCAAATATGCTGACTCAGCACATATCAAAACATTTTTCAATGCCCCCCCCCCCCCCCCCCACCACTGGACACCGACAAAACTGATGGCACTTTGTTTTACCATTCCATTCTACTGGTCTGAAGGATGCTTCATACCAAATAACATTTCTCTGTTCTGTGAGCTTTGGAAAATATGGGCGTTTGAAGATATTTCAATTTTTAGCTCCTGGGGTTCTCATGGGGAACATGGGAATTTTTTTGATAAGGACCATGCATATCAAATTTGGTTCAAGTTGGCCCAGGGGTTTAGGAGGAAAAATCGAAAATGTCAAGTTCACGTTGGACGGACAGATGGACGATGGATAAAAAGTGATCACTTAAACTCCCCCCCCCTCTTGAATTCCTGGGGTAGGACCCCTAGACCTTCCATTTAGAGCTTCAATGCCTTCAGAACTTGCAGGGTCCATAATGCCAGTTTACAAATTGCCTGGGGTGAGAGGAGGGGGATGGGGTGGCACCTGTCCTCTCTCTTGGTGACCCTGTCTGCACTTCTTAGAATCGCTGTAATGGCTTTAAACTATTTTAAAGCAGAGGTATGGGACAATCTATTGATACCATGGTTCTACAACACTAATTTGAAGATACCAAGTGATGCTGCTTACCCCTGATTGTGCTCATGGAGTTCTTAAAACTTGAAGAATGCAGACATCAAATTGAGTGGAACCCAACTAACCTCTAATGTTCTGATAATGCAATCAAATGGAAAATAGATGCGTAAATTCCAAATCGGCCACATTAATTTGTGTCACTGGTGAATTGGAGTGACAGGTGTCACGAGTATAAAAGAAAACAAGGAATGGGGCAACATTCCGCATGTCTTTGATAAAAAAATACGGAAGCATTAAAACATTTCTCATATCTCAGAATGGGCACCGTTTCTTTATCTGAACATGCGTTTTCGTTTTGTGGCGGGAGTAAGCTCTGGGCAAGTTGTCAATGTGCAACCCTCTTACTGTTAGCGTGTCGTTTGTGGATGTTTTAGCAAACTACTGTGTGTCATGTTTATTACGACGGAAAGGAAACTTTGCAATTCTACTTAAAATGCTTCAAATTGTGAGTGATTGTTAAAAATTTCCCAACATCAAAACTTAATTGAATGTTTCTGTTGACGCAACTCAAAAGGATGAAAACACACCCAAGAATGGAGGCGAGTGATTATTTGCACACCTTGGACAATTTTTGCGTGAGCGATGGTGCGCGAGAGTGATTGCACGCCTTACCCATGCATCACTACATCAGAGTGAAGAGGGTTAATTAAAAGGCCACTCCATAAATACAACAAATATTAAATACAACAGGAGTTTTTAATTAATCTTTCATCTAACGAATTGGCTGTATGCATACATGTTAAGTGCAACATCCAGGGTATAAGGACACACAAAATATCAGGGGTATATGGTTTAAATGAAAGCTTTTCGCTTAAACAGACCTCGGTATAAAAATCGAACCAAAAAACCTCAAAATAGTCACAAATATCATCAGATTTCTGACAATTCATTCATATTTTGCTGTTATAAATTAAATAGTCAAATAATTAAATTAAACAACTTGCGAAAAATAAAATAAGAGCAAATCTGTTAACAAAATAGCCCCTGATCTGTTTACTCATTTCCAATAACGACCCAAGGGATGTATCTCTATCTGTTGTCTTCTGCGTTTGTAAAAACAAAACAATTTTGGTCCAACTGAATGCCGAGCATGAGAAACACATCCACAAATTTTTTCCACTATGTTTCTACTGTGTTTCAAATGAGACAAAAGCATTAACTCTGCCAACATGTATGGTATATGGATATTTAATACTTGGATGCCTCATTTAACACCTCGTCTGTGACTCTGTGTTTAAAAACTGACATCCAGGTATTAAATCTCCATATACCATACATGTTGGTGGAGATAACTTATAATATAGGATGTACCAAGGCCAACCAGAAGAATAAATATGGGATTACATTTTTTTTTTATTCAGTTAACAGAAATTTACTTGATAACTAGTATGCAATCAGAAGGTAAAATTTGGACCAAAGGTATGGTAAATGGTATTGTGTTCTAAAAAGTTCTATTCAATTAAACAAGGTTATTCAATTAAGAAACATCCAATTACATTAGCTCAGATGAGCAATCAATGCGTATGATTTTTTGGGGGAAGAAAAGATCTTTTAATTGTTTTTTTTTTATGTTAACAAGAGATGTGGCAAATGAAGGAAGGTAACCGACAAACTGACAATACACAATAAGGAGTAACTAATTTCATTTTCTTTGTTTGCTTGGATGACTTCAATAATTTGGAAGAATAAAAACTTATAAAAAAGAAAAAGGCTGAAAAAGGGGTGAACTTACCCTTTACCCGATAGCATCTGACCACATAATATATATAAAAAAAAACAGCTGACAAAATTTTGTTTTCAATAAATTTCAACAAAACCATATCATGTGAGTGGCCCTCTCACTGGGAGGAGCTTGGTGAGCCTGTTCCAATGAGGGGGGATCACATTATATAGTACTGTTTAATTTTTTTTTCAAATTGAAAAAAAATAATATTTACAATAATAAATTTTGATATTGTGTGCAATGGATAGTGTTCATGTTGACTTGAGTTTTTTATGCCAAATGAAAGATTTTATGGCCAAATGGAATATGATTGTAAATGAGAACAAATTAACCATGTATCGTTCTTTGAGTGCATCAAGGTGCCATTTATAATGCTAAAGCATTGCAGATGGTGCCTTGTTGCAGATTTTTTAATTTAGTTTTATCTGGCTCTTTTTTAAGTATTTTAGTTGCAACATTAAACAAATGTTAAAAAATGTTGATAATAAAACAATAAAACTAATAAATAAATAAATAAAAAATGCCGCTCAGGATCACCGATCCAATGTCGAGTTGTGACAACAGTTCCTCGCACCAAGGCCAACACACCTATGAAGTTTCATGACTCTAGGTTGAACCACTATCAAGTTCTCATCCGGAAACCAATTGTTGCGATATACTATGTTCAAGGTCACTGTGACCTTGACCTTTGACCTGGTGAGTCCAACATCAATAGGGTTCTTCCTCGCACCAAGGCCAACACGCCTGTAAAGTTTCATGACTCTAGGTTGAACCACTATCAAGTTATCATCCGGAAACCAATTGTTGCGATATACTATGTTCAAGGTCACTGTGACCTTGACCTTTGACCTGGTGAGTCCAAGATCAATAGGGTTCTTCCTCGCACCAAGGCCAACACACCTATGAAGTTTCATGACTCTAGGTTGAACCACTATCAAGTTATCATCCGGAAACCAATTGTTGCGATATACTATGTTAAAGGTCACTGTGACCTTGACCTTTGATCTGGTGAGTCCAAGATCAATAGAGTTCTTCCTCGCACCAAGGCCAACCCACCTATGAAGTTTCATGAATGTAGGTTGAACTACTATCAAGTTATCATCCGGAAAGGAATTGTTGCGATTTACTATGTTCAAGGTCATGTTGACCTTGACCTTTGACGTAGCGAGTCCAAAATCAATAGGGTTCTTCCCCTCACCAAGGCCAATCTACCTATGAAGTTTCATGAATGTGAGTTGAACCATTATCAAGTTATCATCCGGAAACCAATAGTTTAAGATTTACTATGTTCAAGGTCACTGTGACCTTGACCTTCGACGTAGCATGTCCAAAATCAATAGGGTTCTTCCTCCCCCCAAGACCAACCTACGTATGAAGTTTAATGAATGTGAGTTGAACCACTATCAAGTTATCATCCGGAAACCAATTGTTTACGCCCGCCCGCCCGCCCGCCCGCCTGCCCGCCATTCACCAAACTATAAGTTGAGTTTGACTTCGTCACAACTCGACTAATAAATAAATAAATAAATAAATACATAATTTATTTATTTATTGGAGTTTATGGTCACATATTTTTGCCCAATGGCTAATCATGACCACAACATGAGTATCAACTCAAGACCAGGGTTGAGCATTAATAAGTCATGTTGCCCATTTTAGAGAGGGTTTGCACCTCCCAAGCATTGGTGACTGGGTCCTATTTTACCAGTAAAACAGAGTCTGCTAACCGCAGTGAACAGACACTGCTTCATTTCCTGGGGTTACCACGAGGAAAATAAATAAATAAATAAATAAATAAATAAATAAATAAATAAATAAATAAATAAATAAAAGTTCATCATTAACATTTATAAATTCATGACTATTTACTCCCTGTTTATTTACTCTGAATAAGCTGGTAGCAAAAAATAAACTCTCTACAGAACGCAGACAATATCAAAATTTATTATTTTAAATAGCATTTTTAAAAAATTTTCAAGAAATTTCAACAAAACCATATCATGTGACCCCTCGTTGGAATGAGCTTGACAAGCTCGTTCCAACGAGGGGTCAGAGCTCGACAAGCTCGTTCCAATGAGGGGTCGCATGATATGGTTTTGTTGAAATTTTTTGAAAAATAATATTTTTTCAACTGCCGAATTTGCATATTACGCGGGCGGATGCGGGCGATTCGTTGGGTAAAGGGTTAATTATCTTCCAGAATGCTTATAAAAATATTAAGCAGGATAAAAAGATTAAGTAACAAACAAATGCTCCGATAAGGATCGCACTGAATGGATAAACTATTAATTCAGTTGACCCATAATAAGGAGCCATGAATATGGCTGCTGCCAAAATATAACATGATAGGCATGACGTCAGTCTCACCTGTGGCCTGATTTTATCAAAAATGAAAGTGTCAATGACACTGTAGCTTAACTTGTGTGTTGTGTTTGATGAAAAGGATAATGTTCAATGTTTATGAAAGGATTATGAAATAAGACAAGAATTGTGATAATTGGGAATATGTTCATTTCTGTTCCCTGTATGCTATGTTTTTGATAAAAAATAATATGAGGGGTACACTGTACTAAAGAGCTAAAGGGTGGGTTAATATGGCCTCACAGTTAATGTATGTGGCCCTCACAGTTAACATATATCAACAAAAGTTACCAAGTTACAGAGAAATTATTCCAAAACAAGTCATCCTATCAAGTTACATTGAAATCCCTTCATCTAGGCATTATATGGAGTCAAACTAACAGGTTACAATGAAATCCTTCCATAAACATGACCTATAGACTATGCTAAATGTTTTGGGGATTTGAGATCGGGCAGCCACCAAGGCTGAATGATCGCGACCAAAAGTGGACGTTCTCATCTAGACATTATTTGGAGTCAACCTACCAAGGTACAATGAAATCCCTTCATAAATATCACCTGTAGACTGTGCTAAAGGTTTTCGGGCTTCAGGCCCCTGTAGCCGTCACAGTTGCCTAATGGTGTCCAAAAGAGGCTGTTCTCATCTAGACATTATATGAAGTCAACCTACCAAGTTACAATGAAATCCCTTCATAAATATGAACTGAAGACTGTGCTAAAGGTTTTCGGGCTTTGGACTCGGGCAGCTATCATGGTTGAATGATCGCAACCAAAAGGGGACATTCTCATCTGTGCATCATCTTGAGTGATCCTACAAAGTTACAATGAAATCCCTTCATAAATATTACCTGTAGACTGTGCTCAAGATTTTCGGGCTTCGGGCACCTGTAGCCATCACAGTTGACCAATCACGACCAAAAGGGGATGTCATCATCTAGGCATTATATGGAGTCAACCTAACAAGTTACAATGAAATACTTCCATAAATACAACCTATAGACTATGCTAAAGGTTTTTGGGCTCGGGCAGCCATCAAGGCTGAATGATTGCGACCAAAAGGGGACGTTCTCATCTAGACATTATTTGGAGTCATCCTACCAAGCTAAAATGAAATCCCTTCATAATTATGACCTGTAGACTGCTCTAAAGGTTTTCAGGCTTCGGGCCCCTGTAGCTGTCACAGTTGCCCAATCGTGTCCAAAAGAGGACGTTCTAGACATTATATAAAGTCAAACCTACCACGTTACAATGAAATCCCTTCATAAATATGACCTGTAGATTGTGCTTAAGGTTTTCGGGCTTCGGGCTCGGGCAGCCTTCATGGTTGAATGATCGCAACCAAAGGGGACAATCTCTTCTGGGCATCATCTAGAGTGATCCTACAAAGTTGCACTGAAATCCCTTTATAAATATGACCTGTAGACTGTGCTCAAGGTTTTCGGGCTTCGGGCACCTGTAGCCATCACAGTTGACCAATCATGTCCAAAAGGGGATGTCATCATCTAGGCATTATATGGAGTCAACCTAACAGGTTACAATGAAATCCTTCCATAAATATAACCTTTTGCCTATGCTAAAGGTTTTTGGGCTCGGGCACCCATCAAGGCTGAATGATCGCGCTCAAAATGGGACATTCTCATCTAGACATTATTTGGAGTCATCCTACCAAGTTACAATGAAATCCCTTCATAAATATGACCTGCAGACTGTGCTAAAGGTTTTCGGGCTTTGGGCCCCTGTACTGTCGCAGTTGCCCAATCAGGACCAAAAGGGGACTTTCTCATCTAGACATTGTATGAAGTCAACACACCAAGTTACAATGACATTCCTCAATAAATATGACCTGTAGCCTGTGCTAAAGGTTTTCAGGTTTTGGGCTTGGGCAGTCGTCACGGTTGGCAGATCAGGCCCAAATGGGGAAATTCCCATCTAGACATCATAAGGAGTCATCCTACCAAGTTACAATGAAATCCCTCCATATTAAACATGGCCTGCAGACTGTGCTAAAAGTTTTTGGGTTTTGGGCTTGGGCAGCCATGATGGTCGATAGATCATGCCCAAAAGGGGACATTTTCATCTAGGCATTATACAGAGGCATCCTACCAAGTTACAATGAAATCCCTTCATAAATATGACCTGTAGACTGTGCTAATGGTTTTCGGGTTTTGGGCTCGGGCAGCCATACCGGTTGCCCGATCGCGACCAAAAGGGAATGTTCTCATTTAGACATGACCCCAAACCCGCATATGAAATTTCGTGACGATCAGACAAGAACTGCGGGGTGTAGCCCATGCTAAAGGAAAATGTGAACAGACTCACAGACTAACAGACTTCCGCACACGTGATGGCAATAGCTTATCTTGACTATGTCAAGTTAAGCTAACAAAGCACATAAATAATAAACCACAAAGCCTTTGTGAACTTCCAAAAGAATATTTTTGGTGCCAAATGCTGGATTTTGGGTGTCTAACAAATATTTTTACTACGATTAGATTTATGGGCACTTGACAGCATAACATGGGCATCAGAAAAAAGAGTTACACTGAACAAATTTGTTGGTGCAAAGAGGGATCAGGTGAGTGCAATCACATATTCAATAATGTGAGTTTTGCACCAAATAAAAAAAAAATGAAAGTGTCAATGACACTGTAGCTCAACTTGTTTAAGACATGTACACGTATAGAAAATGACACAGCAATGACAAACATCTGGCTAATGACCTGATAACAAAGGTACATGTAAAGTATTGTAACGGTCTGTACATAAATGCTGACCGTAGCCTGTAACAAATATATAGGTAAAGTATTGTAAAGGTGGGATGACAGTTAGATGCTAAACCAGAAAAGAAATCTTTGAGTGGGTCTGACTGAACCCCATAATATAGCACAGTGATAACAAAGGCACCCAAAAACACTTGTTCCTGTCACAAGGTGATAACAAAGGTACCCCAAGAAGTTTCGTGAAGATCGGTTCATAAATACAGACTCTGGCCTGAGCCGTATTGACATGTGCACTTACTGTGAAAAAGTAGCACTGAATAAATCAAAGTTCATCTAATTTGCATAATTTCTGCATTAGAAAAATCTTGTATTATATGTGATGTATTCCATGTTACTGAACATTCCTACAAAAATTTATTCAAATCAGAACTTTCATACAGAAGTTCTGTATAAAAAACGGATTGCACTAATTTGGTACAAAATGGCTGCTGGTGGCCATCTTGAATTTTGGACCACATCCAAAAAAATATTCGTTCTCGTCCCACGGTGATAACAAAGGTACCCAAGAAGTTTTGTAAAGATCGGTTCATAAATACGGCCTCTAGTCTGAGCCGTAGAGAAGTTGTGTACAAAAAACTGATTGGACCTAATTTCGGTACAAAATGGCCACTGGCAGCCATCTTGAATTTTGGGTCCCACCCAGAAACACTTGTTCTCGTCCCAAGGTGATAACAAAGGTACCCAAGAAGTTTCGTGAAGATCAGTTCAAGAATACAGCCTCCAGCCCTAGCCGTATTGACATGTGCACCTACTGTGTTTAAGTAGCACAGAATAAATCAAAGTTCATCTAATTTGCATAATTTCTGTACGAGAAAAAAACCTGTATTATATGTGATGTATTCCATGTTACTAAACATTCATACAAAAATATATTCAAATCAGAACTTTCAAACAGAAGTTCTGTACAAAAAACTGATTGCACTAACTAAAGTACAAAATGGCTGCTGGTGGCCATCTTGAATTTCGGACCGCACCCAAAACCACTCGTTCTTGTCCCACGGTGATAACAAAGGTACTCAAGAAGTTTCGTAAAGATCGGTTCAAAAATAAGGCCTCTAGCCCGAGCCATATTGGCATTTGCAGTTACAGTGTTGAAAGTAACACTAAATAGATCAAAGTTAGTCTAATTTGCATAATTCACTCACGAGAAAAACCCTGTATTATATGTGATGTATCCCATGGTACTAAACATTCATAAAAAAATTATTCAAATCAGAGCTTTCATATGGAAGTTCTGCGCAAAAATCTGATTGCATCTAATTTTGTATAAAATGGCTGCCAGTGGCCATCTTGAATTTTGGACCAGACCCCAAAACACTCGTTCTCGTCCCATGGTGATAACAAAGGTACCCAAGAAGTTTCGTAAAGATCGGTTCATAAATGCGGCCTCTAGCCCAAGCCGTATTGAATTGTTGACGGCCAGACAAAAAGACGGACGATGGACGACTGGCCATGGCATAAGGTGAAATTTGACTTACACCAAAATAGTATGGTATCTCAACAAATTAAAATCCAACTATAACAGAAGTGGATCATTCCAATGAAACTTTAGAGATAATACACAATCATCCATTGTAATGTTCAAGATTTACTTTGGTTGGTTTGTTTATTGTGGTTTAACCCTTTACCTAACGTAGAAAGCAGACGACACTTGTAAAAATAATTCTTGAATAACTAATTTTTTTCATTTTTTGTCTCAAAAACATAGGTTATGACCCCTCGTTGGAACGAGCTCGACGAGCTCGTTCCAACGAGGGGTCATAACCTATGTTTTTGAGACAAAAAATGAAAAAAATAATGAAAATTAATTGGCGATTTTTGAGAATAGCGCTGGCCGGTTTTGGCCGTTACGTTGGGTAAAGGGTTAATGACACTTTCAACAGCCAGGATCATATTGTGTCATACCGTTTTACTGGTGGAGAAGACAAAGTACCCAGAGAGAAGCAGTCACAAGCAACAGTCAGAGTTTCCAACTAACTAACTCGACAAAAGCAGAGCTAGTAGAATTTCAAGACAAGTGCTCCATCGATGTGCAGTACTACTCAGTACACAGTGCCACCATGCCTTCAACTGTGGGTAGTCTGGATTAAGTGTCTAGTCCAAGGACAAACACAGTAACTGTTGGTCAGTATCAAACCACCAGCTATTTGGCTTAACCCCTGCATGCTGCTGGATATTTTTGCGGAGGACTGGGAATCTCTTGCCAGACAGAACCATCAAGCAATGGTGAGCAGCTGTCAGATATCCCCAATATACTAACTTCACGAAAGCAGGATTAGCATCAGGCCTGAAAATAATTGTCATTGCACTTCCTGACAAATGTCAGACACCAAATCAATGATGTCTGTCATTTAAGAATGATATCTGACATATTACAAAATGAAGTTCAAGTATTCGAAATAATGTGTTTTAGGTGTACATGTACCTTCATCTTAAAACTGTCCAGAATTCAACCAATCATACCTTGTTTGGCAGGGCTCAATGAGCCCTGTTGAGCCCTGCCAAACAAGGTATGATTGGTTTCATTCTGAATTGGAACTGAATTACCATTCAGACATAATTTAGATACATGTATGGCTATATCAAATCATATCCCTTCACATGCTGTTAATACTGATGAGATATACAATCTCTTTCTTCACACTTCCCAACTTGCCAGGACCAGAAATCACAATAATCATTAATTTTAGGCTTGCTAGTTGTGTACATGATTTCCAGCATGCATGATGTTCTGATCACTGAACTTAATTGATAATTTTGGCATCAGACATTTTGTCTGATGATTTTAAACCTCAGTCAGACATTGGCTTTTTTGTTCCTGACATTGTCCTTGTCTGACTACTTATTTTCTGGTATGGTTAGCATTGGTTGAAGACAAGTGCACCATCGATGTGCAGTGGGCCTTAGTACACAGCGTTATTGTGTCCCCATGAGGGCATTTGGGATTAGGTGCCTTGGACAAGGACACAACGCAGTTGCCCCTGCAGGAGATTAAACCATGGACCTTTCGGTTTGAAGTCAGATTCCATAACCACTAAGTCACCGCACCCCTAACCACTGAGTCACCAATCTCTCTAATTCAATAAAATCTACAAATATCTTTTAACCATCCTCCCCCCAAAAAGGTTATTCTTATTATGGATTATGACCAGTCCACAATGACTATACTGTAGCAACAATGTAAAGTCTGAATTGGTCTCAAGAGCATCAGGCTCAGTAATACAGGAAGCCAAAATGTTTGATACCAAAGATCAGGCTCTGTAATACAGGAAGCCAAAATGTTTGATACCAAAGGTTACAGACATTGCCACCTATGTTTAATTTTTGCAGCTTATTTATTTATATATAGAAGTTTAATGACACTTTTGACAGTCAGGGTCAACTCATGTCAGACAGTTTTACAGGTGAAGAAAGACAAAGTACCCGTAGAGAAGGAGTGATGAGCAACAGTCCGACTCTCCAACTTACTAACTCTGTACAAGCAGAGTGAGTTGAAGTTCAAGACATATACTGAACCGCATATTGCATTTGAATGAGTTAACCCTTTACCCAACATATCAGCCACAACCGCCTGCATAATATGCAAATTCAGCAGCTGAAAAAATTTTATTTTTCAAAAAATTTCAACAAAACTATATCAAGTGACCCCTCATTGGAACGAGCTCATCAAGCTCATTCCAATGAGGGGTCACATGATACGATTTTGTCAATTTTTTGGAAAAAATTTAAAAAATGATATTAAAAATAATAAATATTGACATCATCTGCATTGGGTAAAGGTTTAAATGGGTTCATCGAGCTCTGTCAAATAAGACTGAACTGATTTGTTTGTTTGACTACTGAGGTTTAGTGTCACTTTCAACCACCAAGGTCTAATTGGCTCCCGAAAGGTTTATAGCTGGAGGAAGATGGAGTACCTGCAAAGAACTAGCTGCATTATGGGAAAAGTTGCTTCTTTAAATTTTGACATTTTAATATTAATCTGCAGTGGGGTTAATTCAACTTAACTGGAAGCGTGCTAAATTATTTTCAGTCACTAAAATTTGTTCTCGTGTTTTTAGCTTGTAACAATTTATGGGAGAGTGCCTGCAGACACTCTCCCATGAATTGTAGCAAAGCAAATCCATACAGACAAAATAATTTCATTTCTGAGACAATATGAAGTACATTCATAGAATATGAACTAGATCTATGAGGCCTTTAATTGGCAGTAACTGCTCTTAAGAATAACTCCCAAATATGGGCTTCCAGGACTCAAAATGTTAATTAAATAAATGTACAGAACCGTACACACTGTTGAATGGGTTGAGAATTATCACATGAGATACCCTGAGCCAAAGCAATCAAGTGAGATATTTCTTAACCCTTTACCCAACGTAATGGCCAAAACCGGCCAGGGCTATTCTCTAAAATCGCCGATTAATTTTCAAAATATTTTCACTTTTTGTCTCAAAAACATAGGTTATGACCCCTCGTTGGAACGAGCTCATCGAGCTCTTTCCAACGAGGGGTCGTAACCTATGTTTTTGAGATAAAAAATGAAAAAAATTAGTTATTCAAGAACTTTTTTTGCAAGTGTCGTCTGCTTTTCATGTTAGGTAAAGGGTTAACCCATTCAAACATATGTGCGGTTCTGTATTTATCACACACTTCCCAAGTAACAACCAGTCTACACGAATATTGAACTAAAAGCACTTTTTAAGTTGATAATTACTGCTTTTCCTTAATTGCCAAGAATACATCACTGTTAATGTTGAGGTACCAACCTTAATTTGCTTTTTAATTTTTACAGGCATTCCACTGGTCAAAACCATTTGACAGCAATCAGTGTCATGGTCACAATGATCAAACTATATATATATTTATTGGTGTTTTAAGGTCACATATTTCTGCACAATGGCTAATCATGACGGCGAGAGTTTTATGGGTGGAGGAAGCCAGAGTATTCGGAGAGAACCACCGAGCAATGGTGAGCAACTGTCAGCTCCCCAACATACTGACCCCACACAAGCAGGGATAGCATTGGTTGAAGACAGGTGCACCATCGATGTGCAGTACACCTTAGTACACAACGTCACCGTGCCCCCACGTGGGCAATGGGGGTGAAGTGTCTTGCCCAAGGACACAACGTGGTTGCCGCAGGTGGGATTCGAACCAAGGACCTCTCGGCGATCGAACTTCAAATATTGACTAAACAGCATGGAATAACACAACAAAAACTTTTTAAATAGCTAATAAGTTTAGCACACTCCATCATTATATGACCAGCTGCGGAAGGTATTTGTCAAGAAACAAGCAGTCAGAATATTATTTTTATTTTGAATTTTTTTCACTCGAATCTGATTGTTTAAATATCCCGGGTAAACAAATCTAAATGAGGAACTTGGAATTTCCAAGCGATCTCGACTCTGCTGCATTCAACCAATGATGACAGGATTTATTTAGACATTCCTTCTCTGTTTACGTTGGAAACAAAGTTGAATGTGTTTTGTATCACCACATTTGTGATACAACTTTACTTTTATCGTACAGGCAGAACCAGTGGAAACCCTGTGTTTTACATGAATAGGTGTGTGATAAAAGTGCTCCATCGACGTGCAGTAAGACTTAGTACACAGTGCCACCATGCCTTCAACTCTGGGCAGTCTAGATTAAGTATCTTGGCCAAGGACAAGACATACTTACTGTTGTATCGAACAACAAGCTACTTGGTTTAACCCCTGCATGCTGCTGGTGGATATTCTTGCAGAGGACAGGGAATCTCTTGCTACTATAACAAGTATCATTTGGGTACCTTTAACTAACTTTTCCTCTAAATTAAACTAGAGATGGTCTGTTGCCCAGTATACCCCCACTGTGGCATACTGCCTAGTGTGGGCAACTGAAAAGGGGCATTCAATTTTTCTAAGTAAAAAAAATCCAATATGGCCACCAGTTGGCCATCTTGAATCCGATCGGGAAAAAGATTATGTCACGCACTGCTCATCATGTTGATCATTTTGGTAAAGTCTCATGAAAATGCGACTAAAACTGTGGAAGTAGTTTGCCTCACAAGTATTTTGCAAAATCCAATATGGCCTCCAGTCGGCCATCTTGAATCCAATCTGGAAAAAATTTATGTCACGCACTGCTCCTCATCATGTTGATCAATTTATATTGAGTTTCATGAAAATGCAGCAAAAACTGTAGAAGCAGTTCGCTCCACAACTATTTTGCAAAATCCAATATGGCTGCCAGTCGGCCATCTTGAATCCGATCTGGACAAAAAGTATGCCACATACTTCACCTCATCATGTTGATCATTTTTGTGAAGTTTCATGCAAATGTGACTAAAACTGTGGAAGTTGTTCGATCCACAAGTTTACATGTGCAATTGACCGGCGACGATGACAGACCGACGGAGAAGTTGACTCCTATATACCACCTCAAAACTCCTTTTTGTGGGGGTATAATCAACTGCTTGACTAATAATTTCTTCAAGTTAAATTGTAATGAAATTTTTATCAAATCTCATCATGGCTGCTTCACAGCAGCCATGGCTAGATTTGCTGAACAATATTTTAAAAAAATACTCAGCAGGCTAAAAGTTGAAGCTCAATGCTCTAACCACTGCACCACCATGCTTCCAGATTTACTTTTATAATGAAACCATCCTTTAATTATTTACTGGGGTTTAATGATCTATTCAACAGTGAGGGTCATATCCTATTGGAACAATCCTGAGTGGAATGACTGTAAAATAAAAATGTTCCTGTTTGTATAGACCACATTACAAGGAAGAGAAATTGTAAAATAAAAATTCTCCTTACTGAACCCTGCTGTCTGTCCACAACCATGTCTCAGGGAATAATTTTCGAACATGTGTTACCTCAGCCATTGGTTTTTCCACATTTCCATTAGAACCGGGACCCGAGACTGGTGAGTCAACAGCCTTCTCAAGCCAAACACCTGCAACTCAAGAATACGAAACTTCTTATAAGATTATTCAAAGCTTGTTCAAATTCCAAGCTGCCTTGTGGGAAACATTTGCCACTTGATATTTCGATATTTCAACATCAGAGTATCAAAGTTTAATGACACACTATCAACATCTAAGATCATGTAGTGTTGGGACCATCTCTAGTGGAATGCTATACCATTTGGTTAGGCCAGACTACAAGAATGAGTGATTGTAAAAATATTTTTCTTACAGAACCCTGCTTTCTTTCCACAACCATGTCTCTGGGAAAAATTTCCGGACATGCATTACCTCAGCCATTGGTTTTTCACCATTTCCATTAGAACTGGCAACTGGTGGCGAGTCAAATGCCATCTCGACCCTTTCATCTGCAACTCGAGAAAACAAAATGTCTTATGATAAAATGCTAAGCCTTTTTTGTTACCGTCGAAAGTGATGAAAGCTGAATCAACATAATACATTCAGTGGGTTCCATTTAATCAAAACAACAAAATATATGTCAGCAGACTATCCCTGTTAACTGCATATCCCTGTCAAACAACAATCCATTTACCATACCGTTAGTATAAATCTGCAAGGTTAATTATCTATGATTCATAGAATAACTGAATAAAAATGATGCAATTTATACCACCATCTTAAAAAAATCAATGAACTCTGCCAACCAAGATTGAATTGGTTAAATTCCAAATTGCACTATGGTTAAAATTGCCACCTGAAATTTTTATATTTTGACATCAGTGTGCAAAGGGTTCAGGTCACTTTCAGTAGCCAGGGTCATCTTGTGCTGCAACCATCCTTAATGGAATGATATACATCAGTACAGCTACCCTGGACAAGATGTAATTCACGCATGGGCAGTGATGTCCACGCATGTATTTACCAGGTATTAAAAATCATCATCAGCAAAATTTTAATTTATAAAGCACCAGGTCATGTACCTGATGCCTCATTAATTAAATTTTTGATGATTATCCTGTAATTAGTGTTTGCAATCTAATATTATTGCATCCATGGAAATATTGCCTACCCGTGTAAAGTGACCAGTCCAGGGCAGTTGTGCTGTATTTTGTTAGGTTGCACTACAAAGAAGAGTGGTTGTAAAATAAAAATTTGCCTTACGCAACCCTGCTTTCTGTCCACAACCATGTCTCAGGGAAAAATTTTCTGACATGCATTACCTCAGCCATTGTTTTTTTCACATTTCCACTAGTATCAATACCGGCGACTGGTGAGTCGAATGCAATCTCCATCCTATCATCTGCAACTCAAGAATACGAAATTTCTTATGACAAGTTGCTTTAATGTTAGCATTGAAAGGTGCCACAACATAATAGTTAGTGGGGTCCATTTAACACATTGCTTCCTGATGTCGAAATAGTAAAATTTCAAGCCACAAATTTTTCCCATAATGTAACTAAGGTTTTATCCAGGGAACAGGAATTTTCTGGTTCTCATTTTCAAAAGTCAGTCACGATAACGAGAATTTTCCAGTTGCTGTTTATGAATATCTGTCCCGATACATGAAATTCATAAGACAGAACTGGGAATCAAAGGTTGCGTTCTGCAACCTTTGATTCCCGATGCTAGGCCATGAATTTCCCAGGCATTAGCACTCATTTTCAGAACTGGTAACCAGGAAATTCACATTCGCGAGATTAAACCATAACTCTAACAGCAATGCTGGTCGCAGAAGAAATTGATAATCACTGTAATCTCCTAACCTACAATACACAATCATTGATAACGTGGTCTATGAATTTCCCAGGTATCGTGACTGACTTTCAGAATCTGGAGCCGCAGTGCTTTTGAATTCCCGTTCCTGGTATTAAACCTTAAATGCAACTAGGAATTTAAGCAATTCCATCTTGTTGGAAGGAGCTCAGTCAAACATGATTGAATTGGTTAAATTCTTAGTTGTATTGTGGGAAACATTTGCCATTGAAAATTTCTGGTATTTTGCAATCAGCGTGCAGAAGAGGTCAAGCAAAATACCTGTTAAATGCCTACCATTGTCAAACACCAAACCATTTACCATACATTTAGCATAAAATTGGCAAGTTAATGACCTATTTTATTTAATTATTTATTTATAGCTGTTTAAGGTCACATATTTGACCTTAATTTTTGCACAATAGCTAATCATGACCGCGAAAGGGAGATAAAGTCAAGTTTAAAGCATTGGTGACTGGGTCCTATTTTACCAGTAAAACAGAGCTTGCTTAACACAGTAAACATGCACTGCTACACTTCCCTGGGTTCCTATAGGGGAAGTTAATGACCAATGGGACATGGAAATATTATTGAATAATGAAAGTGTCAATGACACTGCACCTAATAGATTAAATGCCTGTATTGGATGTAATGAGGCCATATAAGAGGCCCCAAGGAGCCTGAGGGTGCTCACCTGACATGGTAGCCTAAATATCAATCCATGGAATTGATTTCAACAAGTTGCATCTGTCCCTCCTAAGAAAAGCTTATACCAAATATCCAAAGAATGTGACCAGTGAATCTAAACCCAGGGCTTGGCTTGAACAAACTTGAATCTCACCTCCCTCCACCCCCACAAGGATGCTGCATACCAAATATCAAAGCATTCTGACTGCTGGATCTAAAGAAGAAGATTTTTAAAGAATATTCCTCATATTGAACTAAGTAATAATTCGGGTTCCGAACTAAGTAATAATTCGGGTTCCCACAGGGAGCCCAAATATGAAGCCAGGGACTTGGCTTTAACAAACTTGAATCTCACCTCCATTGGGATGCTGTATACCAAATATCAAAAGATTCTGATTTGTGGATTTGTTTTAAGAAGATTTTTGAAGAATAATCCTCATATTGAACTAAGTTATAATTCGGGCTCCCACAGGAGGCCCAAATATCAACACAGGGACTTGGCTTCAACAAACTTGAATCTCACTCCCAAGGGAACTGCATACCAAATATCAAAGCATTCTGACTCCTGGATCTGAAGAAGAAGATTTTCAAAGAAAATTCCTCATTTTGAACTAAGTTATAATTTGAGTTCCCACAGTGAGACCAAACATGAACCCAGGGACTTGGCTTCAACAAACTTGAATCTCACCCCCCTAAGGATGTGGCATGCCAAATATCAAATGAAAGCGTCAATGACACTGTAGCTTAACTTGTGTGTTGTGTTTGATGAAAAGGATAATGTTCAATGTTTATGAAAGGATTATGAAATAAGACAAGAATTGTGATAATTGGAAATATGTTCATTTCTGTTCCCTGTATGCTATGTTTATGATAAAAATAATATTAGGTGTACACTGTACTAAAGAGCTGAGGGGTGGGTTAATATTACCTCACAGTTAATGTATGTGGCCCTTCATAAATATGGCCTGTAGACTGTGCTAAAGGTTTTTGGGCTTCGGGCCCCTGTAGCCGTCAGTTTCCCAATTGCGTCCAAAGGGGACGTTCTCATCTAGACATTATATGAAGTCAACCTACCAAGTTACAATGAAATCCCTTAATAAATATGATCTGTAGACTGTGCTAAAGATTTTTGGGCTTTGGGCTCGGGCAGTCATCATGGTTGAATGATCACAACCAAAAGGGGACATTCTCATCTGGGCATCATCTGGAGTGATCCTACAAAGTTACAATGAAATCTCTTCATAAATATGATCTGTAGACTGTGCTCAAGGTTTTTGGGCTTCGGGCACCTGAAGCCGTCACAGTTGACCAATCACGACCAAAAGGGGATGTCATCATCTAGGCATTATATAGAGTCAAACTTATGGGTTACAATGAAGTCCTTCCATAAATATGACCAATAGACTATGCTAAAGGTTTTGGGTTCGGGCTGCCATCAAGGCTGAATGATCGCGACCAAAAGGGGACGTTCTCATCTAGACATTATTTAGAGTCATCCTACCAAGGTACAATGAAATCCCTTCATAAATATCACCTGTAGACTGTGCTAAAGATTTTTGGGCTTTGGGCCCCTGTAGCCAACACAGCTGCCTAATGGTGTCCAAAAGGGGCTGTTCTCATCTAGACATTACATGAAGTCAACCTACCAAGTTACAATGAAATCCCTTCATAAATATGATCTGAAGACTGTGCTAAAGGTTTTTGGGCTTTGGACTCGGGCAACTATCATGGTTGAATGATCGCAACCAAAAGGGGACATTCTCATCTGTGCATCATCTTGAGTGATCCTACAAAGTTACAATGAAATCCCTTCATAAATATTACCTGTAGACTGTGCTCAAGATTTTCGGGCTTCGGGCACCTGTAGCCATCACAGTTGACCAATCACGACCAAAAGGGGATGTCATTATCTAGGTATTATATGGAGTCAATCTAACAAGTTACAATGAAATCCTTCCATAAATACGACCTACAGACATGCTAAAGGTTTTTGGGCTCAGGCAGCCATCAAGGCTGAATAATCATGACCAAAAGAGGATGTTCTCATCTGGACACTATTTGGAGTCATCCTACCAAGCTACAATGAAATCCATTCATAATTATGACCTGTAGACTGTTCTAAAGGTTTTTCGGGCTTTGGGCCCCTGAAGCCGTCACAGTTGGCCAATCGTGTCCAAAAGGGGACGTTCTCATCTAGACAGTATATGAAGTCAACCTACCAAGTTACAGTGAAAACCCTTCATAAATATGACCTGTAGACTGTGCTAAAGGTTTTCGGGCTTCAGGCTCGGGCAGCCATCATGGTTGAATGATCGCAACCAAAGGGGACAATCTAATCTGGGCATCATCTGGAGTGATCCTGCGAAGTTACAATGAAATCCCTTCATAAATATGACCTGTAGACTGTGCTCAAGGTTTTCGGGCTTCATGCACCTGTTGCCATCACAGTTGACCAATCATGACCAAAAGGGGATGTCATCATCTAGGCATTATATGGAGTCAACCTAACAGGTTACAATGAAATCCTTCTATAAATATAACCTTTTGCCTATGGTAAAGTTTTTTGGGCTCGGGCACCCTTCAAGGCTGAATGATCACGGCCAAAATGGAACGTTCTCATCTAGACATTATTTGGAGTCATCCTACCAAGTTACAATAAAATCCCTTCATAAATATGACCTGTAGACAGTGCTAAAGGTTTTTCGGGCTTTGGGCACCTTTAGCCGTCAAAGTTGCCCAATCATGTCCAAAAGGGGACATTCTCATCTAGACATATGAAGTTAAACTACCAAGTTACAATGAAATCCCTTCATAAATATGACCTGTAGACTGTGCTAAAGGTTTTCGGGCTTCGGGCTCGGGAAGCCATCATGGCTGAATGATTGCAACCAAAGGGGACAATCTCATCTGGGCATCATCTGGAGTGATCCTATGAAGTTACAATGAAATCCCTTCATAAATATGACCTGTAGATTGCGCTCAAGGTTTTTGGGCTTCGGGCACTTGTAGCCATCACAGCTGACCAATCACGACCAAAAGGGGATGTCATCATCTAGGCATTATATGAAGTCAACCTAATAGGTTACAATGAAATCCTTCCATAAATATGAACTTTTACCTATGCTAAAGGTTTTGGGGCTCGGGCACCCATCAAGGCTGAAGGATCGCGGTCAAAATGGGACGTTATCATCTAGACATTATTTGGAGTCATCCTACCAAGTTACAATGAAATCCCCTCATCAATATGACCTGTAGACTGTGCTAAAGGTTTTCGGGCTTTGGGCACCTTTACCCGATCATGTCCAAAAGGGGATGTTCTCATCTAGACATTATATGAAGTTAACCTACCAAGTTACAATGAAATCCCTTTATAAATATGACCTGTAGACTGTGCTAAAGGTTTTTGGGCTTCGGGCTCGGGCAGCCATCATGGCTGAATGATCGCAACCATAGGGGACAATCTCATCTGGGCATCATCTGGAGTGATCCTAAGAAGTTACAATGAAATCCCTTAATAAATATGACCTGTAGACTGTGCTCAAGGTTTTCGGGCTTCGGGCACTTGTAGCCATCACAACTGACCAATCACGACCAAAAGGGGATGTCGTCATCTAGGCATTATATGGAGTCAACCTAACAGGTTACAATGAAATCCTTCCAGAAATATGACTTTTTACCTATGCTAAAGGTTTTTGGGCTCGGGCACCCATCAAGCTGCATGATCACGATCAAAATGGGACGTTCTCATCTAGACATTATTTGGAATCATCCTACCAAGTTACAATGATATCCCATCATAAATATGACCTCTAGACTGTGCTAAAGGTTTTCGGGTTTCGGGCCCCTGTACCCGTCACAGTTGCCTGATCACGTCCAAAAGGAGACTTTCTCATCTAGACATTGTATGAAGTCAACCCACCAAGTTACAATGAAATTCCTCAATAAATATGACCTGTAGACTGTGCTAAAGGTTTTTGGGTTTTGGGCTTGGGCAGTCGTCACAGTTGGCAGATCATGCCCAAAGGGGGAAATTCTCATCTAGACACCATAAAGAGTCTTCCTACCAAGTTACTTTGAAATCCCTCCACATTAACCATAACCTGCAGACTGTGCTAAAAGTTTTTGGGTTTAGGGCTTGGGCAGCCATCACGGTTGATAGATCATGCCCAAAAAGGGGATGTTCTCATCTAGGCATTATACAGAGGCATCCTACCAAGTTACAATGAAATCCCTTCATAAATATGACCTGTAGACTATGCTAATGGTTTTTGGGTTTTGGGCTCGGGCAGCCATACCGGTTGCCCGATCGCGACCAAAAGGGGATGTTCTCATCTAGACATGACCCCAAACCTGCACATGAAATTTCGTGATGATCAGACAAGAACTGCTGGGTGTAGCCCGTGCTAAAGGAAAATGTGAACAGACGTCACAGACTCACAGACTTCCGCACGTGTGATGGCAACAGCTTATCTTGACTATGTCAAGTTAAGCTAAAAATTGCGACTGCTGAATCTGAAAAAAAAAATTTTTAAAGAAAAATTCCTCATATCCTCATATTGAACTAAGTTATAATTTGGGCTCCGTCAGGGAAAAATGCTGACTCAGCACCTTTTCAAAGTTCCCAAAAAGTACCCCATGATAAAACCGATAGCAATTTTTTTGGACTATTCCATTCTGTTGGTCCTAAGGAAGCTTCACACCAAATAAAAATAAGAATTCTCAGTGCCGTGTCGTTTTGGAGATATCGGTGTTTTAATATTTTTTTCTCTCTTTAGCTCCTGTGGTTCCCATGGGGCAACGGGAAATTTTGTTCAGCATAAATTAAGTACTTACGACCCAATAAGCCCTCATATCAAATTTGGTTCAAATCAGCCTTTCGGTTTGGAAAATAAAAATTTTGGGCGGGGCGAAAATTCTTGCCCCTCCCATAACGAAGGCAAATAATATAGCTGCTCGAACTTCTCTTGAACAAATCTGAGTCTACACCTCAAAAAGAAGCTGCACACCAAATATCAAGTCTCTGCTACTGCTGGTACATGAGAAGATTTTGTAAGATTTAAGCACACTTTTTGGGCGTGGTCCTACCGAGGGGCAAGGCAACTTGATTTGAACAAAATCAAAATGCAATGTCAAAACAAACTATTATCTCTAATATCAATTAAGTTGGTTCAGTGGTTTGGGAGGAGAAGACGCAAACACCATGTTCATGGACGACGGATGGCGAGTGATCACTATCGCTCCCCTGACTGAAAGTCAGGCGAGCTAACAAAGGAAAACTGGGGAGAGTCAAGGTAATTTCTCGACAGGTTACAAAATTTTATATTTAATTAACAGGAGTTTACTCTATAACCTATATTCAATAAACAGGTCAAAGTTGTACTGGAGGTATGATAAATGGTTTTGTGTTGGGAAATTATATTCAATTAACAGGATTATTCAGTTAAGAGATATCCGATTAAGTGGGATCCACTGTACTTGTGTAATCTCAAGATTTTTCACATAAGTTTCTCATTATAGACCATTTGTTCATGAAATGTTCAAGTTGCAAAGATGGTATGACTTCTCCATATTCCACATATTGTACCCCTCAAACATGCTGGATGACTTTTAAGTTCCCAGCAACCCAAAACCTATACATATTGTTCTATATAACCAATGACAGTGTCTTTTCTATTCTCCAAAGCCCTATAAATCCTATAGCTTCATAAACACACCATGGACAGTTTCCCTTCTGTTCCCTAATCTTCAATATCCCAAACATCTTGACTGACAGAGACACCAAAAAGAGGTATTTCACACACAGAGACTTGACAACGACATTTCATTCTCAGTTTTTACAAAGAACTGCATGTCTGTTTTTCACCACCATTATTACCAGAAGAGTGAAATGCTTTTCAGACATAGTAAATCTTGGCCATAAGATCTTACTCATCATTGAGTGTCCAGTTTGGATATTTCTAGTTATACTGGGTGATCTATCATTTTATCACTTGAACTAGTACAGTACGTGGAGAGTGTATTATCACTGAATCACCCTCAGAGTGGAGATTCCACCCGAGATATAATTGCAAATTTGTTGCAAATCATAACCAGCACCAGCAAAGTTAAACCCAGAGGTCCATTGACCAAAACATTGCTTGTGTTTTTTGTCGATATGTACAAAATTTGAAAGTTATAGCTTGGGTGATAACTACACTCCGTGGGTGATTTAGTTACAATCCACTCTCCACGTACTGTAGATGAGTGCTACAGCCACTTTCATGCCTCTACTGAAAACTGCTGAAAGCCACCTGAGTCGTTTTACTCTCTGTGCATTAGCTTGCTGTTTGCTCAGAAGAAAAAAGTTACAATATATATAAAATAAATGCATAGTGTTTTCTAGTAAAAAATTTATTCTATGAGAAGGATAAAGAATGAAACCGACGTGCCTCTGGCGAGTCGCTTTCATTCTTAATCCTATGAGTAGAAAATTTTTTTTACTTCAAAACACTATACATTTATTTTGGTTATCCCATAAATCATTTACAGGGTAGTCGCGGTGTAATCGTGCTGCTACTCGTAGCTGCAAAACTGTCAAAAATAAATAAGGCGCAGTGATACATTTCTGTCTAAAAATAATTCCCCTACAAACTTAAGCTAAAGTTGCAAAAATAATTTATTAAATGAACAATGTTTATCTTTCTTATTTTCGTTGTTTATTGGGATTTTTCGTCGTCGATTCAACTTGAGTTTTATAAACAAAGCAGACGACACGTCCATTTGTTTATTTACACTTTCTTAATTTGGAAAATGAAACATCACTCATCATGCCCCCGCCTTTCACAATCAAACTTGTATGCTATTCAACACTTGGTTTCGATTGATTTACTTTGTGTTTTCTTTGTTAATTGTTGTTTAACATTGTTTTATTGTTAGACAGAGTTGAAATGTGTCATATATTCTAAAACTAAACATTTCAGCGATGGTCAGCATTTGATAAATGTCGGTTCATTTTGTCTCCCACAACTGGAAAACAGGTCATGGCAACACAAATGCAGTAGAGGTTTAGAGGTCAAGAGGTCTGTCTTTACTAAAAGAATAAATTCTTTCAGTGTCAAACCTACTGGGAAAATTTATCACCCTACAAGCAGCTGCTACTAGGTGAATAAAGCAAAAATTTATCTAAGACTATGCACTCTCCAATAAATTGTACCAAAACAATTATTTAACTGGTTAAGGGCTAGATTATTTTTGGTTGTCTGAATTTGTTATTCAAAATTTGTTTTATTACAACTTATTGGAGAGTGCCTGTAGGCACTCTCCAATAAGTTGTAGTAAATCAAATTTATATGCAACAAATATTATTGGCATTTCATTGAATATGAAACATGAATATGGAAAATATTGTCTTTTGCTCTGGTACCCTCATTTTTTGGAAAGTCCTGATAGTGGCTTCTAGCACTCAACCAGTTGAGAACAAAATCTTCTTGAACTAAGGTTCCCTTGCCAGTGGAACATATCTTTGTAAAAAATACTCACATTCGGCGAAAAAATGTTTTGATTCTCAGACAATCCCTCACTGAAGTTGAACCCCTTCATTGGAGGTTTTTATTACCCAGCAGTGTTGTCTAACATTAGTATAAAATCAGGAGACTCCAATTTTTTTACTTTTATTGATTAATGTATGGAAATGATATCTGAAGAGCATAACTGAAAATAATTTTCATTGCGCTTCCAGACAAAATGTCAGACACCAAATGAATCATGTCTGTCATTTAAGAATGATATCTGACATATTACAAAAAGGAGTTTGAGTATTCGAAATAATGTGTTTTGGGTGTGTATGAATGTATCTTAAAACTGCTCAGAATTCATCCAACCGTACCTTGACTGGCAGGGCTCAATGAGCCCTGCCAAACAAGGTATCATTGGTTTCATTCTGAATTGGAACTGAATTACCCTTCAGACATAATTTAGATACATGTATGGCTATATCAAATCGTATCCCTTCACGTGCTTTTAATACTGATGAGCTGTACAGTCACTTCCGTCACACTTCCCAACTTGCCAGGACCAGAAATCACAATAATCATTAATTTCAGGCTTGCTAGTTATGTACATGATTTCCAGCATGCATGACGTTCTGATCACTGAACTTCAATGATAATTTTGGCATCAGACATTTTGTCTGATGATTTTAAACCTCAGTCAGACATTTGACTTTTTGAACCTGACATTTTCCTTGTCTGACCACTTAAAAATAAATTAAATGGGATTCTCAGGTAATTTTCTTTTTTTCAGTCAGTGAGGGAAGGTCGGTTTAATTTTTTCCGGCATATAGTTATCATGGATTTAGAGATTTGGTTCTGTTAGTGAACAAAAGATGAATTTGCACCCAGTTCTCCTTGCAAGCCCTGAGTAAATAAGTGAACAAAATTATCCCTAGCGCAATTTACGTGGGCTTGCTCAAAGAATGAACTTTATGCGTTTTGGTAGTACACAAAGAGTGAAGAGCCAACAAAGCTCACATGAAATAACAGCACAGACAAGATACTCTAAAATTTGAAAAACCTTCATTATGTTATCTTTATCTTGCAAATCTGGATAGCTGCAAGGCTCAGAGATGTTCCAAGCTTAAACCATCAAACAATACCATTACATCCATCATTTAAAGCAAAAGCAACATGAAAGATGAGAGACACAAGTTTTTATTATATGCTAAACGAAAGATTATCGAAGAATTTGCAGAAAGATAGAAATCATATCCCCCACTGTGAGGGTATAGAAAAATTCACTTTCACGGTATCAATCAAAATAGCGGCTTTCAAAGCATCACTTCAAGGTGAATACAAGCCAAATTATCACTGGAAATGATCAATTTATTCTAGAAACGTATAACGAAAAGAAAATCTAGTGTTTTTGAGTTGATACCAATCATTTCCAGCAATAATTAAACTGTATTCACCTTGAATTGATGCATGAAAGCCGCTAGTCCAAACATGGCCTGAAAGTCTGTATGTTTGGACTAGAAACCCACCAACTGAATCAGATTGCAAGATGCTATCTGTTCCGAGTATTGATCAAATCACATCCACGTATCAATGATTCAATGCACTGTTTACTTTCATGCATCAATTCATGGCTGACAGAAGTGGATTTATCAGATTCATACAAAAAGTGTATAATAAAATCTAGTGTTTTTGTGTGGATACGATAATTATCTCACTTGCCACCGAGACTAATGGTTATTTTCACTCAGTCATATTTGTCTCAGTCACTGATGAGATAATTTTTGGTATCCACTCAAAAACACTAGATATCCTCTATATAGTTTACGTGTGATTGCGACAATGTATTTTTTGCTTGACATGTATGAGAACAAATAGTGTCTTGACTTATTCTTGTCAACACCTTTCAACATTGTCTTATGAGAAGCCACAGTAGAATTACATGGTGTCATTTCAAAATTATAAACAAAGATCTGTTCCATAAGGCCCAGATAAACGTACGAAAGTATTAAATGGAAAAATTGCTCTATTAAAAGCTTTCAGCCAAAGGCCTTCATCAATTTTGTTAGCTTCAGAAAATACTAAATACTATTTTTAACCCTTTACCTAACAAATCGCCTGCATCCGACCGCGTAATATGCAAATTTAGCAGTTGAAAAAATTGAATTTTCCAAAATATTTCAACAAAACCATATCATGTGACCCCTCATTGGAACAAGGTCACTGAGCTCGTTCCAATGAGGGGTCACATCATATGGTTTTGTTAAAAGTTCTTGAAAAATTTTAAAAATTTTATTTAAGGCCACACAAAGTAGATCTTCTGTTTCTCAGGCCATTATTTGTAAAATTGCATGCGGGCGAGCATTTTTTTATTTTATTTTTTATATCTGTAATTATTTCTTTGCCATCAAAAGTTCATGGTATTGGTTTATGTGTTAAGCCTCATAATCTACTGAATAGCATGGGTGGTGGTCTAGTTCGTCCCTTGAGAGCAAGAAGGCTTTGCAATGCTAAAGCATTGCAAAGCCTTCTTGCACTCAAGGGACAAATTTATCAATTTTCTTTAACTTGGGTAAAATATCAGACATAAACCATTTAATTTTTATTTTTTTCAATTTTACATTGGTTATAAAAAGAGAGCATGCGGCAGCCAAAAAGACCATGTGGGAGGGCCTGAGAAACAGATTTTATTTTTTTAGGCCTAAAATAATAAATTTTGATATCGTCTGCGTTGGGTAAAGGGTTAAAGACATTTCCTCATATTGCACTAAGTTAAAATTCCGGCTACCATATATATATTGGGAGCCCAAATATTAACCCAGGGAACCAATTTGAACTAACCTGAATCTGACTCCCCCAGAGATGTTGTAAACCAAAAATGAAAGGATTCTGACAGGTGAATCTGAAGAAGATGATTTTTGAAGAAATTCCCTCATATTGTAGTAAGTTAAATTTCTGGTTCCCATATGGAGCCCATATATTAACCCAGGCACTCAAATTGAACAAACTTGAATCTGAGATGTTGTATACCAAATATGAAAACATTTCAACTTGTGGATCTGAAGAAGAAGATTGTTTAAGAAATTTCCTCATATTGCACTATGTTAAAAATTTGGTCTACCTTAGCGAGCCCAAATATATACCTAGGGACCCGATTTGAACAAATATGAATCTGACCCCCCTAGGGATGTTGTATACCAAATATAAAAAGCATTCTGACTGGTGGATCTGAAGAAAATTTTTAAAACTTATCGCCATAGGAACCCCAAATATTAACATACCATATAACACTTCTCTGTTCCATGTGGTTTGGAAAATATGGGCATTTGAAAATATTTCTATTTTTAGCTCCTGGGGTTCCCATGGGGATGCACTAATTTTTTTTTTTTTTTTGCACAAGTCAAGCACTTATGACCCAATAATACCACATACCAAATTTGGTTCAAATTGGACAATCAGTTCAGAAAATAGAAATTTTGGGCAGGGCCAAAAATCTTGCCCCTCCCATTACAAAGCCAAATATCGCTTCACGAACTTCGTTTGAACAAACTTGAATCTACTCCTCAAAGGAAGCTCCATAACAAATATCAAGTCATTGTACACACTGGTTCATGAGATTTTAAAAATATTTTGGAGCATTTTCCTCCACCCCCTCCCTATGGGGCTGGGCATGTTGAGTTGTACAAAAATGCAATGCCCCTTCAGGACCATCACTCACCTAAACTTTAACTTAAATTGGCCCAGTGGTTTTGGAGAAGACCAAAACATGGTGTTGATGGATTACGGACGGACGACGGATGGAAAGTGATGGTATCAGCTCAACTTGACTTTGTCAAGGTGAGCTAAAAATTTGTTACTGACATATCACAAACAACATGAAAAAATACACTGACTAAGGCTGTAAAATGCTCAGGATTAGTTGGTTACAAGTCACATGGGATGCAAAATTGAAGTAACTAATTAATGGAAATACTTATACTGGACTGTAGAAATATTTTTAGTGAATTCAAAAATTAAAAACATATTCTACTTTCAATTAAGAAATTGTAAAAGGAATCTGCTCATCTTTTCACATTCACTTTTATAGCCCTTTACCCAACACAGATCATATCAAAATTTATTATTTTAAAGATCATTTTTCAACAAATTTCAACAAAACCATATCATGTGACTCCTCAACGGAGTGAGCTCAACAAGCTCGTTCCAAAGAGGGATCACATGATATGGTTTTGTTGAAATGTTTTGAAAAATAATATTTTTTTCACTGCTGAATTTGCATATTATACGGGCAGATGTGGTTGATTCGTTGGGTAAAGGGTTAACTACTCTTAACAATAAGCACATAAAAATAACACATCATTTGAATTACACCGAAGAACCCCCTTCAGATTAGCATTCTTCAGAACAAGGAGAGCTATCGCTATAACTCCTTTCATCAAAATTCTCTCACACACAAATTACAACAGTAACAACATTTTGCAAACAAAGACGTAACGTCAACAAAAAGAAACTTCACTCAACAACGTCACTTATCCACAGCCATGTCTCTGGGAAAAATCTTCGGACATGTGTCATGGCTTTCAATGGTGGTGTATAAAACTCCACTGTTTCTGTATTAGTTGATGGTTTTCTATTAGGTGCCCTTAATAACACATTTCCTACAGAATAAGAGCATATACTCATGACTAAATGGCCACTATTCTATTAAAAAAGAGGCCCCAGGGGGCCTGAGGTGCTCACCTGACATGGTAGACTAAATATCAACCCAGAGAATTGATTTCAACAAGTTACATCTGCTCCTCCTAAGAAAAGCTTATACCAAATATCCAAAGATTCTGACCAGTGGATCTAAAAAAAAAAGTTTTTTAAAGAATATTCCTCATATTGAACTAAGTTATAATTCAGGTTCCCACAGGAAGCCCATATATGAACCCAGGGAGTTGGCTTTAACAAACTTGAAACTCCCACTCCCAATATCAAAATATATCAAAAGCATTCATCTGCTGGATCTGAAGAAGATTTTTTAAAGAAAATTCCTCATTTTGAACTAAGTTGACATTCGGGCTCCCATAGTGAACCCAAATATGAACCAAGGGACTTGGCTTGAACAAACTTGAATCTCACCCCACTAAGGTTGCTGCATGCCAAATATCAAAACATTCCGACTGCTGAATCTGAAGAAGAAGATTTTTGGAAGAAAAATTCCTCATATTGACTAAGTTATAATTCAGGCAGAGAATTTACCACATTCAGCCCAAGAAGATTTTTAAACAACAAACTTGAATCTCACCCCCATAAGGATGCTGCATACCAAGTATGAAAACATTCTGACTGTCAGATCTGAAGAAGAAGATTTTCAAAGAAAATTCCTCATTTTGAACTAAGTTATAGTTCGGGCTACCACAGTGAGCCCAAATATGATCCCAGGGACTTGGCTTGAACAAACTTGAATCTCCCCCCCCCCCCACCCCTAAGCATACTGCATACCAATATAAAAAGATTCTGCCTGCTGGATCTTGAGAAGAAGATTTTCAAAGAAATTTGCCTGAAATGCACCAAGTTCAAATTTGGGCTCCTATACTGAGCCCAAATATGAACCCAGGGGACCGATTTGAACAAACTTGAATCAGATCCACCCCACAATGCTGCATACCAAATATCAAAAGATTCTGCCTGCTGGATCTGGAGAAGAAGATTTTTTAAAGAAATTTGCCTGAAATGCACGAAGTTCGAATTCGAGCTACTATAGTGAGCCCAACAATGAATCCAGGGGGCCGAATTGAACAAACTTAAATCCGATCCACCCTACAATGTTGCATACCAAATATCAAAAGATTCTGCCTGCTGGATCTGGAGAAGAAGATTTTTTAATGTTTTTCCCACTGCCGACTCAGCACTTTTTCAAAAGTCCCGAAACTGTACCCTATGATAAAACCGATGGCAATTTTTTTTTTACCAATCCTTTCTGTTGGTCCTAAGGAAGCTTCTCACCAAATAAAAATTCTCAGTGCCTTGCAGTTTTGGAGATATGGGCATTTTAATTTTTTTCTATTTTTAGCTCCTGCGGTTCCCACGGGGCTACAGGAAAAAAAAATTCAGCGTAAATTAGGTACTTATGACCCAGTAAGCCCTCACATAAAATTTGGTTCAAATCAGCCTCTCGGTTCGGAAAATAGAAATTTTGGGTGGGGCCAAATGTTTTGCCCCTCCCATAACGCCAAATATAGCACATCAAACTTCTCTTGAACAAATCTGAGTCTACACCTTAAAAGGAAGCTGCGTACCATATATCAAGTCTCTGCTACTGCTGGTTCATGAGAAGAAGATTTTCAAAGATTTTGGTGCCCCTTGGGGGCATGGCACCACCCAGCAGGAGGGGCAACTTCATTTGAACAAATCTGAATTGGCATTAGGTAATAAATATTTACCCAACATTTGAATAAAATTGGGCTAGTGGTTTTGAAGGAGAAGTCGATAATGTAAAGTTAACGCCGGACGACGACAGTTGACGGACGATGGACAGAATGTGATCAGTAAAGCTTCACTCAAGTGAGCTAAAAAAAGTAGGAGATATTTGATAAAAGTGAAAAAATATATTTATATTTTCATCAAAAAGACAGTTGAAGCATTGCACTGTGACATCTGATGAATGATTTCAGTGATAGTTGGGTGTCTGACAAGCACACATTCCACGCACTGACCTGTAGAAGACATGGGCGGTCAGGCAGAGAATTTACCACATTTAGCCCATGACCTCAATATCTTGTAAATCCTCCTCAGTTCGCGAGACAAGCTCGAATCCGACTTGGCATTCTCCTCACCAAACGTCCAATATCAGCTTGACTGATGTTATTCCATTCTTCCTGCAGTGCAGCCACGAGTTCCTGGACATTGGTAGGGGGCTGCATGTTGGCATTGTCATAGGCGCCTGCCCAACATATCCCAGATATGCTTGTTTGGTGAAAGGTCTGGACTTAGTGCTGGCCAAGGCAGTGTTGTGATGTTCTGCTCCTGGAGGAAGTCTGTAGCAACACGGGCCCTGTGTGCTCTTGCAGTGTCATCTTGGAAAATGAATCGATGGCTGTGACATCGCACAAATGGCACCACATGAGCTGCTAACATGTTGTCACAGTAGTACTGCGCTGTGACATGCCCTTGGATGGCAAGTAATGCTGTTCTGCTTGTCATGGTTATGCCTTCCTGCACCATAACCGATCCACCACCAAAATGATAATGGTGAAGTCATGGTATCGTTCATTCCGCTGCCGCCACACTCTGTTTTACCCGTCGTGGGAGTCGAGAGTGAACCTCAATTCATTGGAAAACATGACATTGCTCCACCGACAATTGTCCCAGCGCTGTCATACTCCACACCAATTACGCATTGCTGCGATGTGACGTTCAGTCAAACGTGGAATTATTCAAGGTCATCAAGCATACAAATTCCAGCTATGTAGGTGATTTTGGATAGTCGGACCACTGACTTGCACATCTGTCCCTCGGTGCAGCTGTGATCCAATTTCTGAGGAACTTTGATGGCGGTTATGAAACGAAACTGGTTAGCAGTTGTCACCCTTGAACGACCAGACCGTGTCTGTCATCAACATTGCCTGTCTGATAGTAACATGATCACAACCTGCTAATCGCCGATTGAGAATTTGAGCCACTGCAGTCTGTCTGTTGCCAGCTTCCAACATGCCAATGGTATGTAAACGTTTGTCACGTGTCAGTCTTCACATACCTCAAAAGCAGACATGTTAACTCTCCCAGAATGCCCGGGAAAATCCTGAAATTTCAATGTAGTTCCCGGCCTCCCAGACGGGAATTAGTTTTGGACCAAAAATCCCAGAAAACAACAGTCGAATATTTCTTTCCCATTGTAACTTATGTAAAACGTTCGGAGTCAAATCACATGCATTTCAAACTCTGGGAAAAACCTGTGAAGCCTGTGTTCATGTTTATTTCTGTTTTTTTCTTCGTAATCGGAGATTCGTGATCAATGTGTGAGCGTCGAAGTGAAAATAGGTGACTTACTTTAAAAAAATTGAAAACTACACCTTCATTTAAATGCAGTTTTTTGGAAAATAAAATATATGAAAAGGAATTAAATAATATATATTTATCTATTCATAGAATGGCTTTAATTCTCATCCCTTTTCCAAACACAATCAAAATGTAAACAACACCTTGACCTCAACTATTTTACAGTTTAAAAATAGGTTAAAGTCGCTTAGGATGCTGAAAAATTATGACTGCAGATTTATGCACAATGGACTTATTTTCTAACAATACATTTATGCCATTGTGCTGACAGCAGAACTGTTAACTGTTGTTGGCTGTCTGTACCCAGAAAATTTCGAATGAACTTAAAATGAAAGGGTCAAAGACACTGTAGCTCATCTTGACAAACTTGAACTTCGTAAGTTATAAGTGAAATGGCAAAATTGAAGATCATTGGTACCAATGTTATTTGATGACATTTCAACATAACAGCATTGTGTGTGCACAAAGTCAGAGTACTCGATGCATTTTTAAAAGTAATCTGTAACACTGGGTTCATCGAAGGTCATTGCCAGTGGCAACAATTTGATGCATAACTGCACTAAGTTCATCAAGATCGTTGCCAGAGGAAACATTTCTTGGTAGATAGCAAGGAAAATTGATAGCTCCCATCTAGAGGTAATCCCAAACAAGCATATTAAGTTTCAGACCGATCTGATCAAAAATGTGCCCTGAATGGCGTGCCAAAGGAATATATTGATGCCTGACTAAACTAAGTTCAAAGGTCATTACCAGCGGCAACATTTTTTAATGGAAATGGAAGAAAATCGATAGTTCCCATCTAGAGGTCACCCCAAACAAGCATGCCAGGTTTCAAAGCAATCTGATCATTAATGTGCCCTGTAGGGTGTGCCAAAGGGAAATACTGAGGTCTGACTAAACTAAGTTCTAAGAACGTTGGCCGCGGCAACATTTTTTGACGGCAATGGAAAAAAATCGATATCTCCCATCTAGAGGTCACCCAAACAACCATACCAAGTTTCACAGCGATCTGATCATAAATGCGACCTGTGAGGTGTACCAAAGGAAATTGTGGACGTATGTATGTACTTATGCCTGGATGTACGTATGTTTATAGACGTATGTACGTATGTACATATTCCTGGACGTACGTACATCCATACGTCAACGGACGAGAAGTGATGTCAATAGCTCAGATTGACTTTGTCAAGTTGAGCTAAAAAACAAATCCTTCAATGATAAAAAGAAAGTTTTGTTTAGGGCACAAACATCCACACATGCATGAAGGATTTGATAAAAATACTTTCAGTGCAAATCTTCTTGAAGTAACTGAACATTAGGACATCTTTTCCTGTTAACAGTTCCAGACTTTGGAAATTAATATCTGAGCAGACTTTGATAAAAGCAAACCACAGGTGGTGTGCTCGGGGGATGGGGGGGGAGGGTTATGAAGTAGAGGATGGTGGGGGTCAAATCAACAATTATTTTATGGTGTTTTAACATAGCATGAATGCATCAGCATAACTGATAACTAGATCTGGATATAAGCTGGTGTTAATGGTGGTCTATGAGCTGAAAATTTGCAAGTTTTTTCTTCTGTTTTGTCCCCGCACAGACATTTCCCTGAAACCCATCCCATTTCCCTGAAAATGATCCTCAGGTTCCCTGAAAAATTATTCTGGAGGTTAACATGTCTGCTTAAAAGTTACGTTTCGACCAGACACTATTGATGGATGAGTTTATACCAAGAAAAGAACGATGAGACCTCCAAAAAAGCCCGTCCAATACAAATGAAAATTTCAAAATGTACACTACAGACATTAATGTGGCAGTCATGTAAAAAACATGCACAAAGTTTTCATGGGCCAGAGACATTCATGATCCACACTAAACTTGGTAACATATTGATGTGTCCAATCACGCTTATCCAATACCATTTACCAAAAATATCAACATCAGTTTGAATATCCCCTGCTTTTTTTTAATACTATATCATGACGAAGTGGGGTGGGTGCAGGCTTTCGATCTGGACCAATGTCAGCTACAAAGTGTCCTTGGGAAAGACATTTAATCCTAATTGTCTAAGTTGGAGTATATGTTTGCACTGTGTGCCAAGGCATACTGCATGTTGATGTCACAGTACATCGACCGTGGACTGATCAGTTTCCATGTGGTGGGCAATATTTCCATGGGCGCAATAATATTAGATTCCAAACCCTAATTATAGGAATAATCATCAAAAATCTAATTAATGATGCACCGGGTACAACCCGGTGCTTCATTATTTAAAATTTTGCTAATGATGATTTCAATTATCTGGTAAATGCCATATCTGGACATCAGTGTCCATGTGTGGATTATGACCAGTCCACATTGGCTGTACTGTATGCAACCCTTCAACTGATGCAAGCCAGCTACTGTAGGGTTTGTGAGTTGGACAGCCTGACAATAACTTGCCACTTCTCAGTGGTTCTGAGCCTACTACATTTTCTCCACAAAGTCACTGAGTGTTTTTAACTGTAATCCCTATTGACAAATATGCCAACAACAGCTTTGAAGAAGGCATGCCTTGATGATGAAGTTGAAACATTTCATCATTTGGGATTAAAGTTATGACAGTCCGGACAACACCCCCCCCCCCCCTCCCCAATTGGTCATCTCCTTGATGTCCTTACATTGCTATCTATTTTATTAGCAGTTTATGTAACAACAAGTGCTATGCAAAGCATGACCCACTGTCCCCGACCCATGGGCATGTTTAACCCTCTGCACACTGATGTCAAGATACCAATGTTTTAAGCCGCAAATTTTTTCCACAATGCAACTGAGACTTTAAAAAATTATATCTTGTTTGACGGAGCTTGTTGAGCTCTGTCAAACAAGATATAATTTGTTAAATTTTTCATACTACATGAGCAATAGGGAGTCAATGACAAAAATTTCGAAATACTACCAGAGTGCTAGGAGTTAAAGTAGTCTTAAAGGTATTGTGAGACAATACAGTAACAGAAACATTTTCTAAGTTGAAAAAGTGAAAACGGGCATAACTCTGGCCGACCGATGGCTTTGAAATTACAATGCAAAATGTTTGTTTCATCAGATACCCATGAATTCAGAGGTTGGGAGCATATTAAGCCTCACCTCAGGCCACTTGTTTTAACCCTTTGAACTCAAGTGATATCTTCCATGCCAGTTCAATGGCATCAATTAGAAGAGTCCATATTCATTATTTGGGGTAGACCAATCAATATTTTCAAAGTGCAGCCTCGGGGCTGCACGCTGAAAATATTGATTGGTCCACCTCACACATTTCCTGAACAGCAATCCCATTTAATGATGTTATGACATATCATGTTTCTGGCCGGAAAAGTGGCCGCTTGGGTTCAGAGGGTTAAATTATCAGATATATTTTGCTGCTGATATTTTAGCAGATCAAGAAAAATTGTGCCTCAGAAGTAAACTAGGGTAAGTCCTGGGTGCTAGCTCAATGGTGCCCCTTGGATATGAAACACTGCCTAACAGAACACCAACAGTGTTCCTGCATTAGAATGAGCAGTCAATGCAAGATGTTTCCATAATCTTTCTGAGGTTTTTCCGAAGAGTGAGAAATAAGAAAGTGTTCAACTCATGAGATATTTATGAAAGTCGTTCAACTTATCAGATAGCCATAGTAGTATATAACCTGGGACACACATATCACAAAGGAAGAAAAGCAGATTCCTTCTTTTCAAAAATCCAGAGTGGCAAAAAATTTATCTCCTGGAAGCAAATTGTTCTGCTGATTCTTTTGCTTCACAAACATCCTATTTATTTATTGATTTATTGGTATTTAAGGTCACATATTTCTGCACAATGGCAAATCATGACCACGGCAGTTTTGGATGGAGGAAGCCGGAGTACCTGGAGAGAACCACTGGGCAATGGCAAGCAACTGTCAGCTCCCCAACATGCTAACTCCAAACACGCAGGGTTAGCATTGGTTGAAGACAACTGTCAGCTCCCCAACATACTAACTCCACACAAGCAGGGTTAGCACTGGTTGAAGACAAGTGCACCATTGACATGCAGTACACCTTAGTACACAGTGCCACCGTGCCCCCACGTGGGCAATGGGCGTGAAGTGTATTGCCAAAGGGTACAACGTGGTTGCTGCAGGTGGGATTCGAACCGAGGACCTCTCAGCTTGCAGTCTGCACCTCTACCGACTAAGCCACCGTGCTCCCCTCCCCATAAACATCCTATAAAAGCTTAATAAATGGTGTGTGTTCTCCATGGAATGCATTCAAACCAATCAATATTACTTTTCACTAGGGTAAGTGTAATTTGATTATTGGTAGAGTCAGCAAAATTTGTTCTCATGTCTTTGCCTTGTTATAATTTTTAGGAGAGTGCAAATGGGCACTCTCCCATAAACTGCTACAAGGCAAAGACTAAATAATTTCACTTCAAAGATTATATGAAACACATCCATGGAACATGGAACAAAGGCAATGCAAAGCGTGGGCCACTACCCCCGACCCACAGACATATTTGAAGTAGCCTTAAAAGTATTGTGGGGGCGTGAAAATTTTCTAAGTGAAAAAAGTGCCTCACGGACAGATGGATGGATGGACAGACAGATGGAGGGCTTCACGAGATACCCCTGAATCCTCATTCGGAGGTCGAGGGCATAATAAGAAGCTTTCAGCTTGTCGTAACCACACTTCTGAGTGAAGCCCATATTTGGGCTTCCAGCACTCACAGAGTTAATAGAATAATCCTCTGTACATTGAATTGGCTTTTTATCACTGAAGTTTTCAATTCATCTTTAACCCTTTACCCAACGCAGACAATATCAAAATTTATTATTTTAAATATCATTTTCTCAGATTTTAAAAAAAATTTCAACAAAACCATATCATGTGACCCCTCATTGGAATGAGCTCGACGAGCTCGTTCCAACAAGTGGTCACGTGATATGGTTTTGTTGAAATATTTTGAAAATTTGTTTTTTTTCAACTGCTGAATTTGCATATTATGCAGGCAGATGCAGGTGATTCGTTGGGTAAAGGGTTAAGTCCCTCTTACAGGGACTAACTGCTCCTTTTATATTACTCTGAAAAAAGTTATCCCAAGTGTATTCTTCATTGAGAAGTTCACTTGTAGGATGCTTTTGTGTTGACATTGTTTTCACATCATTGTTGGCTGCCTGTACATGCTATGTTAATTCATCTGCAGCAGTGTACATGTATATAGGGTAGTTATTAATGTAGAATTAATCTGAGGACTTTGGGGTCAAATTTTCTATCACTACACATGTGTGCCCCCAACTTTCAATTAGTTACTCATGGCTCTATTGAGAAGTGCTGAAAGCCACTTCTGTGGCTTTACACAGTATGCATCAGCTTGATGTTCACACAGTAGTGGAAGAGAAATTTCTTACATAAAATTGTTTGTTTGCAATTTATTGGAGAGTGCTAGTGGCACTCTCCAATAAATTGTAACCAAAGAATTATTTACAAACAAAATCTTGAAAAAATGAAGGCTACTCTATGCTGGTAGCATGGTATGTTTAAAAAAAAAATACCCATGTTTCAAATCACCTTTAAAAAATAATTTAACACTCAACCAGTCAAATAAAGATTCTAGCTGTATGCCACCAAATTAACTATGGATTGATCAATAAATAGGGGTGGTGCCAGAGAGGAGTTAGAGGAGCTACAGTCCCCATCAGTGAGGGTAAGTCCCCCTCCCTCCCATCAGGGAAATCAAGCAAATTCGTCAGGGAGATAATATTATGCCAACACCACAGAGATACATGAAACTTTCCACACAATCACTGGTCGACACACATCTCTGTTGTGAGTTATATCGTTCTTACTAAATTCTTACTAAATTTGTGGCTTGTGGAAATAGGGTATCGAAAACAGGTGTCATGGCGATATCCTAGTTCCACAAGCCACATTTTTTTTTTGTTATTTCATTTTGACTCTTTCAAAGCCTCTAGAGTCATGCATTTAGTGATATTTTGTAGAGTCTAATACTGTTCTCTCTGACCCTCATATGACATTACATCCATCAACTAAATGACCTGTAATGTATATTTATTATGTCAGCCAACATGTTTGCAAACCATTTTATGTTTTTGTTAAATTTTACAGTCAACATCCATTTGTTTACAAAAGCAGATGGGTGGTGATGCAATGTATTAGGAGAGTAATCTAACTTCTCATTGATTGCCAAGAAAACTATTGAGTTATTACCTCTGACAATTTTGGGCACATTTATTAGAATTCAGCCTCCTTTCAGGCACTTTGAACTGAAAACAAACTTTCCAAAGTGCCAATTAGCCAAATTCAAGACTGCAAGTTTTGTGATAAATACAAAATAGTGGGCAGTGACAATTAAACCACCAGTCTGTCATGAGGCTAGTGATTGTTTCTGGTATACAGGTCTTACTCCAACAACTTGCGAAAATCAGATAAAATGTTCTCAGCCGGATTGGTAAAAATTTGACATCTGTCAGCTTAGCAAAAGGTTGTTTTGTGCTCAAAAGACCTTTAAACTTGAGGAATTAGAATTTGAACTTTTACCATCCAAAATAGGTCAGATGTTGTGGATATCTAATCAGAATAGACCAGATATTTCTTTTGAAACTAGTGATTTAGAAAGTACTATGAAAAATGCTACTGTTGAGTCAGTATTACCAGTGAACAAAATAATCAAGAAAGTTGAATCAGAATCTGTTTGTTTAACCTATCAACATTTGGGTGCTGATGAATCTTTATATCTGAATGTTTTCAGCGATGCATTCTTTTGGTAATCTGTCCAATGGTGACACACAAGGAGGCTTTTACATAACTTTGTCAGGAGATAATGGTTTCTCATCTCCAGTAACCTGGAAATCAAAACGTGTTTTGTTTGTCATGTCGTGAAATGCACTTTGGCTGGTGAAACCTTGGCCTTGTCAGATGCTGTTGACACAGCTATGTATTTTCCGTCATTTTACAGTGAAATAATGACAGGATCATCAGGTTCAAATATCCTACCAATCTGTTGTAAAACAGATAATTATCATCAGGTTCAAATATCCTACCAATCTGTTGTAAAACAGATAATTATTCTCTCTTGGAAGCTTTAAACTCAACAAAATCAGTTTCTGAAAAAAAGACTTCGAATCGAAATTGGGAATATCAAAGAATTAATTGCAAGCAACAAAATTTTTGAAATTGTTTGGATAGACCTAAAACATCAATTGGCAGATTATCCAACCAAAAGTGGGGCCCCTTCTTAATCTTTGCTACAGGCACTTGAGACAGGAAAGACATGTTCAGCTTAAGAAGTTGTACAGAAATATATTATACATTTGTACAAAATACATAGTATGCAAAAAGACTAATGCATCTCACACATAAAGAGGGGAGAGTGTTAATATTTAGTTCTACAGTCACCATTCCACTTAAATATATATATCAACAAGAGCACCGCCAGGCATGGCTGAATACGCCTGTTCTAAGTCGAAAAAGGGACATAACTCATGTAAAAAATAATTGGGCAGAACCATATTCGAACTTGGCCTATATTACTAGCTGGGTAATAGACAAAACAACTTTGATTTGATCAAATTATCCAAACTGGAGTTATCGGTCGGAAACCAAAAATGTTTATAGACGGTCAAATTCTAAGTAAAACAAGAGGCCCCACGGGGCCTGAAGCGCTCATCTTGAAAAGAACACAATATAAACAGAGTCCAAGAATGAGTCTACATTAAGCAAGCCATCTCCATAGGCTACACTGCCAATCCTGGAGTCCCTCAGGAGTTACAAAAATAATCCAGGCATCATGCCTTTTATTCATTTGATCATAATGTAGAGCTCCCCTATGAAGCCCCCTTGATACAACCTATGTGGATTAATCTTAGTTACACACCTTTCGAGGGTACTGAATACAAAATTTTTAATTCTTCAGAAAAATGGCCAATTCCAGCTCCCATAGGGAGCCCAAATATTAACCCAGGCTCTCGATTTGAACACAGTTGAATCTGACTTCCCTAGAGATGTTGTGTACCAAATATGAAAGCATTCTGACTATTGGATCTGAAGAAGAGAAATTTTAAAGAAATTTCTTCATATTGCACTACATGTAAGTTAAAATTTGGGCTACCATAGCGAGCCCAAATATTAACGTATGGATGCGATTTGAACAAACTTGAATCTGACCCCCCTAGAGATGTTGTATACCAAATATGAAAGCATTCTGACTAGTGGATCTGAAGAAGAAGATTTTTGAAGAAATGCCCACATATTGTACTAAGTTAAATTTCAGGTTCTCATATGGAGCCCAAATATTAACCCAGGCACTTGAATTGAACAAACCAGAATCTGACCCCCCTAGAGATGTTGTATACCAAATATGAAAGCATTCTGACTGGTGGATCTGAAGAAAAAGATTGTTAAAGAAATTTCCTCATATCGCACTAAGTAAAAATTTTGGCTACCATATTGAGCCCAAATATATACCTAGGGATCTGATTTGAACAAACTTGAATCTGACCCCCCCCCCCCCCCCCCCAGAGATGTTGCATACCAAATATGAAAGCATTCTGACTGGTGGATCTGAAGAAGAAGATATTTAAAAATTATCCCCCATATTGAACAAAGTTAAAATTTGGACTTCCGTAGGAAGCCCAAATATTAATTTAAGGACTTGGTTTGAACAATCTTGAATCTGACCCTCATAACAATGATGTATACCAAACATTAAAAGATTCTGACTGGTGGTTCTGAAGAAGATTTTTAAAGAATATTCCCCATATTACCAAATGTTAAAAATTTGGCCTCCTGTATTGAGCCCAAATATGAACCAATGGGCTTTATTTCAACAAACTTGTATCTGACCCCCCTATGAATGCTGTATACCTAATATCAAAAGATTTTGATGATTGGTTCTGGAGAAAAGATTTTTTAAAATTTTTGCAAATATGCTGACTCAGCATTTTTTAGATGCCCATTACAGAACACCCTAACATAACCGATGGCAGTTTTTTTTACCATTCAATTCTACTGGTCCTAAGAATATTTCATACCAAATAACAGCTCTCTCTTCTGTGGGGTTTGGGAAATATGGGCGTTTGAAAATATTTCTATTTTTAGCTCCCAGGATATTTCATACCAAATAACAGCTCTCTGTTCTGTGGGGTTTGGGAAATATGAGCGTTTGAAAATATTTCTATTTTTAGCTCCCAGGATTCCCATGGGGAATTTTCTTTTTTTGCATGGGTACTTATGACGTAATGATGCCACATACCAAATTTGGTTCAAATCGGACCATCGGTTCAGAAAATATAAATTTTGGGCAGGGCCAAAAATCTTACCCCTCCCATTACAAAGCCAAATATTGCTTCATGATCTTCATTTGAACAAACTTGATTCTACACGTAAAAAGGAAGCTCCATAGCAAATATCAAGCCATTGTACACACTGGTTCTTGAGAAAAAGATTTTAAAAATATTTTGGGGCATTTTCTCCCACTCCCTCCCAATGGAGCTGGGCATGTTGAGTTGAACAAAAATGCAATGCCCCTTCTGGACCATCACTCACACAAACTTTCACTTGAATTGGCGCAGTGGCTTCTGGAGGAGAAGACCAAAACATGGTGTTGACGGACGACGGATGGACGACGGACAGAGAGCGATGAGCTCAGCTCGGCTTGACTGTGTCAAGATGAGCTAAAAAGGGCTGTAACTCCTGTAAAAATACTTGGACGGAATCTATATTCGAACGTGGCCTGTATTACTAGCTGTGAAATACACATACCAACTTTGGTTGAGATAAAAATCCAAACTCAAGTTAGCAGTCAGAAACCAATTGTTTGCAGACAGATGGACAGACAGACCATTTACATAATACAACCATTTTTTACAAATGGGCGTATAAAAATACATCCGAGGTGTACATAATATGTGTATCATAATGCTGAAAATATGCCTGTGGTGTTGGCAGGGAAGAAGTTCGATGCTCTGCTCCTCAAGAAAGTCCTGACATATGCATGGGCATTGTCTTGCTGGAATAACTGCAATCCAATGTTAGCATTGAACAATGGCACAACAGCAGCGTTAAGAATTTCGTCCTTATATTGCTGTCTATTCAGATTACCATCGATGAAGATCAACTGCATTCGATGATGCAGGGAAATTCCTGCCCAAACCATTACATTACCCCCGCCAAAATGGTCGCATTCCTTCACGCAAGCATCCAAAAATCGTTCTCCTCGTCGGCGATACACTCTTGCCCTACCATCAGCGCACCGTAATCAAAATGCCGTACACAAAATCGCCATTCATCACTTAAAAGAACTGTGCTCCAATGCTGCTGAGTCCAGTGGACACGCTGATGTACCCATTCCATTCTGACGGTATGATGATGTTGGGTAAGGAATGGTCTGTGGTATGGATGCCTACTTCGGATGTCGTGTTCAGCGAGTCTGTTGTGGACAGTTTGTGCACTGATTCTATTGTTAGTTCTAACCAGGAGTAATTGCTGCTGTTCTCGTCGCCGGAAGGAAGCGATCCCACAAGTGAGACATTCTGATATGTCGGTCTTGTGCAGGGGACATAACTCTTGGTTGACCTGAACGCGGTCAGTTGGCAGTAGATCCAGTGGTTCTATATCTTCCAATGAGATGGTAAATAGTGGCCACAGTGACTCCAAACTCAGCAGCAAGCTCATCTGGAGGTATTCCAGCCTCAGGCATACCAATGGCACGTAACCTCTGATTTTCGGTTAACCTAATGGCATTTTTTAAAATGTCGGAAGACAAAAACTCGCATGTTTTCTCAATAACCCAGGCTCTCTAGCACAACATAACACAAAGAAAATCGTCGGTCAACAATTCAATTTGACATTCTCGGATAGCTCATGCTATTTTGAAATCCATAGCAAAATTGTATACGGATGAGTGGACAACAACATGATGTCATTAAACTCTTTGCACGACTTCTTGTCCACAAACATGCAACATTAGAACTATTATATTTCAACCTTTATGCTATTTTTTCACATTTGTTTCTATTATACTTTCTTTTTTGACTCAATATATATTTACGTGAAGAAGATTCGAGAGGAAAAAATTGAGCAACCAATTTTGAATCGAACTGAATATCAACTTAAGGTTCGAAATCAAATTGAATCTCAAAACTTCACAGGGCCCTAATTCATTGATTATTCTATCTGGCTGGCGTAATCAACCCTCTACACACTGATGTCAAAATACTGAAATTTCATGTAGCAATTTTTGCATGTAATGTAACTATGATTTTAAGCAATTCAGTCTTGTTTGACAGAGCTCATTGAGCTCTGTCAAACAAGACTAAATTGGTTAAATTCCTGGATGCATTATGGGAAATGTAAGCTACTTGAAATTTTGAAATTTCGACATCAGTGTGCATAGGGTTAAAATAGGGTAAGAACTAGTATCTTACCTTATGCTACTTTCTAAGAATTCCATTGGATTTAAAATATCACATTTCAGCTGTGTACAAGAAAATGTTTTGTGCAAGCACAGGCGCGCGAGAAAATGCCCATGAAACAAACTTATTTTGTGCATAAATCATGCAACTTCTACGTATTAGAACAAAAAATAAGAAATATTCTGTGAACAAAGTTGAATCTCTCTCACTAAAAGGAGGTGAAAACAACATCTCAAAGCATTGTGACTTGTGATTCACGGGGGGATTAGTTTAAAATAAGTTCAAGTACACTGGAAAGGGTATCGGGATAATATCTTCCTTCGAAAGCATGTGAAAAGGCCCCAATCCCACTTCCACCCCTACCCACACCCAAAAAGATCAGATCTTTGGACGGATCGTCCCGGTACAAAACTCGATATGGGACAAAACGCAGGTCATTTTGATAGGAACTGCCCTGGCCCATCTCAGTGTATTGTCAGTGGGGGTTCTTGAAAATTATTTTTAAAGAATTTCAAGCTTATTGGACAAGGGCATTGGTGGCTACACTTTGGGGGTTAATATCTCCATTCGAAAGAACTTGAAAAATAGTACGCTGCACCTTCCGCACAAGATAAATCAAGAGGAATACCAAAATGTTGTCTACAGACATTTCGTGACTGGGGGTGGGGGGGGGTAGGGGGGGGTGGGGGGGAGGGATTTTCACACAGACATAGTTTATCCAATATAATCGAGGTTGGATGTATCAAATGGTTATAAAAATAGTGCTTAGGGTTAAAATTAAAAATGTCATTACCAAACCTAGGATATATATTTGGTATACCCAGATTGTGTTCATTTGAGGACTCTAACCCTTGTACTTTGCCTGCAGTCAGTTGCAGTCTCATTTTCTACCAGAGGTATTATTTTAGAATGACCTGTCTAATTGTTTTTTATCTACGGTCTTATTTTAGTGCGACCGTGTATTCAATGTCACCTGTCCCAAAAAAGTGGGTCGGACTTTCTGATCAGATTCTTTTCGTTTCACTGTTGCTAAAACACTTTAGCAGAGGGCATGAAAGTACATATATGTATTGCAGATTACGTTGCTTGTACAGTTTAAAAACAATGCATGAAAATGAAAATAAAGCAAAACCAAATACAGGACAATTATAAATATTTGTTTCATATTTTTGCAGAGGTCCATTTTTCATCAATTCAATTCAATCTCCTCATAGATGTGATACACTGTGAACTTTGTCAAAAATCTTCCTAGATATAATGTGTGCACGTGCGCTAAATAAACTATATATGGTCAGTCAAAATGTACATACAGCTGAGTGTCAAGTATACATGATATCTCCTTTGTTCAGTGGTCTTTAACCCTTCACCCAAAGTAGATGATATGAAAGTTCATTATTTTAAATATTATGTTTCCAAATTAAAAAAAAAAATTCAACAAAACTATATCATGTGACCCTTCTTTGGAATGAGCTTGACAAGCTCAATCCAATGAGGGTCACATGATTTGGTTTCGTTGAAATATTTTTTCAACTGCTGAATTTGCATGTGGTTGGATACGGCCAATTATGTTAGGCAAAAGGTTAAAAATGTCAGCAGACAGTAACCACTTCAAATTACACAAGAAAGAATTAGATCATTTATTATTAATCTCAGTTGCTAGTTCAGTGAATAGAGAAAGTACCTGGTAAATACACAGAGCGACACTCGTGTGTGAATGGGTTAATCGATATGGTACGAGTGCCAGCGCAGAAGGATAGAACGAGAGGCCAGAGGCCTTGAGTTTTATCCTTCCGCGATGGCACAAGTGCCATATCGATTAACCCATTCACACGCGTGTGTCATTGTGTTTATTACATGCCTTCAAGTCTATAAAAACAATTATTACACAGACACTCAGCAATTCATTTGACAACTATCAACAAAAGGAACACATTTTATCGCCAACCAAATCTGTGAGGGGAATCCGTGTCACTTTTTCGTTCCCTGAGTTCTAATGTATTCTATGTGCCTACTGGCACATAGAACACATTGGAACTCAGGGGACAATATTCAGCTATCACTAGTGAATCGAATTGTAATTACGTGGCACAATTTGTAGAAAATTCCAGTGAAATTTCGTTTCTATTTAAAAATAGTCTGTCAACGATTTCTGTTCCGCACATATGTGCGGAACAGATTTTTATTTTCTGCACGATTCAGTATTGCTGTAGATGGGGATTACATAGAACAGGCGTGTAATAAATATATATTTGTTACATGGTTTGTTAGTGATCTCATATGGTGTATACAGTTTCATACAGGCCAAAAGCGAAGCTAATATTATCAATATATTTTACTCAACAGGTAAGTGTACCTGTAAGCCCCAAAGTTAATCTCAATAAGGTTTTGCTAAAAAAAAAATATGTTTTAAAACATTTACATATCTCATTGGAAGCTCTGTTCTAGTGTGGAAATGATTAGTGAATAATCATATTCCAGAATGGTTATAAATATTTTCCGGTTACAATATTCACTAACAGTTAACCACTCACCTAAGACATATATGGTTACAATATTCACTAACAGTTAACCACTCACCCAAGACATATATCTGGAAATCATTTGTATTAGTGATTTCAGGCAACGGAAATATATGCAATATATTTATTTACTGGTGTTTAAGGTTATATATTTCTACTCAATGGCTAATGGCTAACCATGACTGCAACATGGATGTAAAGTCAAGTCCAGCCAATCGTTGATATCCATTTTGCCCATTTTAGAGGATTCCAAATAAGACACTGGTTACCCGGTTCCATTTACAGGGTTTCCACCGATGTCAGAAAAACAAATTAAAGCACTATTTAAGCACTTTTCAGCAACTGGGACCACGATTTTCAAGGACTTAGAATTTTGATATGAACTTACAACACTTTAGCAACGCAAAGAATTTCAGTCTTGAGGTCCTGATCTCTGGAAAACCCAACTATATATACCTAGATACATATCGTTCCTTGAGTTCAACAAGGAGCTATCTGCAATGATTTAAAAAGCATTGCAGATGATGCCTTGTTGGACTCAAGGGACAATATAGAGATCAACTAAATCTGATTTCTAATGGATTTTGTGACATTGCATGTACGTGGGGAAGGTTATCCTAAGACTTTTTTACTCTGAGGTTATAGGTAAACTAAACTGAAGTACTTTTCAAGGGGAGAAATGGAAAATCAAATACTTTTCAAGGCTAGAAACAATTTCAAGCACTTTTCAAGGAAGGGGCCAAAATTCAAGGACATTGCATTTGAGTGGGAACCCTGTTTTACCAGTAAAACGGAGCTAGAGTGCCATAGTAAACAAGCACTGCTTTACTTCCCCAGTATTCCCACAGGAAACCTGCCCCATTGTACCATTTCAGCAGTACTTGTCTACCACATTAGACAAGTACTGCTCCACTTACCAGGATCCCCACAGAGGAAATCTTGCATAAAATACTCACACATGATCATCAGACTAGTGTAATTTATGCAAGATTTGCATATTTACCTTCAGAGTTTTTCCCAGGGATCCCCAAGAGAACCTGCCCTATTTTACCAGTGAAGCAGAGCTTGCTGGAACATCAGCAAAAATTGTTGGAACTCAAACTGCCTACCCAATATAGTGTGAAGTCAATCAGTACATGTTACTCTCAATCGATATTTAATAATGTGAAAGCTGTTCTGCTGTCACAGCATAACACCTTTCACTTCAACTGTCATGGCGCTTACCAAGCACAAAAAACTTGTAACACAGCATCAACTTTCCAATCTCCATACTTGTTTGTTGTCAATAAGGTCCCACAAAGTAGATCTTCTGTTTCTCAGGCCATTTTTTTTGTAACCCTGCATGTGGGCGGGCAGAATTTTTTTTTTTTTTTTGGTAATTATTTCTTTGCCATCAAAAGTCCATGTTCTTGGCATAATCTACAGAACAGCATGAGTGGTAGTGTATTTTGTCCCTTGAGTGCAAAGCCTTCTTGCACTCAAAGGACAAATTTACTCAAAGTACAAATTTATCATTTTTATTAACTTGGGTAAAATATCAGACATAAAGTAATTTTTATTTCTTTAAGTTTGCATTGGTTATAGAAAGAGAGCATGCGGCAGCCAAAAGGACCTTGCGGGAGGGCCTGAGATACAGATTTTTAACTATTTTAGGCCTAATAACTGACATATGTTGTAAATATTCATAACCACTTTTGATAAAAAAATTTCCAGTTTTGAAAAAATAACCAGTTTTGAAAAAATAACAACCAGTTTTGAAAAAAAGTTCCAGTTTTGAAAAAACAATTTATTTCAAAAGTGGTAATTTTTTTTTTCAAATGTGGTTTAGAATTTGTTTTTCAAAAGTGGTAAATTTATTTTCAAAAGCTGGGTTTTTTTTCAAAAACGGTGATTTTTTTTCAAAACTGGTGATTTTTTAAAAAAAATTTTTATTTTTTCAAAAGCTGTTTTTTTTTTCAAAACTGGTTTCTACAGCTGCTAAAATGTGCATGTCATCATCATATTCATTTCTCGCAGACACCAAAGTATATTTTTTAAAACCGATCAGTGATTACAAGAAGCTGAAATATTGAAAATCTTCTGAGAATTGTTTTTTTTTCGAGCAGTGTATATTTATAGCAACACTACCGCCCTGCCCTATTACAGAGGCTAGTGAGACATTTTTCTGCATGTGACCAATTAGCATTTCAGTAATCCAGCTGCATTGAGGTCAGTGGTTTTTCCTCATTTTCCGAGTCTACAAATACAAAATATATCCATTTCAGTTCTGACTACATTATCATACTGCTGCATCCAAGCATATGGCATCTACCAGCTCAAAAATAATAGTGAGTTATGGAATTGTTATAATTACTTGGTTAACAGGTCATGGGATTTCCGCACCATTTCAGTACTACTCTACACAGGTGAAAAGCATATCTATCCAGTGCAAATGTGAGGTAATAGAAACTAGTAACGATGGATTCTAAGTACCACGCAATGATATACAACACAGGTTATACATCTATCTATTGACTAGCATGCATTCTTAATTCTTAAATTCGATTGGTCAATAGCCATGCAATATAAAGCTCTCTCACAATATTCCCACCAAACCACTGAGACATTTACTGTATCACATAGGCATGATCATTCAGAAAAGATCTGCCAAGGTGATACAGATTTATTTTTCGTTTGCCAAAATTTTTTTTTTGGTTATTGCCTTGTTTTGAACACAGAAGCAGGCCTGGCTGTCTAGAAAATCAAAAAGTGTAAGAGAATTGCCCGCCTCAGATTGCTTGGGAGTGCAATTGCACCTGGAATTTTTTCAATACATATACTTGTATGCTGTTTTGGTTACAGTACATAGAGGGTGGATTGTCACCCAATCACCCATGGAGTGGAGGTATCATATCACCCAAGGTACTACTCTTAAATTTTGTACAGAAACACAAGAAGCACAAGCCAAGTTTCAACCAATCGACCTCCAGATTTAACCCGGAGGTTCATTGACTGAAACTTTGCTAATGCTAATTACGCTTTGCATCAAATTAGCATTTATTGATTGAGAGAAATTGACACTCCATGGGTGATTTATTGACAATACACTCTCTATGTACTCCAGCACCCTGAGTAACGACATGTAACTAACTTACCCAAAGCATTTTTACAGCCTTAGTCATTATATATTTTCACGTAGCATGTGATATGGTAGTTACCAATTATTTATAACCAGAAAGTGTGACTAACCCTGTGCACAGCACAGGGTTAGTCACACTTTCTGATTATAAAAAAAAAAAATCATTTCTAACTGAATAACTAACCATGTGCACTGTACAGCCTTGGTGTAAATGTCATCTATATCAACTCTTTACCCACTGTAATGGTCAAAACCAGCCAGTATTATTCAAACTCGGCTTAAGAACCCTTGTTGGGTTTGTTTTTAGTGAAAAAAAAAATGAAAACATATTCTATTTTCAATTAATAACTTGTTATGATTCAATTTTGGATTCAATTAATCGAAAATGTATGATTTGCAGAGCCCTACTCAGGGTACATAAATTCTGACAGGGTACATGGTGTTGTCTGCCCTGCCAGACCTGTGTAACAAATTTGTCATACTGGAAAGCTATAATAATTATCACATTCAAACAAAAAATATTTCATAATCTCCTAAGTGCAGTGATTTTGTAATCTGAGCCATCTGTCATCTAACTTATGAGTAAAAGTAGATGAGCACTTTGTCTGGTTATTCTTTTGAAATTTGAAGAAAGTATCCTCATACAGTTCGGCCGCATCAGACTGGTCACTTTCCATGAGAGGGCAATATTTCCACGGTCGCAATAATATTAAATTCCAAATAATTATAGGAAATCATCAAAAAATTAATTAATGAAGCACCGGGGACGACCCGATGCTTCATTAATTAAAATTTTGCTGATAAAAATTTGTATTATCTGGTAAATGTATGTGTAGACATCACTGCCCATGTGTGGATTACGACCAGTCCACAGCGACTGTGATGTATATTTTTGAAAAGATTTGCTTGCTGAGCTATTACTGCTTTTATGTTAGCAGACACTAGTTTTGGTCTATTACAAATCTATCCAGTAATTTTTATGGATTCTTCACATTTCAAAGCATTTGTAACTCCTTTTTTGGGGGTAATTGTCTACTCAGTAAAATTATCAAATGAGATTCATCTCTTTTGTTAGTTTGTTTAGTTATTTGGGTTTAATGAAACTTTCAACAGCCAGGGTCACATCATGTGAGATAGTTATTTATTTATTTATTTAATGGTGTTTAAGGTCACATACTTATGCACAATGGCTAATCGTGACCGTGACAGTTTTACGGGTGGAGGAAGCCGGAGTACCCAGAGAGAACCACCGAGCATTGACGAGCAACTGTCAGCTCCTCAACAATCTAACTCTGTTCAAGCTCTGCTCAAGCAGGGTTACAGCAGTTGAAGACATGTGTACCATCGACGTGCAGTACGCCTTAGTACACAGCATCATCATGCCCCCATGTAGGCACCTGAGATAAAGTCCCTTGCCCAAGGACACAACGCGGGTCGTCCCGGTCATGGATCAAACTCGGGACCTCTAGCATAGAAGTCCAACAGTCTACCACTGAGCCACCGCGCTCCCTGTGAGATAGTTTTACAGGTGGATGAAGCTGTAGTTCCCAGTGACAACTTCCGAGCAGTGGCCAAGCCACTGTGAGAATCTCCAACTTACTAACTCTGCACAAGCAGAGGTAATAGTGGTTGAAAGCAAGTGCTCCATCAATGTGCAGTACATTTTAGTAAACAGAGCCACCATGCCACATGTGGGAAATCGGGATTATGTCTCACACAAGGGCTCAATACAGTTACCACTGGTCAGGAGCATACAGTATGTGGAGAGTGTATTGTCACTGAATCACCCACAGAGTGGAGATTCCACCCAAGCAATAGTTGCAAATTTGTTTCAAAGCATAACAAGCACAAGCAAAGTTCCAGCCAATGGACCTCCGGGTTATACCCAGAGGTCCATTGGCTGAAACATTGCTTATGTTTTTTGTGCACATGTAGAGAATTTGAAAGTGATACTCTGGGTGATAACTCTACACCCCGGGTGATTTGGTTACAGTCCACTCTTCACATAGTACCCGGAGAGAACCGACGAGCAATGACGAACAGCTGTCAGCTCTCCAACATTGTAACTCTGAACTCTGCACCATGGCACAGACAGGGTTAGATTGGTTGAAGACATGCGCACCATCGACGAGCAATACGCCTTAGTACACAGCGTCATCGTGCCCCCATGTAGGCAATCGGGGTTAAGTGCCTTGCCTAAGGACACAACACGGGAGCGCGAATCAGTCACTGAAATGGTCACCCATCCAACTACTAACCACGCTTGACGTTGCTTAACTTCGGTGATCTGACGATAACCGGTTACCGCAATGCCACCGAGCCCCCAATAAAAATCCAGAAAGAAAAAAAAATAAACACAGGTGTACAGTACAGTCACAGTGGACTGGTCGTAACCCACGCGTAGGCAGTGATGTCCATATATGCATTTACCAGGTAATGAAAGTGTCAATGACACTGTAGCTCAACTCGTCAAGACATGTACATGTATAGTATGTGACACAGCAATGACAAACATCTAGGTAATGACCTGATAACAAAGGTACATACAAAGTATTGTAACGGTCTGTACATAAATACTGACCGTAGCCTTAACAAATGTATAGGTAAAGTATTGTAAAGGTGGGTGACAGTCAAGACGCTAAACTAGAAAACAAATCTTTGAGTCCCAGAGTGGTTCTGACTGAACCCCAAAATATTTGTTCTCATAGCACAGTGATAACAAAGGCACCCCAAAACACACTCATTCCTGTCCCAAGGTGAAACCAAAGGTACCCAAGAAGTTTCGTGAAGATCAGTTCATAAATACGAGCTGTATAGAAGTTGTGACAAAAAACTGATTGGACATAATTTCGGTACAAAATGGCCACTGGCAGCCATCTTGAATTTTGGACCACACTCAGAAACACTCGTTCTCGTCTTAAGGTGATAACAAAGGTACCCAAGAAGCTTTGTGAAGATCGGTTGAAAAATACAGCCTCTAGCCCGAGCCGTATTGACATGTGCACTTACAGTGTATAAGTAGCACTAAATAAATCAAAATTCATCTAATTTGCATAATTTCTGTACGAGAAAAAAAACCTGCACTGTATGTGATGTATTCCCTTTAACTAAACATCCATACAAAAATTTATTAAAATCAGAACTTTCATACAGAAGTTCTGTACAAAAAGACTGATTGCACTAATTTGGGTACAAAATGGCTGCTGGTAGCCATCTTGAATTTCGGACCACACCCAAAAACACCCGTTCTCATCCCACGGTGATAACACAGGTACCCAAGAAGTTTCGTAAAGATCGGTTCATAAATACGGCCTCTAGCCTGAGCTGTATAGAAGTTGTGTACAAAAAACTGATTAGACCTAATTTTGGTACAAAATGGCCACTGGCAGCCATCTTGAATTTTGGACCGCACTCAGAAACACTCGTTCTCGTCCCAAGGTGATAACAGAGGTACCCAAGAAGTTTCATGAAGATCGGTTGATAAATACAGCCTCTAGCCCGACCCGTATTGACATGTGTACTTACTGTGTGTAAGTAGCACTGAAAAAATCAAAGTTCATCTAATTTGCAAAATTTCTGCACGAGAAAAAACCCTGTATTATATGTGATGTATGCCATGGTACTAAACATTCATACAAATCAGAGCTTTCATGTGGAAGTTCTGCGCAAAAATCTGATTGCCCCTAATTTTGAACAAAATGGCTGCCAGTGGCCATCTTGAATTTCGGACCAGACCCCAAAACACTCGTTCTCGTCCCACGGTGATAACAAAGGTATCCAAGAAGTTTTGTAAAGATCGGTTCATAAATGCGGCCTCTAGCCTGAGCCATATTGGCATTTGCACTGACAGTGCTGAAAGTAACACTAAATAATCAAAGTTAGTCTAATTTGCATAATTTAAGCACGAGAATAAAACCTGTATGAAAGGTAATGCATCTCATGGTACTAAACATTCATACAAAAACTTATTCAAATCAGAGCTTTCATATGGAAGTTCTGTACAAAAAACAGATTTCTGCATCGTAGTACAAAATGGCGGCTGGTAGCCATCTTGAATTTCGGACCGCACCCCAAAACACTCGTTCTCATCCCACAGTCATAACAAAGGTACCCAAGACGTTTCGTAAAGATCGGTTCATAAATATGGCCTCTAGCCTGAGCCGTATCCAATTGTTGACGTACGGACATATGGACAGACGGTCGGACGACGGGCCATGACAAAAGCTCAAATTTGGCTTTGCCAAAGTTGAGCTAATAAAAATCATCAGCAGCAAAATTTGTATTAATGAAGCACCAGGTTGTACCAGGTTCTTCATTTATTAAAATTCTGATGACTATTCCTATAAGTAGTGTTTGAAATCCAATATTATTGCATCTGTGGAAATATTGTCCACCCGTGGAAAGTGACAAGTCTATGGCAGCCATACCAGAGGTACATCGGCAAGGTGACTGATCACAATACAACAATTTTGTTTGCAGTATGACAAAATACATTGTGGATGAATTTATTTAAAACAGGCAACTAATCTAAAGCTATAATGAATGAACCCTTCTTACTCGACCACAGAATCAATCCACAACCAGGTTTCAGGAAAATACTTCCTAATGTGTGTGACTGATGCAAGGTTTCCATCACTGCTTCCTGCAAGTTCGTTCCTTCTCAAGACACCATCTTCAAGCACTCCTAACAAACAAAGTTTACCAATTTTTACAAGTTTTCTAATGCACAAACATGCAACATTAGTGAAGGCTCACAAAAAAACAGGCAAAAGGAGATCACTGAATTTTATCAAAGGAACTTCCCTCATTGTCTATAAAATTTGTCCTTAATCTGTCTGGGTTTCTGCAAAATTAATTTCCATGGGAATGCAGAAGAATTGAGTTCAGTTGAACTGAATAACTATTTAGCCAGTGAAAAGTATTCACTTAACAGGAGTGTTCATTCAACAGGAATTTGTTCATTTTTCTCTATTTCAGTGATTTATTTATTTATTTATTTATTTATTTATTTATTTATTTATTTATTGGGGCTTAACAACACTTTTAACAGCCTCATATACGGACAGTTTTACGGGTGGAGGAAGCCAGAGTACCTGGAGAGAACCACCGAGTAACTGCTAGACTCCCCAATGTACTAACTCTGCAAGAGCAGGGTTAGTATCAAGCCTAAAAATAATTTTCATTGCGCTTCCAGACAAAATGTCAGACACCAAATGAATCACGTCTGTCATTTAAGAATGATATCTGACATATTACTAAACGGAGTTTGAGAATTCAAAATAATGTGTTTTGGGTGTACATGTACCTTCATCTTATAACTGCGCAGAATTCATCCAACCATACCTTGTTTGGCAGGGCTCACTGAGCCCTGCCAAACAAGGTATGATTGGTTTCATTCTGAATTGGAACTGAATTACCCCTAAGACAAAATTTAGATACATGAATGGCTAATATCAAATCGTATTCCTTCACATGCTGTTAATACTGATGATCTGAACAGTCACTTTCTTCACCCTTCCCAACTTGCAGGACCAGAAATCACAATAATCATTATTTTCAGGCTTGCAAGTTATGTACATGATTTCCAGCATGCAAGATGTTCTGATCACTGAACTTCGTTGATAATTTTGACATCAGACATTTTGACTGATGATTTTAAACCTCAGTCAGACATTTGCCTTTTTGTACCTGACATTGTCCTTGTCTGACCACTTATTTTCTGGTATGGTTAGTATTGGTTGAAGACAAGTGCACCATTGACATGCAGTGTGCCTTAGCACACAGCGCCACCGTGCTCCCAAGTGCCTTGCCCAAGAACACAATGCAGTAACCACTGGTAAGGACTGCATGAACCGTGTTATTTCGGTTTGAAGTCCAAGCCATAACTACTGAGCCACAGCACTCCCACATTTCAGTGATAACCAAGCATTTAATCTATTATATCTTGTTTGACAGAGCTCACTGAGGTCTGTCAAACAAGACATAATACATGATATGCTAATATCGGATGCACTGAGATGAAATACATCTCAAAACATGGGAATGAAGAAAGGTTGTCAAAGAAATTTATCGGCAGATTGTAAGATTTTTATTAAACTAACAGGCATTAACCTTACAATGTCTATGCAATTAACAGGTCAAACTGTTACTGAAGGTATGGTAAATGTTTTGGAGTTTGGAAGTTATATGCAATTAACAGGATTATTCATTCAATAAATATCCAACTAAGTGGGATCCACTGCATGTCAACAGTGCTGAGTAGGCAGAACATTGGCCTAATCTTGCTTGAAAATTTACCTTCATAAATAATACTCTATGGCCTTCTTAGACAACTGAGCACATTCTGTCCTCTCTCAAGATATTGTTAACCGGTTAAGTGCTAGAAGCCACTATCGGGGCTTTCAAAATGAAAGTGTCAATGACACTGTAGCTTAACTTGACTGTGTGTAGTGTATCATGAAAAGGATAATGTTCAATGTTTATGAAAGGATTATGAAACAAGACAAGAATTGAGATAATTGAGAATTGTCTTAATTTCTGTTCCCTATATGCTATGTTTTCAACAAGAATAATTTGAGGTGTACACTGTACTAAAGAATTGAGGCCTGGGTTAATGTGACCCTCACAGTTAATGTATGTCAACCAAAGTTAACAAGTTACAGTAAAATCATTCCAAAACGAGTCATCCTACCAAGTTACAGTGAAATCCCTTCAGAAATATAACTCAAAGACTTTGCTAAAGGAATCTAGGTCACATGATGGTTGGGTGGTCACGGTGGACCGATCATGACCAAAATAGAGTCTCATCTAATTTTATTTATTTATTTATGTATTGGTGTTTAAGGTCACATACTGTCAGCTCCTCAACATTCTAACTCTGTTCAAGCTCCGCTCAAGTAGGGTAACAGGGGTTTGAAGACAAGTGCACCATCGACGTGCAGTACGCCTTAGAACATGGCGTCATCGTGCCCCCATGTAGGCAGCTGGGATAAACTGCCTTGCCTAAGGACACAACGTGGATCATCCCGGTCGGGGATCGAACTCGGAACCTCTAGCATAGAAGAGTCCAACAGTCTACCACTGAGCCACCGCGCTCCCAGTCTCATCTAGATATCATACCAAGTTATCCTGCCAAGTTACAATGAAATTCCTTCATAAAAACAACTTGTTGTCAGTGCTAAATGAATCTAGGTCACATGACCAGGCGGCGGTAACGGCTGCCTGATCGTGACCAAAATAGGACAGTCTCATCTAGACATCATACTGAGTTATCCTTCCAAGTTACAATGAAATCACTTCATAAATATGAACTGTAGACTGTGCTAAACAAATCTACAGTTGACCAATCATGGCCAAAATAGGACATTCTCATCTACAAATTTGTAATGAAATCCCTTCATGAATGCAAGCTGTATACTGTGCTGCTAAAGGAATCTATCTACGTTACATGCCCCCACTGCAGTCACGGTTGGCTGAAACAGACCGGAATAGGACGTTCTCATCTAGACATTATACAGAGTCATCCCTTGAAGTCAGGAGGCACTCTCCCATAAATTGTACCAAGGCAAATCCCCATAGAGTAAATACTTTTACTTAAAAGATAATATGAAGAGTATCGAAAGAATATGAAGTCTTGGAATTGCAGTACCTACAGTTTGTTTTTAGAGGAATTTTTTATTAAAAATGAATTATTTGTTTCAATATGCACTTTCTATATTTCTGTGTGTAAAAAGACAGCTGACATCATCTCCATGTTTGCTCACTTTTGCAAAACAAAAATAAAAATTAAAAATAAAACCCTCCCTCCCTCCCTCACTTATTTGAAAAAAAATTGCCTGAGAATTAATTAATTTATTTTGTGTGGCCCAATATTATGTATGTTTCTGTTTGGTGAAACAGCTTATCCCTGTTGCATGTAACATCCAACAACCAAGACATTTATCCTACCTTACTATAAATTTTACCTCTTAACTAGGGATGCACGGTGTATCGATAAACCGACATATACCGGTATTCAAACCAATATCGATTGAATACTGGTGTAATTACAAAAATATTGGTTTATCGTCATTATTTATTTACCCACAATTTAATTTCCAAGATGTCTTGAGTTTTTTAACTGCAGCCCCAAATGAATAATATTATCCCTTTACCTAAGGAATCGTCTGCATGTGCTTACGTAATATACAATTTCAGCAGTTGAAAAAATAATTTTCAAAAATTTCAACAAAACTATATCATGTGACCCCTCATTGGAACGAGCTCATTGAGCTCGTTCCAATGAGGGAGTCACATGATATTGCTTTGTAGAATTTTTTTTGGAAAATCTGATTAACCTTTTTTTTAAATAATAAATTTTGATATCGTCTGCCTTGGGGTAAAGGTTTTTCAAACCGCATCAACAAGGCATGCTAATTCGTTCCGAGTGTGATGCCTCAAGCCTCGATTGTGGTACTTATGTTCATTTTTCTGAACAGTTTTCGATACACCAGAATACCGCGGTATTTTTTTGAATACCGATACCAGTATTCCGTTTTAAATATCGTGCAGCCCTATTCTTAACCGATGGTTTTCAGAAGAAATCTATATGTTAAGAAAAAATCTTGTGATTTATCGAAGAAGAACTCATAAAAGTATGTGCTCTATCATACAGGATATGATAAAATATATTCTTTATAACTGGAATACATGAAAATGACTGAATTTCTTGAATATTCCTGTGAACTGGATAATTTATTTTCTCTATCAGTAAGTATTCTATTATTAGGGTGTCATTTTATATACTGGGGGGATGATGAGAAGTGCCGGGACAAAATGATATAGGGGTGGGGTTTTGCTAGGGGATTATACTATTCAAACAAACTACTGATTGCAATGTTACAAATGTTACGGCCCCACAAAATAGATCTTCTGTTTCTCAGACCAGATGGATGGGCATTTTTTTTATTTAATTTTTTATTCCTGTAATTAGTTTTTTGCCACCAAAAGTTTATGTTCTTGGATTGTTTTATATTTTAGGCCTCATAATCTACAGAATAGCATGGGTGGTGGTGTATTTCGTCCCTTGAGTGCTAAAGCATTGCAAAGCCTTGTTGCACTCAAGGGACAAATTTATTAATTTTATTAAATTGGGTAAAATATCAGACATAAACCATTTATTTTTAATTTTTTAAAGTTCACATTGGCTATAAAAAAAGACCATGTGGCAGCCAAAAGGACCATGCGGGAGGGCCTGAGAAACAGATTTTAAACTTTTTTAGGCCTTACTACAAGGAACTATTCTAGAAAAGCAAAATCTTACAAAATACACATATTGGAAAGGGCCCGCAGGGCTGACACAGCTTATCATCAGCTTCATGGAAGTAATTCCACAAAAGATTAGTGATATACGGCCCGTAGCTCTCAAAACTGTTTGACATGGTGGAGCAAGAGTTCAATTTTCTAACCAGTATTCTCATGTCACTGACAAGCAGTACAAGCTTGAAAAATAACTCAAAATACTTCTTAAACACAATATAAAATTATAGACTTTTGCGGTGGTGAATATGATATGATATGAACCTAAAAAACTTATATTGACCGAGGCGTTAGCATTTTCTAGGACCCATATGAACCTGTTTAATTGGGAGTTCTCAAGCACTTTCCAGCACCTTACCTCAGATTATTTCTAGGCCCTTTACCTCTAATTACTTTCATCATCAACAATGTTTCTAAGCATTCTCATCAAATGGTTGAGTACTGGAAACCAATATTTTAAACTGTGTTAACCATTTACCCAACGCAGACGATTTCAAAATTTATTATTTTAAATATCATTTTTTAAATTTTTTCCAAAAAATTCAACAAAACTATATCATGTGAACCCTCTTTGGAACGAGCTCGACGAGCTCATTCCAAAGAGGGGGTCACATGATATGGTTTTGTTGAAATTTTTCGAAAAATAATATTTTTTCAGCTGCTGAATTTGCATATTATGCGGGCAATTCGTTGGGTAAAGGGTTAAGAGGTGCTGGTAGAACACTTGAAAAGGTTTTGTATTCTGTGGATTTGCTTCATATACTCTCAGAAGTAAAATTATTTTATTCACCTTAACCCTTTACCCAACAAGTCACCCACATCCGCCCACGTAATATGCAAATTCAACAGCTGAAAAAATATTATTTTTTAAAAAATTTCAACAAAACCATATCATGTGAGCAAAAATTGTCAAAATTTGTTCACATGTCAAATCCATACAGACTAAATAATTTCACTTCAAAAGAAATCTAGTGCACATCCACAGAATGTGAAGTCTTTAAGTTGCAGCAACTGTACTGTATTATAAAGTTCAAATATGGGCTTCCAGCACTCTGCCAGTTAACAGCCTGATAAGAGTATACCAAACATATTTACCGGCACATGATATCGATTCTTAATGAACTCTCTTTCAAGGGCCCGAAATTCAAGTACTTTAAGGCACTATCCAGGATCCATACAAACCCTGTTAACCCTTCACCCAACGTACACAATATAAAAATTTATCGTTTGAATTATTTTTTTAAAAACTTTTTCATGAAGTGTCAAAAAAACCATATCATGTACACTCTCACTGGAAGAAATTCATTGGCCTTGTTCCAATGATGGAACAAATGACATGGTTTTGTTGAAATTTTTTGAAAATAATATTTTCTCAACTGCTCAATTTGTAAAATACACATGTAGAGAAGGCCAATTTGTTGGGTAAAGGGTTAACTCTATCTCCACCTAGCTAAACCTCAGCTCAAATCAGTGAACTTTCCTCACAAATTTCTGATACAATTTTCTATTGTTATCAGTGTCTTGCACAATATGTTACAAGTTTTGAGAAAAGAAATCCGAAAATAAGCTGCAGTTTTTCAAGCCATTCGATCGAAGCAGCGTTGGTTCTGAAAAAGATAACTATGATTTTAGGAAAAATTTGAAAGAAAATTAAAACTGCAAACTGTCTACACAATAATATTGTATGCAGTTTTGAAATGCCTCTGACTCTACCCTGCTATCCATCCCAGGCCTGAAAATAAGCAGTCTGACATTTGCAGAATGAGGTCCCAGAGGGTGAATTTGATGATGCTATCCCATGCAGTGGGCCAATTTATCCTCCGGGTACCTCTTTCTGTTTAGTTTTGAGACCCTGATTCAGATTGAGGTTAACAGAGGGTAAATATAGTGATGCTACCCTGCTGTGCAGGGTAGCATCACTAAATTCACCCTCTGGGGACCTCATTTTGCAGATAACAGTCTGCTTTTTTCTAGCTTGATCCATCCACATCCAAGTCTCTGGAAAAAAAAAACTTGCAGACATGTGTTACATCTACCACATCTTTGGATGTTCCAGTTTTAGGAACCCCATTTCCAGCCAAATTCATTTCAGTATCTGGTAAGGTAAATCCTGGAGCTCTTCCTCCAAAAATATTTGGAAAATATTACTACAATATTTATTTCATCATTTTATCAAGTCAATATATTGTTCATTTAGTTATTATAAGTCCTTTTCAGGGAACTATTTAATTAAATCATACATATTATCATGCTCAATGTCTTCTCTACTTCCTGTTTATCATTCATTGATTCAGAAATGTTATTACCACTGTGTGTTGATAGAGAAACTTATATCAAGCCAAGATGGTGATCATATTAGCTATCACCGCGAGCCCTTTAGAGTGAGTCGAGATATGTAATAGGAACGCCATCAAGGCTTGATACAAGCTTTTTGATCAACACATTGGTGATGACAAATTTATCTTACCATCTCGGAAACTTAGTTGGTGGTAATAACCAGTTTTTATGACATGCCTGTTCTATGTAATCCCCATCTACAGAAACACCAAACCATGTGGAAAATGAAAACCTGTTTCCACACATATGTGCGGAACAGAAATCGTTTGTGGACTATTTTTAAATAGAAGCAAAATTTTACAGGAATTTTCTACAAATCGTGCAACGCTAGCGATAGCTGAAAACCCTGTGGGCACATAGAACACATTGGAATTCATAGGACAAAATAGAAAGATGTGTTCCCTTTGCAAATTTGGTTGGTGATAAAGTGTATTCTTTTTGTTGATGGTTGTCAAATGAATTGCTGAGTGTCCTTCTAATAATGTTTTTTATAGACATGAAGGCATGTAATAAACACAGAATGACATGCCTGTTAATGGGTAATTGATATGGCACTTGTGCCATTGAGGAAGGATAAAACTCGAGGACTGTGGCCTCTTGTTCTATCCTTCCATGCTGGCACTCATGCCATATCGATAACCGATTAATACAGGTCTTTTGTTCTGTGAAAAACTTACAATATTCGTCTCTGTTTTGACTTGTTTGCCTTTGAATTGGATATTTATGAAAGAAGATCATGATGACGTTATGGTATTACATTCTTGAGCTGTGCATGACATAATCCCCATACATTGTTCCTCTTCTACTATAACCGCCAAATTTGCAGCTGTGTTTCTTGGTTTTATTTTTCAGCTTTAATGCATGGTAGACTTATATAAAAATATCATCATGGCAAAAACTGAGCTAGTCTAATTTATTTCACTGAGTTGGTGATTTATTCATCATGCAAGTACTGTTATTAAAATGGTGTCCTTCACAAATAATTTAATCATTTGCCCTCTGCGTTTGATTGGTTGAAAGCATACAGCGTGAAAGTCGTCAAAATCGTATAAACCAAATCACGTCATGATTTGGAATGTCGCTACATGTTCGCACATCCGATCCAACTTTGAAGACTCTGGAAGCCCCACCCACTCAATCCAATTGTCACCGTGAGGGCGTGACGGCAGACTGATAGATGGATAACAAGCTTGTAAACAAAGATCAATGATCGATTTTTCATCGCCTCCAGTCAGCAAGAATATAATGATAATTTCTCGGGAACAATTGAATTTAATAAAATATACCGAAGTGGGAGATGAATAAAAGATCATACACCCAAACATGATTTTGGGTGAACTTTAAAAAACTGTTTTTAATGATATTGTTACATGACTTGCTAAATATCTGTCATCGCCGATCGAAAATCAAAACAACAAACAATTTGACAATGATTGACGTGACCTGTTTGTGGCACACTTTCCTGAGTTTGACTGTTGTCTTTTGCGAAAATTAAAAGTTTTTCGTTCACGTACACATAGTTTTTATATTTTAATATTACAACCGGATAAAATTATAAGAAATAACTGTTGTTTTCCTTTGGTTTATGTGATATAAACTGAAAATTTTCAGCACAAGCTTAATCATAACTCGCTACGCGAGTTATGAAGCTTGTGCTGAAAATTTTCGGTTTATATCACATAAACCGAAGGAAAACAACAGTTATTTCTTAAGTGTAATCAATTTTTGATGAGTGAAGGTACAAACGTTCTCTTTATGAATCGAATGATCACACATGCTCACACAGGTGACTTTGGCTGATACAAATTGGTATCAGTCTAGACATTTTAGCTTGTATCAGGGGAAAATCAATTGATTGTAAGACAAAATTGAAGCTATTACTGCAGTATTACTGTATTACAGTATTACTGCAGTATTGGAGTATTACTCCAGTTAATCCCTTGCCTGACATATCCATATCACATATCCTTCCATTACTATTCACGGCAATAAATATTCGAGTGTTATTTCTTCAATGTTGCCCCCAAAACATAGCTTATGATTCATCACTGAAATAAGCTCATCAAGCTCATTCCAATAAGGGGTCATAGGCTTTGTTTTTGACAATGAAAATGCACATTTTTAGTTAATCAAAGAATGTTGTGAGTGTCCTCAGCTATTCGTGTTTGGTAAAATATGTTTTTTATTGGAGTTTAATGACACTTTCAACAGCTAGGGTCACTTAACCCTTTTCCCAACGCAGACGATTTCAAAATTTATTATTTTAAAAATCATTTTTTAATTTTTTTTCCAAAAATTTCAACAAAACCATATCATGTGACCCCCTCTTTGGAACGAGCTCATTCCAAAGAGGGGTCACATGATATGGTTTTGTTGAAATTTTTTTGAAAAATAATATTTTTTCAGCTGCTGAATTTGCATATTATGCGGGCGGATGCGGGCGATTCATTGGGTAAAGGGTTAATAGCTTGTTTGAAATTAAAACCTTATTATAAGACCACCATAAATATTTCCCAAATACTGCGATAGTTTGCCCATCCAATGAGAGTCTCAACATTTCCAGATCCACATTGTGCCTGTCTCAAACCAGGATTCCATGATGTTGCAGACATTTGGATATTTTCGAAATGACACTTTTATGAACGCAAAATAAAAACTTTGTGCCTTGGCACTGAACCAATAACACTCTTACAAGCATTCCATCCTTTTTTTAACCCTTTACCTAACGTAACGACCAAAACCGGCCAGCGCTATTCTCAAAAATCGCCAATTAATTTTCATTATTTTTTCATTTTTTGTCTCTAAAACATAGGTTGTGACCCCTGGTTGGAGTGTGGAATAACCTATGTTTTTGAGACAAAAAATGAAAATAATAGTTATTCAAGAATTTTTTTGCAAGTGTCGTCTGCTTTTCATGTTAGGTAAAAGGTTAAAGTTAAAGCCATATGAAGAAGTCTTTGAAATGCAAGTGATAAGACTATTAATAAAGGATGATATTAACACTTTACCTAACGAATTTGCTATATAATTTGAAAACTGAGGAGTTGAAGAGGAATTATTTTTTAAAAATTCAACAAAACCATATCATGTGATCTCTCATTGGAATGAACTCATCGAACTCATTCCAATTAGGAGTCACCTGAAATTATTTTGTTTAAAATTTTTTAAATTTGAAAAAATATTTTTTAACAAAACCATATCATGCAAACCTTTCATTAGAACGAGCTCGTTGGGCTCGTTCCAATGAGGGGTCACAGGTAATTGTTTTGTTTTGAAGTTTTTTTGAAAAATTTAAAAAAACAAGAATGTTACTAAAGTAACACATGCCCCCCCCCCCCCCTTGTGACCTTCACCTTGCAGGCTGATGCGGCAGAAACTATTATATGCGACACACCTTCTGACTGTCCTTAACGTTTGTAAAAAGTTTAACAATTGAAAAGTACGTTCGTTTCTGAGTTATGACTGAGACACGAATATTGACCGATTTTTAGTGTGACCTTGAAATGTGACCTTCACATTGAAGATACAAAGCCGGCTATGGTGTATGACACATTCTCCCATGGTCCTTTATAATTGTGTGAAGTTTGATGACTGTAGCCCTAATAGTTTTGGAGTTATGCTTGAGACACGATTTGTGACCCTGAACATATGAAGGTCAATTGTGACCTTCACCTTGCAGATGCAGCGGAAACTATTATACATGACACACCTTCTGACTGACCTTGACATTTGTAAAAAGTTTAACAATTGTACTATGATTCGTTTCTGAGTTTTGCTGAGACACGAATATTGACCGATTTTTAGTGTGACCTTGAAATGTGACCTTGACCTTGAAGATACAAACCCGGCTATGGTGTGTGACACATCCTCCCATGGTCCTTTATAATTGTGTGAAGTTTGATGACTGTGGCCCTAACAGTTTTCGAGTTATTGGCTCGGACACACACAGACACACTGACACACACACACACTTCAATCACTATATGCCACCCAACTTAAGTCAGGGGGCATAAAAAATGTTCAAATAGCAAATTTTAATATTATCTGTTTTGGGTAAAGGGTTAACAGCACCTAGAAGTGTTGGTACTGAAAGAGATAACATTTTTTATCCAAGGTGATATGAAAGATACTCAGAAGTCTTGGTACTAAAATAAACACTATTATAAGAAGTGAGATGAAAGTCCATAAAAAGCTAAAATGATAACACTTGCAGGCAGTTCAGAAAAAAATTGTCTTACTCGACCCTCCTATCCATCCACATCCAAGTCTCTGGGAAGAACTTCCATACATGTGTTACATGTGCCATCTTCTGGGATGTTCCACCATCAGAAATTTGATTTCCAGCAACATCTAATTCTGCCATCTCTGGTATTCTCCCTCAAATAATATTTTTGCAAGTATTACTCAGGCCTGTTTAGCATTTTTTATAAGTCAATATTATTACCTCCGCTAACATGTATGGTATATGGAGATTTAATACCTGGCTGTCCGTTTTTAAACACCAAACCACAGGCAAGGTGTTTAAATGAGACATCCAGGTATTAAATCTCCATATATCATACATGTTGATGGCGATAACGTTTTTGTCTCATTTTGAAGCACAATAGAAACATAGTGGAGAAAAATTTGTGGACGTGTTTCACTCGCTCTGTAAAAAGTTGGACAAATTTGTGAATAACTTTTTGCTTTTATAAATGCAGAAGACAACAGACAGAGTTACATTTCTTGGGTTGTTAAGGAAACGAGTAAACAGTATTTTGTTTACATATGAAGCACAATAGAAACATAGTGGAGAAAATTTGTGGACGTGTTTCACTCGCTCTGTAAAAAGTTGGACCAAATTTGTGAATAACTTTTTGCTTTTATAAATGCAGAAGACAACAGACAGAGTTACATTTCTTGGGTTGTTAAGGAAACGAGTAAACAGTATTTTGTTTACATATCCCCCCCCCCCCCCCCCCCCCCAATGTGTTTTGTACCTATCGGCACATAGAACACAATGGAACTGAGGGGATGATATTTGCTCTTATTTTTATTTTTCTCAAGTTGTTTCATTTAATTATTCACCTATTTCATTTATAACTGCAAATAAATGATCAAAATGTCGGAAATCTGATTATATTAGTGACTATTTTCTGTTTTTTGGGGTCAATTTTTATACCTAGGCAAGTGAATGCGAAAAGATTTCATTTAAACCATATACCCTTCATGTTTTGCATGCACTTATACCCTGGATGTCGCATGCTCTCATATACCTCAGATGTTGGGTGCACCCTTTGGAATGGCTATTTGTTCAAGGCATTCTGACCAATCAAAAGACAGAATTTATCGGGATATAGGGACAAGTTGTTTTATTATACCCGAGTTGTTTAATTTTCCTCTTACTGCAGCCCTGGTAATTCACCCTCAGCAATCAGCAGTGCCGAGGAAAATGCAGAGGAAACAAAAAATATCCACAGCAAAAATATTGCCGAGGATGGATTCTTCAGAAAGCCTTGTGGTGGCAGAAATTGTCCAACTTCCAGGTTGCACAAGGAATTGAACCATGTGGGTTGCACTACCGCTGTATTACTTATCTTACCATTTACAGCACAAGTTGCAGCATAACCACTAGAAACTATGTGTTCTGCATCTTCTTTGTTGATAACACCAGAATCTGACATCAGATTCTGGAAAGCTCTTACAGAGCTTTCCAGAAACTGATGTCAGATTCTGGTGTTATCAACATAGAAGCAGTGAGATACTTGTGGTTATGCTGCATCTTATTTCCACTCATACTATACATATTGAGTAAGTTGCCTGCTTACTTACAAGATTTTTTCTCAGCATTCACATGGTTCATGATTGAGTGAAAGATTCTGCACACTGATTTTGATTATTTTCACATGTATCTTGAACTACTTTCACGTGTTGAAGTTACTTGAAAGTTTTCACTACACTGCATACTACATATACATGACAATTGAGACTAGACCCTGCCCCCTGATCATTTTTACACAATCGAGCAGGCTTCACAGCAATTGCTGTAGAAGCACCAGTTTTCCACAGCAATATTTTTTTGCCGTGGAAACAAGGAGGAATTACCAGGACTGCTTACTGTACTGACCTGGAAATAAGTCCGGGAATTGCATGAAGTAAAAGACGGCAAAAGAATATGTGTGGGCTTATTTTCAAGAGATCAAGCCTGCAAGACAATTAGAATGCAAAGTTCACACAAGTTAGATGACTTAGTTAATTCCATAACAAAGATATATTAACCCTTTACCTAACAGACTGGAAGCATGTGCTTGTATAAATTACAGATTGAACTGTTAAAAAAAATGAAAAACAATTTCAACAAGGGCTACAGAAAGTGTGGGTCACTGCCCCGACCAGTAGGCATGTTCGAAGCGGCCTTAAAGGTACTGTGAGACCGAGAAATTTTCTAAGTACGCCTGAAAATAAGCCGTCTGACATTTGCAGAATGAGGTCCCAAGAGGGTGAATTTGATGATGCTATCCCATACAGTTGGCCAATTTATCCTCTGGGTACCTCTTTCTGTTTAGTTTTCAGACTCTGATTCAGACTGAGGTTCACAGATGGTAAATTTAGTGATGCTACCCTGCTATGCAGGGTAGCATCACTAAATTCACCCTCTGGGGGCCTCATTTTGCAGATGACAGTCTGCTCGTTTTCTGGCTTGTTTCTAAGTCAATAGAGTGAAAACAGAAAAGTTTTCCAAGTCTAAAAAGTGAAAAAGCATCATAACTCTGGGAAAAATAATTGGACAGAAACCATTCCTTTTGCATATCCGTTATGCCTTTCCGGTCTATCAGCATATCAAAGGAGATTCAAACCTGACCAATGGATTTGAAATTACAATTGTATGGACAGACAAGGATAGATGGACAGACAGATGGATGGATCACATAATAAAACAATATCATGTGATCCCTCACTGGAATGATCTTGACATGATGTGGTTTTCTTTTAATTTAAAAAAAATAATTTTTTTTATCAACTCCATTTGTAATTTATGCGGGAAAATATTTATTTTTAGTGTTTAAGGTCTCATATTTCAGCACTATGGTCAATTGTGATATAAACAGGGATATAAAGTCCAGCTAATCGATTATACGATACTCATGTTACCCATTTTAGAGGACTTCTACCCCAGGCATTGGCGACCAAGTCTTACTTTACCAGTCAAGCAGAGCTTGTTTACCACAGTAAACAAGCACAGAGTCACTTCTGGGGTTTCCCATTAGGGAATGCGAGCAGATTTGTTAAGTAAAAGGTTAAACCTTCACTATCAAACTGGCCACGTCTGCCTGCATTATTATTTATTTATTTATTGGTGTTTAAGGTCACATACTTATGCACAATTATGGCTAATCATGACCGTGACAGTTTTACGTGTGGAGGAAGCCGGAGTACCCAGAGAGAACCACCGAGCAACGACGAGCAGCTGCCAGCTCCCCAACATCATTAACTCCTCACTGCTGCACAAGCAGGGTTAGATTGGTTGAAGACATGTGCACCATTGACGTGCAGTACGTGTCCCCATGTGGACAATTGGGGTTAAGTGCCTTGCCCAAGGGTACAACACGGGAGTCTGAATCGATCGTTCAGATGGTCACTCATCCGAGGACTAACAGGCTCGACGTTGCTCAACTTCGGTGATCTGATGAGAACCGGTTATCGCAACACCACCGCGGCCCCACACCTGCCTGCATAATTTACGAAGTGAGAAGTTAAAAAAACTATATTTTTCAAAAGTATTAAAAAAATGAAAGTGTCAATGACACTGTAGCTCAACTTGTCAAGACAAAGACATGTACATGTATAGTATGTGACACAGCAATGACAAATATCTAGGTAATGACCTGATAACAAAGGTACATATAAAGTATTGTAACGGTCTGTACATGAATACTGACCGTTGCCTGTAACAAATGTATAGGTAAAGTATTGTAATGGTGGGTGACAATCAGATGCTGAACTAGAAAAAAAATCTTTGGGTCCCAGAGTGGGTCTGACTGAACCCCAAAATATTTGTTCTCACTGCACAGTGATAACAAAGGCACCCCAAAACACACTCGTTCCTGTCCCAAGGTGAAAACAAAAGTACTCAAGAAGTTTTGTGAAGATCAGTTCATAAATACGAGCTGTATAGAACTTGTGACAAAAAACTGATTGGACCTAATTTCGGTACAAAATGGCCACTGGCAGCCATCTTGAATTTTGGACCGTACCCAGAAACACTCATTCTCATCCCAAGGAGATAACAAAGGTACCCAAGAAGTTTTGTGAAGATCGGTTCATAAATACAGCCTCTACCCTGAGCCGTATTGACATGTGTGCTTACATTGTGTAAGTAGCACTGAATAAAGCAAAGTTCATCTAATTTGCATAATTTCGGCACGAAAAAAAACCCCTTACAATATGTGATGTATTCCATGTTACTAAACATTCATACAAAAATTTATTCAAATCAGAACTTTCATACAGAAGTTCTATACAAAAGACTGATTGCATTAATTTTGGTACAAAATGGCTGCTGGTGGCCATCTTGAATTTCGGACCACACCCAAAAACACTCGCTCTCATCCCACGGTGATAACAAAGGTACCCAAGAAGTTTCATAAAGATTGGTTCATAAATATGGCCTCTAGTCTGAGCTGTATAGAAGATGTGTACAAAAAACTGATTAGATCTAATTTCGGTACAAAATGGCCACTGGCTGCCATCTTGAATTTTAGACCGCACCCAGAAACACTCGTTCTCGTCCCAAGGTGATAACAAAGGTACCCAAGACATTTCGTGAAGATCAGTTCATAAATACAGACTCTAGTCTGAGCCGTATTGACATGTGTACTTACTGTGTGTAAGTCGCACTGAAAAAATCAAAGTTCATCTAATTTGCATAATTTCTGCACGAGAAAAAAACCCGTATTATATGTGATGCATCCCATGGTACTAAACATTCACACAAAATAATTATTCAAATCAGGGCTTTCATATGGAAGTTCTGTGCAAAAATCTGATTGCACCTAATTTTGTACAAAATGGCTGCCATCGGCCATCTTGAATTTCGGACCGGACCCAAAAACACTCGTTCTCGTCCCACGGTGATACCAAAGGTTCCCAAGAAGTTTCGTAAAGATCGGTTCATAAATACGGCCTCTAGCCTGAGCCGTATTGGCATTTGCACTTACAGTGCTGAAAGTAACACCAAAAAACATCAAAATTAGTCTAATTTGCACAATTTACGTACGAGAAAAAAACCCGTATTATATGTAATGTATCCCATGGTACTAAGCATTCATACAAAAAATTATTCAAATCAGAGCTTTCATATGGAAGTTCTGTACAAAAAAACAGATTACTGCATCGTCGGTACAAAATGGCAGCCATCTTGAATTTCGGACCGCACCCAAAAACACTCGTTCTCGTCCCACGGTCATAACAAAGGTACCCAAGAAGTTTTCGTAAAGATCGGTTCATAAATACGGCCTCTAGCCCGAGCCATAGCAGCTTGGCACTTACAGCTCTGAAAGTAACACTAAATAAATCAAAGTCAGTCTAATTTGCATAATTTACGCACGAGAAAAAAAACCGTATTATATGTGATGTATCCCATGGTACTAAACATTTATACAAAACTTTATTCAAATCAGAACTTTCATACAGAAGTTCTGTACAAAAAACTGATTTTTGCATCATCGGTACAAAATGGCAACTGGCAGCCATCTTGAATTTCGGACCACACCTAAAAACACTCGTTCCCGTCCCAGGGTCATAACAAAGGTACACAAAAAGTTTTGTAAAGATCGGTTCATAAATACGACCTCTAGCCCGAGCCATAGCCAATTGTTGACGTACGGACAGACGGACGGACAGACGGACGACGGGCCATGACAATAGCTCAAATTTGACTTCGTCAAAGTTGAGCTAAAAACATATCATGTCCGCTCATTCCAATGAGGTAGCCACATGGTAAGGGTTTGTTGAAATTTTTTGAGAAATTTACAAAAACAATAATTAAAACAATAAATTTTGATATCCTGTGTGTTGGGTAAAGGGTTAAATAGGCAGCTAAAGCTAAACAGAACACAGAAACAGTTGAAACAAGCGGGGCAATGCAAAGCGTGTGCCAATGTCTCTGATCTGCCAAAAAAATTCCAAGTTGAAAGAGTTAAAAAGGGCCAGAACTCTGGAAAAAATGTGTGAAGAAACTCAGGCTATACAGGTATCGTTCCCCCATGATGCTCTATCACATCACCAAATATCATTCAAATCAGAGTAGCAGTGGCTGAGATACAAGAGGAAATGTTGGTATGGATGGACAAATGGATGGACAAACAGACAGATGAATATCTCCACTAGATACTTCTTCAACTTTTCAAGTCAGGGGAATAATAAATTGCAGCATAACCTCACAATGAAAATATTTACATAATTTGAGCATATTTATTATTGGTACAGTGGAGCCCACTTAATTGGATATCTCTTAATTGTATATCCCTGTTAATTGAATATAATTTTCAAACACAAAACCATTTACCATACCTTCAGTACAAATTTGATCTGTTAATTGCATATGGGATGTAGAGTAAACTCCTGTTAATTGTATATAAATTTTTGTAATATGTCAAAAAAATTGCTGTGACATGCACCAAATTCCCCTTATTTATCAACCTTTTTGGCCTCATACATCCAATGCAGACATTTATTCTTTTATGTCTTGTTTGACAGAGCTCTATGAGCTCTGTCAAACAAGATATAATAGAATAAATGCTCAGTTTACCTCCAGAACACCAAAAATTGACCAAATCCCTGTTAATTGTATACTCCTGTTAAATGAATAATTTTCACTGACAAAATGGATATTCAATTAAGAGGATTCTACTGTAATACATAAGTGACCAGCATGAATAGTTATTTGGGAGTAACTCCTTTGAGGATATCGCTTCACTTTGCGAGTGTTTTTGTGTTAGTCCTCTGGTTGCATACAGCACAAACTTTTCTCTCTGAAATTCATGTCATTTCCCTGAAAATCAACCTCAATTTCCCTGAAAACTATTTTTTGAGGTTAACATGTCTAGTATTTCACAACTTGCACACCTTTACAAAATATAATTTGGAGATTTCACCAGGACAAGAGGTCAGATGTCTGCTGTTTTCACATAAGTTGCAAAAATAAATGGCACCAAATAAACCTTTATCTGACAGATTTCTATCATATCTACCACTAATCATTTCCTAGGTTTAGTCTCCTCTCAAAGTTTTATTTTAAATCTTAACCTGCTGAGAATTAAGAATTTTAAAAGTTAGTGAGTTTAAAAACTTGCTGGTTACAAACAGACAGACCAACAGACTAACTTACAGACAGACCAACCAACTGATAGGGCAACCGACATTGCCAACATTTTGAGTACTTTGTCACAGCTTAAAAAAAGATATCGAGCTTTGTTTCGTGTGTTATGGTAGTTTATCACCCTCAGAAGAAAAATTAATGTCTGAGATGAATGTTGAGGTTAATTATTTAATTATTCATATACTGCGCTTTCACAACATTTTCAAAAGCAATGGTTATACTGTCGGACAGCTTCTGGATGCCCGCCTACTTGGAGAGAACCACTGATCAGTGGCAAGTAATTGTCATCTGAGGGCAATAATCTACCATAACATAAAATTCAAAGGGACATTTTCTATGTATTAACAGTCAAGTTACAGAAAGTCCTGAAAAAAAACTGCTGTAGTATTTCAAACAGTTCAAAAAGGACATGGTACTGAAAGAGATGACAGTACAGCTGCCGTGGACTGGGCACCTTCACCAAGTGGGCAATATTTCCACAGATGCAAAAATATTACATTCCAAACACAAATTATAAGAATAATCATCAAAAATTTTGATCAATGAAGCACCGGGTACAACCCGGTGCTTCATTCATTAAAATTTTGTTGATGATAATTTTTATTTAGGGCTGCACGGTATATCAATAAACCGACATATACCGGTATTCAAACCAATATCGACTGAATACCGGTGTAATTACAAAAATATTGGTTTATCGTCATTATTTATTTAACCACAATTTAATTTTCAAGATGTCTTGAGTTTTTTGACTGTAGCCCCGAATGAATAATATTATCCTTTATCCAAGGAATCGTCTCTTTGTGCCCTCGTAATATACAAGGTCAGCAGTTGAAAAAATAATTTTCAAAAATTTCAACAAAACTGTATTATGTGACCCCCCATCGGAATGAGCTCATTCCAATGAGGGGTCACATGATATAGTTTTGTTGAAATCTTTGGGGAAAATCTGGTAAAATAATTTTGAAAATAATAAATTTTGATTATCGTCTGCATTGGGTAAAGGTTTTTCGAACCGCATCATCAATGTATGCTAATTCGTTCCGACTGTGATGCCTCGAGTCTTGATTGTGGTACTTGTGTTCATATATATGAACAGTTTTCGATATCCCAGTATACCGCGGTATTCTTTTGAATACCAATACCGATATTCAGTTCTGAATATTGTGCAGCCCTATTTTTATTACCTGGTAAATGCATGCATGGACAGCAGAGTCAACGTGTAGATTAAAACCAATCTCAGGGTAACTGTACTGTGACTATTATTCATAGGTAAGATGAAAGAGACACATGCAAAGCTAACTGTTAAAACATTAACAAGAATAGGCAGTTCTAAACAAAATCCTTCTTACTCAACCCTGGTACCCATCCATATCCATGTCTCTGGGAAAACCTTTCGTATGTGCGTTACATCTGCCAGTTTCTCAGAATTACCAACACCAGGAGATTTATTTACCACAAAGTTGTCATCTTGTGCTGCTTCCATAATAATACCTTACAAATATTAATCAAGTTTTTCTTTTCATTTTATTTTTTCATTTTTCAAAGCAAAGTGTTTTTCATGTAGATATGGTTGACAGCATTCTCACAAAAGCAAAGCCTCAAACAAGTCATCAACAATAAATTTTCCCAATAGAGTTTTTTGCATCCAATCTAGACATCACACCAATGCTACATACAAAATTTAAAAAAAGATGGGGTGAGGGATATGGCCTGTAGGGTGTTGTCATGGGGTTGTTGACAATTTATATGCCAAATCCAAGATGGCCACTGGGGGGGCCATGTTTTTCAATAAAATTCAGAAAAATTTGATTGCTCCTATTTAGACATCACACCAAAACTACATATGAACTTTGAAAAAGATTGGGTGAGAGATACGACCTGCAGGGTGTGCTAATGGAATTGTTAGCAATTCATATGTCAAATCCAAGATGAATGCTGGCAGCTATATTTCTGAATAAAATTCAGAAAAATTAGATAGCTCCCGTCTAGACATTACACCAAAGCTATACATGAAATTAAAAAAAAATCAGGAGAGAGATGTGACCTGTAGGGCGTACTAATGGAATTGTTAACAATTTATATCCTAATCCAAGATGGTCACTGGTGGCCATGTTTTTTAACGAAACTTGGTAATGTTTAAAAGCACCCATCTAGACACTGCCTCAATGCCACATATGAAATTTGGGACTGATCGGGTGAGAGCCATGGGGTGTGCTAAAGGAATTGTTGGACAATTTATCTCCAAATCCAAGATGGCTGCTGGCAGACATATTTTTCACCAAAATTCAGAAAAATTTGATAACTCCCATATAGACATCACCCCAGAGCTCCATATGAAATTTGAAAAAGATTGTCTGAGAGATGCGGCCTGTAGGGTGTGCTAATGGAATTGTTGATAATTTATATGTCAAATCCAAGATAGCCACTGGTGGACATGTTTTTTAAGAAAATTCAGAAAAATCTGATAGACCCTTCTAAACATTACCACAAAGCTACATATGAAATTTGAGACTGATCAAGTGAGATCTGTGATCTGTAGGGTGTGCTAAAGGAATTGTTGGACAATTTATATTCAAATCCAAGATGGCCACTGGCGGCCATGTTTTTCAACAAAATTTGGCAGAAATCGATAGCTCCCATCTAGACATTGCCCCAAAGCCACACATGAAATTTGGAACTGATCAGGGGAGAGCTGTGGCCTGTAGGGTGTGCTACGGGAATTGTGGAAGGACAGACTTATGGACATACAGACCGGACGGACCAACAGACATATGGATGGATGATGGATCACAACTCATCCCAATAGACCATACTTGACATTGTCAAGTTGAGGTAAAAATAAATAGGTTTTATTTACAACCTTACCCAACCATAACAAAGTCCAAACAATGGTTGTAAAGGTTGTATGAAGGTCTTTGACAAGGTAACAGTGGTGGTGGGGGGTGGGGGGTGGTGGGGGTGAGATAACCAGACCTGGATGTCTACAGGTCTTTGACAAGGTGACAGTGGTGGGGAGGGGGGAGATATCCAGGGCTGGCTATCTTCCCCATGCATGCCCACCCCCACCCCCACACACTTGTCAAAATACAATGTAGAAAACTTGGAAGAAAAAAATACTTTCAATCGTATACTGCTAAACAACGAGAGCAGTGAATCAGAAATAAACAGCAGCAATTTTTTGGACAAAAATGGAAGAGGGTGGAGTGGAAGATGTCCAGGCCTGAATATCTTCCCCCTCACCCATTCAAAAGCCATAGCAACCATTGGAAAAAAATAAATAGGTTTTATTTACACCCTTACCCAACCATAACAAAGTCCAAACAATGGTTGTAAAGGTCGTATGAATGTCTGCAGTCCTTTGACAAGGTGACAGGGGGGGGGGGGAGATATCCAGGCCTGGTTATCTCCTCCCCCCCCCCCCAAATGTCAAAATATAATATAGAGAACTTGGAAAAAAAACCTCCCAATCTTATTTTGTGATTATTATATTATAAAAGAGTAGTGAATTAGAAACAGACAATCTTATAACCTTTGTAAAAATTTTTTAGATTTTGACAGTGGTGAGGGGGAAGATGGACAGGCCTGGTTATCACTCCCCCACCTTGTCAAAATATATCACAGTCATGAAAAAAGGAAGATATATAGAGAATATCTACACTATTTTTGTGAATATTGGGAATATATAATTCCCGATATTTACTAAAATAGTGTAGATTTTCTTTTTATTTTATGCTACTTGACATTTTACTGTGCAATATTCAGTCCAATTTCACAGCAAACAGTTATGTTGAAAAAATAACAAAGATCAGCTGATCGTTCATTCCGGGCGACGTTCAAGGCGACATAATGCGCCGAAGCGTAACGTCATTTAGGAAGGTACTGAAAAAAATTCACCGTGTGGACCTAAAAGTTTTATTTTTCACTCGCGTAAGCGCGCGTGAAAAATAAAACTTTCAGGTCCACACTCATGAGATAATTGCAGATACTGACTACAATAGAGTAGATTTTCTTTTTATTATCTGCTATGAGACATTTTATTGCCCAATATTCAGCCCAATTCGATCCCAAATGCATACCTTTTAAAACAATAACAAAGATCACCTGATCGTTCCTTCAAGGCAACATGATGCGGTGTAGCATGACGTCATTTAGGAAGCTACTGAGAAATATTTCTCGATATCTATCGAGCCGATAGATATCGAGAAATATCTTTTAGATAATTTGCAATAATTCACAAGGTAGCATATAATAAATATTTATTTTAATGAGATACTATTAAATCTTATCTACTGAATTAGAATTAGCCAATCTTACAATCTTTGAACAGTGGAGCCCACTTAATTGGATATCTCTTGACTGAATATAATCTTCCAACACAAAACCATTTATCATTTTTTCCCAGTACAAAATTTACCTGTTTATTGAATATAGGTCATAGAGTAAACGCCTGTTAAATGAATAAAAAATCTTGTAAGCTGTTGAGAAATTACTCTGACTCTCCCCAGTTTTCCTTTGTTTACAGTCCTATTTGACCTCAGTACATCTAATACAGGCATTTAATCCATTATATCTTGTTTGACAGACCTCAGGGAGATCTGTCAAACAAGATATAGTAGAATAAATGCTAAGTTTATCTCTAGAATATAGGAAAGTGACACAATCTCAGTTAATTGAATACTCCTGCTAATTGAATAATTTTCATTGGCAAAGTTCTCCCAACTCCTAGACCTCCCCCCCCCCCCCCCCCCCCCCCCCCCTCAGAGTGAAAGTCTTTTTTCAATCAATTGAAATCCTCATAATCTCATTCCCATACCAAAAAGGCCGAATGGGATACGGCTGGCTTCGGGTAGGTAAAAACCTGTACCACCCACGTGATCAGAAACGGGGTAACAAATTTATCTATTGACTTTCCGTTTTAGAAGTTCAATCTATTTCATGTGTGAACGCACACAGCATGGGATCTTTTATCTTTGTTGAGCCATACAGGTTTCTGTGGAATTTTTGTGCAAAAGAGTTTTTGTGAAAATATTTTTGTGAAAATATGCCGATATGACTAGTATAAAAAAATTATTGAATTTCTTCTTTTTTTTTTTTGTCTCAAAAACATAGCTTATGAACCCCACATTGGAGGGTACTCGACAAGCTCATTCCAATAAGGGATCATGATCTATATTTTGGGGGTAAAAAATTAAAATATGATACATGTACACTGTAAAACTGGAATGATGCGTCTTCTACGGGGTATGGACAATTTGTAGATTTCGGAACGAGGCTTCTACTGGGTATATGAAATTTGTCAGTGGCTGGGCGGACGTATCGTGGGTTTCAATGAATATGGTCTCATACCACGTATCTATCAACCAATCAAATCAAAAAATTCACTTTAGTCAATAGATAAAGTTCATTTAACCCTTTATCTAACATGAAAAGCAGACGACACTTGTAAAAAAAATTCTTGAATAACTAATTTGTTGTCCTTTTTTTATCTCAAAAACATAGGTTATGACCCCTCCCTCACTGGAACGAGCTTGATGGGCTCATTCCAATGAGGGGTCATAACCTATGTTTTTGAGACAAAAAATGAGAAAATAATGAAAAATAATTGGTGATTTTTGAGAATAGCACTGGTTTTGGCCGTTATGTTGGGTAAAACAAATGCTTTAAATTTCAAACTAATCTAATGCCCATCAAAATCAGTTAAGAGTAACACTTTGAACAAACTTTAATCTAGGCATCATAGTAATGCTATACAGTAGAACGTGTCTTGAGAGACCGCCCTTTGGGCCACACAAAAGTGGTCTCTCAAGACAGGTGGTCTCTCATAACAGGTTTTCTCAAGTCAGTGAATAACCAACCACAAAATTCAGAAATGGAGAAGAATGGATTTTTGTAATTACTTTTTATGAAGTTTTTGTTACAAATTGAAATGGACTGTTATAAAAATTATAAAAATAAATTAGTGTTGAAAATCTTCATTGAAGATTTTCAACACTAATTTATTTTTATAATTTTTATAACAGTCCATTTCAGTTTGTTACAAAAAGATTTTCAACACAAATTTATTTTTATTCCTATCTGTCACATTTCAGGTGTGTATGAAATTGTTTATTCAGCAATAATCCTAATCTTTTCATAGGGGCCTTATAAAAACATCTCAGTCTTTAATGAGTGAGCAATTGAAACCCAATTAAGAGTTTTAATACTTTTAATTATGTTTGTATAACCACAATGGATTTTCCAATTCCAGAACAGGTAAACACTTTTTGTCATAGTTTCAGTCTTCAAAGCGGCGGTCTCTCAAGACAGGTCTATTGTGGCATAAAAATTCAAGTTGGTACCAGGTCACAGTGGTCTCTCAAGACAGGTGGTCTCCCATAGCAGGTCCATTATAGAGTAAAACCAATCGGTGCCTGGTAGATGTGGTCTCTCAAGACAGGTGGTCTCTCAAGACAGGTTTTATTGTATACCAAATATTAAAAGATTCTGCTCGGTGGATCTGAAGAAGATCTTTGAAAAATATCCCTCATGCTGTGTCAAGTTAAAACTTGGGTTCTTGGGTTCCCAGAGCCCAGGGATTTGATTTTGACAAACTTGAATCTCGACTTACTAAGGGTGCCAATACTATGTAACAAAAAAACTAATAATGTGAAGAAGGCTTTTTAAAGAAAAGTCCTTATACTGCAATAAGATGAAAGTTGTGATCCCACAGGGAGCTCATATACAATACGTGGAGAGTGTATTATCACTAAATCACCCGCAGAGTGGAGATTCCACCCGAGTAATAATTGCAAATTTGTTGCTAAGCATAACCAGCACCAGCAAAGTTTCAGCCAATGGACCTCCGGGTTAAACCCGGAGGTCCATTGGCTGAAACATTGCTTGCGTTTTCTGTCGGTATGTACAAAATTTGAAAGTTATAGCTTGGGTGATAAGTCCACTCCACGGGTGATTTAGTTACAATCCACTCTCCACGTACTGTATGAACCAAAAGGCTTGGTTGGACAAACTGAAATCTTAATCATCTATGTTTGCTGCATCTCAGATATCAAAAGATTCAGACTGGTGGATCTGAAGGAGATTTTTAAAGGAATTTCCCCATATTTTGCACTAAGTTAAAATTTAGGTTGCCACAGAAGTCTAAATATGAACTCAAGGACTTTACTGGAACAAACTGGAACAGATCCCATTAAGGATACTGCAAACCAAATATCAAAAGATTCTGATTGGGAAATCTAAAAAAGGTTTTCAAAGAATATTCCTCACATAGCAAGTTAAAATTCAGGCTCCCACAGTATGACTCCAATCTGAACCTCCTAGGGATAATGCACATCAAAACAAACTGAAGATCTGAAGAAGATTGTTGAAGAATATTCTCATATTGCATCCAAGTTCCCACAGGGAGCCCAAATATGACCCCCTGGGGACTTGATTTGAACAAACTTGAATCAGAATGCTACATCAAAAGATTTTGACTGGTGGATCTGAAGAAGACTTTAAAAACAATTTTCTCATATTAGACCAAGTTAAAATTCAGCGGTCCCACAGGGAGCCCAAATATGACTTCAAGGGCATAATTTGAACAAACTTCAAGCTGACCATACCCCCCACAAAAAAATGCCGATAGGATCACCGATCCAATGTCAAGTTGTGACAGCACAAAAGTGGGTTTAATCATTATCAAATTATAGTCCGGAAACCAATTGTTTACAATTTACTATGTGAAGAGTCACTGTGACCTTGACCTTTGACCAAGTGATTCTGAAATAAATAGGGCTCTTTCTTGCACCAATGCCAACCTACCTATGAAGTTTCATGAACGTAGGTGAAACCATTGTCAAATTATCATCTGGAAACCAATTGTTTACGATTTATTATGTTCAAGGTCACTGTGACCTTGCCCTTCGACCTAGTGAGTCCAAAATAAATAGGGGTGTTCCACTAACCTAGGCCAACCTACCTATGAAGTTTCACATGAATGTGGATCAAACCATTATCAAGTTATCGTTCAGAAACCAATTGTTTACGATTTACTATGTTGAAGGTCACTGCAACCTTGACATTTCACCTGGCAAGTCCAAAATAAATAGGGTTCTTCCTCTCACTGATGCCAACCTACCTATGAAGTTTCATGAATGTGAGTCAAAACACTATCAAGTTATCATCCAGAAACCAATTGTTTACGATTTACTATGTTGAAGGTCACTGTGACCTTGACCTTTCACCTAGCGAGCCCAAAATAAACAGGGTTCTTCCCCTCACTGATGCCAACCTAACTTTGAAGTTTCATGAACATGAGGTGAACCATTATCAAGTTATCATCCGGAAACCAATTGTTTTGATTTACTATGTTCAGTGTCACTGTGACCTTGACCTTTGACCTAGTGAGTCCAAAATAAATAGGGTTCTTCCTCTCACGAAGGCCAACCTCCATATGAAGCTTCATGAATGTGGGTTGAACCGTAATCAAGTTATCATCCGGAAACGAATTGTTTACAATTTACTATGTTCAAGGTCACTGTGACCTTGACCTTTGACCAAGCAAGTCCAAAATTAATAGGCTTATTCCTCTCACTGATACCAACCTACCTATGAAGTTTCATGAACATGGGTTGAACCATTATCAAGTTATCATCCGGAAACCAATTGTTTACGCCGCCCGCCATTCATCAAACTATAAGTCGAGTTTGACTTTATCACAACTCGACTAATAAAAACAAGAGGCCCCACAGGGCCTGAAGCACTAACCTTGAACAGAACATGATATAAAAAGAGATCAAGAATGAGTCTACATTAAGAAATCCATCTTCATAGGATGCATTATCAATCCCTGAGCCACTCAGGAGAACAAAAATAGTCCAAGCATAACGCCTTTTCTTCAGTTGATCATAATGTAAAATGTGCAGCTCCCCTATCAAACCCCTTGATACAACCTAAGTGGACTAATGTTAGTTACACACCTCGGGAGGGTACTGAATACAAAATTTCTAATTCTTCAGCTACATGGACAATACTGGCTCCCATAAGGAGCTCAAATATTAAACCAGGCTCTCAATTTGAACAAAGTTGAATCTGTTCTCCCTAGAGATGTTGTATACCAAATATGAAAGCATTCTGACTGTTGGATCAGAAGAAGAACATTTTTAAAGAAATTTCTTCATATTGCATTAAGTTAAAATTTGGGCTACCATAGCGAGCCCAAATATTAACCTACGGACCCGATTGGAACAAACTTGAATCTGACCCTCCTAGAGATGTATACCAAATATGAAAGCATTCTGACTAGTAGATCTGAAGAAGAAGATTTTTAAGAAATTTCCTCATATTGAACTATGTTAAAATTTGGGCTTCCATAGCAAGCCCAAATATATACCTCAGGACACAATTTGAACAAACCTGAACCTGACCCCTCTAGAGCTGTTGTATACCAGATATGAAAGCATTTTGACTGGTGGATCTGAAGAAGATTTTTAAAAATTATCCCCCATATTGAAATAAGTTAAAATTTTGGCTTCTGTAAGAAGCCCAAATATTAACCTAGGGACTTGGTTTGAACAATCTTGAATCTGACCCTCATAGCAATGATGTTTACCAAACATTAAAAGATTCTGACTGGTGGTTCTGAAGAAGAAAGTTTTTAAAGAATGTTAAAAATTCAGGCTCCTGTCTTGAGCCCAAATATAAACCAATGGGCTTTTGTTTCAACAAACTTGTATCTGCCCCCCCCCCCTCCCTTCCCCTCCCCATGGATGCCGTATACCAAATATTAAAAGATTGGGATCACTGGTTCTTGGAAAAGCTCTTTTTTAATTTTTGCAAATATACTGAATCAGCATTTTTTTGATGCCCTCTACAGATCACCCTAACATAACCGATGGCATTTTTTTTTACCATTCGATTCTACAGGTTTTAAGGATGCTTAATATTAAATAACAGTTCTCTGTTCCGTGTGGTTTGGGAAATAAGGGCATTTGAAAATATTTCTATTTTTAGCTCTAAGGACATGATTTGTACAAACTTGAATCTGTCCCGCCCCCCCCCCCCCCCACCCACCCACCCACCCACCCACCTCCAAGGATGTTCTATACCAATCATCAAAAGATTCTGACAGATGGATCTGAAGATTTAGAAAAAAGAATAATTTGTCAAATTGGTCTAAGTTAAAATTTGGGTTTCTATAGGGAACCCAAACAGGAACCCAGAGACTTGATTTGAACAAACTTGAATCTCACCCCACTAAGGATGCTGCACCCATTGAATATAAAAGTATTCTGATTGAGGGATCTAAAGAAGAAGATTCTTAACTGGTAGAGTGCTGGAAGCCCAAAAATGGGCTTTACAAAATACTGCAAATTGTGACTATAACATCTAAAGTCTGTTGGAATAGGTTTCATATTGACTCTGGCAAGAAGCATATTTTGTTAATGACACATTGCTCAGATACATTTGATTGGATAGTGCCTAGTAGCACTATCCAATCAAATGTAACAGGGCAATATATGATGGAAAGAAATCTGTGGTCCTGAAAAATGTAGCACTCTACCAGTTAAAGAATATTCCTCATATTTGACTAATTTAAATTTTGGGCTCCCACAGAGCACCCAAATATGAATCCGGGGATTTCATTTGAACAAACTTCAAGCTGACCCCCCTAAAGATGCAGTATACTAAATATCAAGAGATTTTGACTGGTAGATCTGAAGAAGATTTTTAAGTACTTTTCCTCATATTGAACCAAGTTAAAATTCGGGTTCCAATAGAGAGCCTGAATATAAACCCAGGGACTTGTATCGAACAAATTTTAATCTGACCCCTCTAAGGATGTTGTGTGCCAAGTATCAAAAGATTCTGATTGGTTGTTCTGAGAAGAAGATTTAATAATTTCTAAAAAACATTTGTGGAGTGCTAACAGAATTATGCCCCTTTTCGTTTCCCCTGTGGACGTGACAACTTTATTTAAACAAACTTAAACAAACTTGAATTGACATATAAGGAACATGCATACCAAATTTGGTTCAATATGAGAAGTCGATAATGTAAAGTTCACGTCAAGCAAACGGACAGATAGTGATCATGTAAGCTCCGAGTATCTTTCAGTCAGGTGATCTAAAAACAAAATCACATAAAAACTGTGAAAAATTATATATAAAACTATAAAGGATTAGTGACATGGAGTCTAACAAAGGCAAAAAATCTAAACACTGACAAGCAATTCCAGCTAACCAAAAACATAAAAACAACATTTGTCTCTTACAAAACATGGGAATCAGTCCACAACCATGTTTCTGGAAAAAATTTCCTAATATGTGCTAGGGGTGCTATATTATTCTGTGCCCCTCTATCCAATGTTGCAGATTCTTTGAACATGGCGTCGGGTAAAGCTGCTATCATAACTCTGTGTCGACCTGAAGGAGTATACATACAGAGAAATATAGAATATACCCATAGTAGCTTGGTGTACCAAATGTTCACCACGAGTGGTGAAGTGGTGTTAACTGTGAGTCTTCGGTGCGCAGTTAACACCACTTCACCACAAGTGGTGACCATTTGGTACACCAAGCTACTTTGGTATATTTTATTTATACCATGACCGTCAGATTATTAAGAGTCGCTATTATTTTTTCTTGATTTTACTGAGCACCAGACGTACATACGAGTGAATCTTGTTTTTTTTTTACGTGAGCATCGGTGGGCAGTACTTTCGCTGTCAATTTTATCGCCGAAACGAAATGAAAAAAAGAAACTGAGCCTTTTTCGTTTTAATAACATACTATTTTGAGTTATGCATGCTTTATTCACATGAGACAACGCATGTTTGTTAATTTTTGACATCTTATGAGGTAAACCCATTTAAAAACATAATAAATAATTGCCACTTCCATTTCACTCTTCGTGAGGCGACGTGCGATAAATTTAGACAAGTTTGCATTCAGGTCGACGTCACCAAAGGTCAACAGGGATGTAGTTCTACTGCAGGTGTAAATTTTCACTAATGAAATCCCATTGCTGGCGTGTTCATCACGGTTGGTGTGTAAAGCTAAAATTTATGTCATAGGCTTTTCATATATAGTAGAATAGATAATCATGGTATACAGCAAGTACAGAGAGGTAACTAACTGAGTTATTTAAATTTCTTATCAACTTTACAACTTTCAGTACTCAATCATATCCATGTGAATTTCTATATTTTATATCAAATTACAGTCTTGTGGCATACTCTATTAGATCCCTGAGGCATCCATCCAAGCATACCAGATACAGAATACCATTCCCTAAACTAATCCAAGTTATTTCCCTTGATAAAAGGCAAAAATCTTCTTCACTTTCAGTGCGCAATTATATCTTTGTTTATGCTAGCAAAATACTGTTATTTACTTCATCACTCTAAATAAAAACACATTTTAGAAGCGGGGCTGTGGTTCTAATTACAATGAAGGATGATTATTACCAACCGCAAGCATGCTGGCATGGGTAACTAACGCGCAGTCAGCTTTCAGTAGGTTAATTTCACTTCATCTGTTCACTTGCCTGCAGCAAGCCCCAAACATTCTTCTCATTAAAGTGCAAAGGTGTGAGATATTTATTTATTGGTGTTTATGGTCACATACATATGCACAATGGCTAATCATGACCGTGACAGTTTTATGGGTGGAGGAAACCGGAGTACCTGGAGAGAACCACCGAGCAACAACAAGCAGCTGCCAGCTCCCCAACATCGAAACTCTGCACTGCAGCACTGCAGCACAGGCAGGGTTAGATTGGTTGGAGACATGCGCACCGTCGACGTGCAGTACGCCTTAGTACACTGCGTCATTGTGCCCCATGTGGACAATGGGGGTTAAGTGCCTTGCCCAAGGACACAGCATGGGAGTCTGAATTGCTCGCTTAGACGGTCACCCAACCGAGGACTAACCGGGCTCGACGTTGCTTAACTTCAGTGAACTGATGAGAACTGGTTACCACAACGCCACCATGCCCCATTGAGAGATATACAGTGGAGCCCACTTAATTGGATATCTGTTAACTGAATAACCCTGTTAATTGAATATAAATTCCCAATACAAAACCATTTACCATACCTCCAGTACAAATTTGAGGTGTTAATTTAATATAGGTTACAGAGTAAACTCCTGTTAATTGAATAAAAAATGTTGTAACTTGTCAAGAAATTACCCCGAATCTCACCAGTCTTCCTTTGTTTATAGACCTATTTGGCCTCAGTACATCCAACACAGGCATTTAATCTATCATGGAGCTCTGTTAAACAAGATATATTGGAAAGCAACACAATCCCTGTTAACTGAATAATTTTAATTGGCAAAGTGGCTATTCAATTAACAGGGTTCTACTGTACTGGCACCTTGCAACCTTGCAACCCCCAACCAAGAAATAAAAGATTTACTGATGAGCAGGTAACAAAACCAAATTGGCCAGTCACTACAAATAACATCTCCAGTGTGCAAAATTTCCAAAATTACTCTAACCGACTGACCATTCACATGGTTTGGAGATAGTTAAACGAACGCTCGGCTATGTAAAATTCTTGGGAAATTGTATTTTTATCATTAACAAGTATTCATATATTGTGTGGAATTGAAATATATATAGCCTCTCAAGGCAATAGTCTAAAAATCTATCATGACACAAGGCTGGTTTACTGGTAGAGTGCTTGAAGCCTATACTTGGGCTTTATTTTGAACTGCAGGTACCCGAAGTTAAAGGATTCATATTTTGTGGATGTCCTTCATATTATCTTGGAAGTAAAATTACTTCATCTCCATCGATTTGCATTGTTACAATTTATGGGAGAGCGCCTATAGGCACTCTCCCATAAATTGTAACAAGTCAAAAATATGTGAACAAATCTTGGGGCTGAGAAAAAAATAAGCACTCTACCAGTTAAGTTACTCAGACTTTAGTAGTCAAGATGCAACTTTTGGCTAACAGGTCATCCGTTCATGCAGATTTGAACTTGTATAACCACCACATGAACGAAACAAGCATTCTCGTCAAATTTTGCACACTGCATCTCTGAAAACAGAAGCCAATTAAAATATAGAAAAACAGTCATCAAAATGATACTGTCAACCAGCAAGCGACAAATGTTTCTGGCAACATACGACTCATGAAGCGTGGATAGTATCTCAGAAAGTTTCTACGATGAACCCCTCAAGGCAGTCTTTAATTCACCGACACTATGCTTCGAATATCAGTTCTTGCAGTTCATAGATCTATAACTTCCCCTTTAGTTATTCTTTTGGGGTTTGTTGCCTTATTTATGCAGTTAATGAAATCTTACATGAATATCCAGCATGACATGCCCTTTCAGTCACATACCAAGTTTTGTGGTCCATACTTTCCACTCCTGAATTATGCCCCTTTTTCTGTCTAGAAATAAACACTTTTTTGTCTGTAAATGTCTTTATTGCCCTTCTAAAATTATACAAGCTTCCTGATTGGTTAGTAACTAATGCATCCTGTACCGTACATTTAACTCCAATGGGGCTTATAAAGATCAATGGGGTGTATGAGAATGTCATGTGACAGCTGAAAGGGGTGTAGAGACATTTTATGGTACACTTTGCCAATTTTACTTTCACCCATCACCTCAAACATTTTCATCAATAATAATAAACATTCAGACTCACAAACAAAATGAGAACTACATGTATATTGTTTTATCTACTTTATACGTAAAAACAGTAACGTTTTATCTTTTATCGTTATCGAAAACTCGCCGTCAATAAAAAATCTTTTATCGTTACTGCAGTAAGAATAAAAGTCACGTGATATCGCAAGAATACAACGTTCACGCCCATCTCATTTGCATGACGTACTATTTCATTCAACACTTTGAATAACTAATTATCGCTGCCGCGGATCGAAACAAATAAAACGGGGCGTATTTATCGAAATGTATTGAATAAAAAAGAAGGCCATTAATTAAACTTACTGAATTGTAAAAATAAAATTTGACGGAAAAGAGTAAAAATTAGTAACTTACACTTTTTCAAATGAGATTATTTCACCCTTCGAGACTTTAATTATCCCGACATTCAAACGTCACTGGGAATTCAGTTTCTTCAACATTTTTCAAAATGTGACGTCAAACGTCGGAAAGTACAAATAACCAGATATTTTTCACATTAGTGATTATCTGGTTGAAGGCTAGATTATTTTTAGTGGTCTGCATTTGTTAAACAAAACTTGTTTTATTACGGAAGTGGGGGAGGTGGGGGTGTAGATAAAAGGGTTATATACACATGGTGTTTGTAAAAAATCTTTTATCGCGACGAGACCGTTTTCGGGGGCTACATAGCTACTCGTCGCTGCGCGACTCGTAGCTATATATGCCCCCGAAAACGCTCTCGTCGCGATAAAAGATTTTTTACAAACACCATGTGTATATAACCCATATTTATGAGAATATTCTGAAAACTTGAAATAAAACATGTGTACATACCCCCAATGTCTGATTTAACTGTCAAGAAGAGGAATTCTGTTATGGTGTTCCTACACTACAGATCTGTTGTGGTTTTGAGAAACATGCAACCTATCTCATTTTATGAATTGTCTCTTCAGTGAAACTTATTAACTCTTTACCTAACATGAAAAGCAGACGACACTTGCAAAAAAAATTCTTGAATAAGTAATTTTTTTCATTTTTGTCTCAAAAACATAGGTTATGACCCCTCATTGGAACGAGCTCGACGAGCTCATTCCAATGAGGGATCATAACCTATGTTTTTGAGACAAAAAATGAAAATTAATTGGCGATTTTTTAGAATAGCGCTGGCCGGTTTTGGCCATTACGTTGGGTAAAGGGTTAAAGCACTTGTACAAGTTTGAATATACAGTTGAACCCTGTTCATTGAATAGCCAATTTGCCAATGAAAATTATTCAATTAACAGGAGTATTCAATTAATAGGGCTGGTGTCACTTTCCTGTATCCGGGAGATAAATTTGGCATTTATTCTATTATATCTTGTTTGACAGAGCTCTATAATGCCTGTATTGGATTTACTGAGGCCAAATAGGTCTATAAACAAAGGAAAACTGGGGAAAGTCAGGTTAATTTCTCGACAAGTTACAAGATTTTTTATTCAATTAACAGAAGTTTACTGTATAACCTACATTCATTTAACAGGTCAAATTTGTACTGGAGGTATGGTAAAGGGTTTTGTGGTGGGAAATTATATTTAATTAACAGGGTTATTCAGTTAAGAGATATCCAATTAAGCGGGCACCACTGTAGTATACCTGATTCTCCAAGACATACAACGCATCACAGTATCGAATAAAACACTTATAAAGTCAACTTGTGTCCCACAATAATAATGACACGTCATTTCCCAATGTCCTTGAATTGAAGTGTCCCAAATGTTTGAGTTCAATCAAAGGAAAATAACTCCAAATTGTTCTTGTTCAATAATAAAGAAAGATATGTTTCTTTTAGTTTCTCTAATTATTACTTTTATCAAGGTTTTCGTCACTGGAATACCGTTTGGGGATTATATAATAAAACAAAACTTGACACACTGAAGGGGCAGGGTAATAAATTTGTCACAAGGTGTTTTGCCAGAGTATACAGGACTGTACTAACCTTCTGAAATCCGTATTTCTGGAGGCTTCAGGAAATACCGATCTCAGAAGGGTAAGTCCAGTCCTGTACACCTTGCTGAAATACAGTGGAGCCCACTTAATTTGATATCTCTTAATTGAATAATCATGTTAATTGAATATAATTTCCCAACACAAAACCAGTACAAATTTGACCTGTTAATTGAATATAGGTTATAGAGTAAACTCAAAAAATCTTGTAACCTTTCGAGAAATTACACCAACTCTCCACAGCTTTTCTTTGTTTATAGACCTATTTGGCATCAGTATATCCAATACAGGCATTGAATCTATTATATTGTGTTTGACAGAGCTCATAGAGCTCTGTCAAACAAGATATAATAGAATAAATGATAAGTTTATCACTAGAATGCAGAAAAGTGACACAATCCCTGTTAATTGAAAACCCCTGTTAATTGAATACTTTTCATTGGCAAAGTGGTTATGCAATTAACAGGGCTCCACTGTACCATGTAACAAATAATATCTCTGTTGATGGTAGACAGATCTTAATAAAATCTTACATGGAAGTCATTCATAAGATGCCTTTTCAGACACATGTCAAGTATCAAGGCATGTTGTTGCATATTCAATTTGGGAGTTATGCCCCTTTTTCCACTGAGAAAATTTGTTCACACAAGCCGATAATTCAGGTGATATGGATATCCGCATGACATACTTATTCAGACACATATCATGTTAAGCTGTACATACATTCCACTTGGAAGTTAAGCCTATTTTTTGTTGAGAAATGGACATCTAATGTCCATATGAGTCTCTAAATCAACTGATAGAAGTAATATTTTTATGAAATCTTACAGGGATGTTCAGCATGACATCCCTGTTCAGACATATCAAGTTTTGCTGTCTGCACATTCCACTCATGAGTTATGTCCTTTCCCACTGACAAATATTGTCCAGCCTAACAAAGCTCACTCCTTCAACTTAACACTGGCAGAGATGTACCAGAACGTCTGATGTACTCTCTTGTTTGTATTGGTATTTGTTTACCGCCAAATGTTATTACCATGATCACACTACAATATATGTTTTTATTCATACAGTATAATTGAAAAAAGTCTTTCATCTGACTGAAAAAAGCCACAATTAAAATTAAATTTTGTGAAAAAAAAAATGTGGGTGAAATAGGGGAATTGGGAGTATTCAGTGGAAAACATCAGACCTGTACTGAATGGAATTCAGTCCTTCATGACTTGTACAAGGATGTCTTTTTCCTAGTTCTATTGAACCAGTCTTGAGAGATCATCCTTTTTGCTGTGGAAAACCGGTATCTCAAAAGAGGTGGTCTCTCATGACATGTCAATTATAGAGTGAAAGAACCCAATGGTACAAGGTTACAGCAGTGTCTCAAGAAAGGTTACAGGTCTCTCACGACAGTGGTCTCTCAAGACAGGTTTTACTGTATTAGTGTTCAGTTCAGCAATCACAGTCAGTGTGAATACTACATGTGAGATTTTTAAATTTTGCAGATGGAAAATTATTCCAGTGGTAACTATTGTCAGAAAAATAACCAGTACGTTAGTCACAAGGCTGTTAGACACTTCCTCCACCTATCCCAACCCCATATGAAAAGTGTCACTAAAATATCTTGGCATAACAGTTTATAGAAGGTGCAATCATCAATATGTTTCTTGGTCAAACAAGGTCTGATAAAAATGGGGAATGACAGGTGATTACCCCTTAGAGCTGTGGCTGAGAATTGCAAGCATGTAATAACAACACTCAGAAACATATGCAAGAAGGCTATGACCTGTAACACAATCAGGCATGGGATGATACTGTAGCTTGGCTTCGGGTCACTCATCAGTCAGAATTTTATGTCCGAGTTGTACCATACAGTGGACTAAATATGAAATGCATGTTCCACTCTAACTATGCAAAAGAACTTGGGTGCTATTTCATGAATTACTGTTCTCCCATGTCAGACAATAATTTGAAAACATATAACTTGCATACATATAGTCACAGTGGGATAACATTATCATGTATCTCTGCACTATGCAAAGCTCTTAATCATTTTCTATTTCCCACATGTAAAATTTGTCACCTCTGATAAGAGAAATAAATAAATAAAAAAATAAATACATAGAATGAAATCATTCACTGGTGAAAGGGACTGAATTCTAGAGGATATTTGATGAAAAAAGTAGGGTAATATCTTGTTATATATGTTGCTATATACAAAAGAAACTCTTTTCTTTTTGGCACAGGGAATTAATTTACTTAGGCCTAAAAATATAAAAAATCTGTTTCTCAGGCCCTCCCACATGGTCCTTTTGGCTGCCGCATGCTCTCTTTTTATAACCAATTTAAACTTAAAGGAAAACAAAAATTAAATGGTTTATGTCTGATATTTTACCCAAGATAAAACAAGAGCACCGCTGGGCATTGCATCATACGCCCGTGAACTGTTCAAATTGTACCATTTTAACACATTTGCAATTTTTTTAGAGTGCGAGAAATTTATACTGGCATATATATATATGTTACGGTCAGACTTTGAAATCAGTGATTTTGTGAAATGACTAAATTTTTCAGTCATTTGAGAAAAGGACTAACAAGTTTGAAGCCAATCGAAAAACAAATACTAAAGTTATCATCCGGAAACCAAATATTTGACGAAGAATTCAAAGTCCAACAGGGGCCATAATTCAGGCAAAAATTCTTCAGACCGACCCCATATTCGAACTTGACCTGTATTTTGTTGTGATTAAACCACATACCAAGTTTGGAGCCGATCGGAAAACAAATACTAAAGTTATCATCCGGAAACCAAATATTTGACGAATTCTAAGTCCAACAGGAGCCATAATTCAGGCAAAAATTGTTCAGACCGACCCCATATTCAAACTTGACCTGTATTTTGTTGTGATTAAACCACATACCACATTTGGAGCCGAGCGGAAAACAAATACTAAAGTTATCATCTGGAAACCAAATATTTGACGAATTCTAAGTCCAACTGGGGGCATAATTCAGGCGAAACATGTTCGGACCGACCCCATATTCGAACTTGACCTGTATTTTGTTGTGATTAAACCACATACCACATTTGGAGCCGATCGGAAAACAAATACTAAAGTTATTGTTCGGAAACCAAACGGACGGACGGACGGATGGACGGACGGACAGACAGACGGACGGACAACGCCATACTATAATACGTCCCGTTTTTCAAACGGGCGTATAAAAATTGATGAATTTGTACCTTGAGTGCAAGAAGGCTTTGCAATGCTTTAGCATTGCAAAGCCTTCTTGCACTCAAGGGGTGAAATACACCACCACCCATGCTATTCTGTAGATTATGAGGCCTAAAACTTGAACCAAGAACATGAACTTTTGATGGCAAAGAAGTAATTACTGAAATAAAAAATAAAATAAAAAAATGCCCGTCCGCATGCAATTTCACAAATAATGGCCTGAAAAACAGAAGATCTAATTTGTGTGGCCTAATATCTAGTTATATATGTTGCTATATACAAAACAAACTCATGTTTTTTTGCACAGGGAATTAATTTACTTAGCTTCGCACATTATTAATTAAGTGCAATGCCAAGGTTGGCTATGCCCTCGTCCCCACCCCCCCACTACCAAGCATGAGCTTCTAGTCATTTAACTTTGTTGATATTGAATATAATAAATGTCTTATCTTATCTCCATTAAACCATAGCACCAATACAGCCGTCCACCAAATGTGTCTATGGAACACTGATTCCTCCACTTTATGATTAACTATATTTACTGGTTAAGAAAGTCCAAAAAGGGGTCATAACTTGGATTAAAAATGATTGCACTACTCTCAAAATCAAACTTGTCTGGTTTATTGTCTACAATAAGCTATATTCCAAGTTTGATTGAAATTGGACACCTATAACTCAAGTTAACAACGGGAAACCAATATCAACATGTCTTCTAAGTCGGAAAAGGACCATAACTCTGCCAAAAAATATCAGACCAAGCCCACTATCAACGCCAACCTGTATTATGTGGTAATAAACCTACGTATAAAATTTTGTTTCATTTCGTTCAGTCAAACTAAAGTTATTGTCTAGAAACCAATATCAGCATGTCTGTTTCAAAGTCGGAAAAGAATCATAACTCTGCCAAAAAATATTCCACCAAGCCCACAATCAATCCAACCCATATTATGTGGTTTTAAACCTATGTATAAAATTTTGTTTCATTTTGTTCAGTCAAACTAAAGTTATCGTCCGGAAACCACTATCAACATGTTTTCAAAGTCAGAAAAGGGTTTAACTCTGCTAAAAAATATCGGACCAAGCCCACTATCAATCCCAACCTGTATTATGCATTTCATTCAGTGAAACTAAAGTTATCATTCAGAAACCATATTCTGGATAGATGTACAAGGGTAACACTTAATGCCCCTGTCAAAATTGGCGGGGCATAAAAAATCAACACTAAATTGAACCTTTCCATGTGGAAATTTACCCAACTGTTTTCAAGTTATTAGATTTTTCAGTCTGTTTATTATTTCAACATTGCTGTCTGTGCTGCATCTTAATGGCAGGATTACTTGAAACTGCTTTTCAGAAGTCTCAAGCCTACACTGCAACAGACTCCTTCAGCCTTAAAATATTACAACTGAAAAAGCTATGTGATCATGAGAATGGTCCTCTCAGTTCATATAAAATTTCCAAAAATTCAAGAAAGGTTTGAAGGTAACCATATAAATGCAATTTTTCAAGACAGCCACAACAAGAGCAATTGATGAAGACAATTCATATCCTCACTGCAGAGGTGGACTGATGATGAATAAATGAATTAAAAACAAAGTAAGGACCATAACTCTGTTGAATAAATTCAGGCAACTTTTTTTATAATGTGCAGAAGTGGCTTGTCATAAGGATCCCTCATACCAAATTTCATTGAAATCCATCCACTCACTGGTGACATATTGCAGTGGATGGATGGATGGATGGATGGAATGGATGGATGGAGATGGATGGATGGATGGATGGATGGATGGATGGATGGATGGATGGATGGATGGATGGATGGATGGATGGGATGGATGGATGGATGGATGGATGGATGGATGGATGGATGGATGGATGGATGGATGGATGGATGGATGGATGGATGGATGGATGGATCCAGTATAGGTTACAATGATGACAACGTTAATGGGTTGAATATGCATTGGACTAACTGATTATTCAAAGAGCATTGCAAAATTTAAAGTTATTTAACCCTTACCAAATCCTATAGAAAAAGGTCCCTCTTCTCCCATCCTAGAATTAGTAACCATTCATTGGCTACATAAAAGGATGACATTGTCAACCAGTCATTAAACATGAAAAACGTATATGCCAGCACTGCAATACCAACAAAGTAGAAGACGAGAAACACATTTTCATTACCTGCTCCAAACAGTTTGATGTGATCTGTGGGAAGTGATTGTCACAGTTCATAAGTCATTTGAAAAGATGAATAATAACGACAAATTCCTTTTCATAATGAAAAATGAGAATCATAAAATTTGCAATGTGATCTGCAACTTGATGAGTGAATTCTTCAAGGTGCGGGGACTTTATAGTCTGTATATATGTAAAGGCATGCCCAATGATCATCAATATGTGTTATGTGCACATTGTGTTTGTACAGAATCTTTTATCATGACAAGACTCGTTTTTGGGGATTAATCGCTATGAGTCACAGTTGCGACCTATCACCAAAAAAAACCGTTGGCCATAATTTCTCAAAATTAAATGTTAACAAACAACAAGATGCCCCACATGGCCTGAAGTGCTCACCTTGAACAGAACAGATATAAACAGAGTCCAAGAATGAGTCTACATTAAGCAATCCATCTCCATAGGATAAACTGTCAATCCTTGAGCTCCTCAGGAGTGACAAAAATAGTCCAAGTATCATGTTTTTTCCTCAGTTGATTATAATGTAAAATGTGGAGCTCCCCTATGAAGCCCTTTGATACAACCTATGTGGATGAATCTTAGTTACACACCTCTAGAGGGTACTGAATACAAAATTTCTAATTCTTCAGTTACATGGCCAATTCCGGCTCCCTTAGGAGACCCAAATACTAACCCAACTCTTGATTTGAACAAAGTTGAATCTGACCTCCCTAGAGATGTTGTGTACCAAAATATGAAAGCATTCTGACTTTTGGATCTGAAGAACATTTTTAAAGAAATTTCTTCATATTGCATAAAGTTAAAATTTGGGCTACCATAGCGAACCCAAATATTAACCTATGGACCTGATTTGAACAAACTTGAATCTGACCACCCCCCCCCCCCCTCCCCCCGAGATGTTGTATACCAAACATGAAAGCATTCTGACTAGTGGACATGAAGAAGATTTTTAAAGAAATTTCTTCATATTGCACTAAGTTAAAATTCGGGCTACCATAGGGAGCCCAAATATTAACCCAGGGAATCAATTTGAATAAACTTGAATCTGACTCCCCTAGAGATGTTGTAAATCAAGTATGAAAGGATTCTGACTGGTGAATCTGAAGAAGAAGATTTTGGAAGAAATTCCCTCATATTGTACTAAGTTAAAATTCAGATTCCCATATGAAGCCAAATATTAACCAAGACACTCAAATTGAAAAAACTTGAACTGACCCCCCTAGAGATGTTGTATTTCAAATATGAAAGCATTCTGACTGGTGGATCTGAAGAAAAAGATTTTTTAAGAAATTTCCTCATATTGCATTATGTTAAAATTTGGGCTACCATAGCGAGCCCAAAATATATACCTAGGGACCCGATTTGAACAAACTTGAATCTGACCCCACTACAGATGTTGTATACCAAATATTCCTGGTCGGGGAAAGTTCTTGAGGTGTCCGAACACTCTCTGCCAGCATCAATTGTGGGGTTGATGCTGTCACAGCATACCGTCCTATCGGGTGGGGACGTAAAATGGCTGTCCTCTGTGCAGAGAGAGACACACTCCGTGCAGGCTAAAAATCCCTTCGTAGTAATCGAGAAGAGCTAGGCCACGAAGCTGCCGCTATGAAGGTCATCCCACACACCTATGCCATTGGGCCAAGGAGAGGCCTTAATATAAGTTGCATAACTTGTTCGCCAATCCTTGTAAAACAAATAAGATTAAATAAAAAAGCATTCTGACTCGTGGATCAGAAGAAGAAGATTTTTAAAAGTTATCCCCCATCTTAAATTTCCATAGGAAGCCCAAATATTAACCTAAGGACTTGGTTCAAACACTCTTGAATCTGAACCTCATAACAATGATGCATACCAAACATTAACCCTTTACCCAACGCAGACGATATCAAAATTTATTATTTTAAATATAATTTTTTTAAATTTTTCAAAAAATTTCAACAAAACCATATCATGTGACCCCTCGTTGGAACGAGCTCGACGAGCTCGTTCCAATGAGAGGTCGCATGATATGGTTTTGTTGAAATTTTTTGAAAAATAATATTTTTTCAACTGCTGAATTTGGAGATTATGCGGGCCGATGCGGGCGATTCGTTGGGTAAAGGGTTAAAAGATTCTGACTGGTGGTTCTGAAGAAGAAGATTTTTAAAAAATATTCCACATATTGCCCTTAGTTAAAAATTTGGGCTCTGTAGTGAGCCCAAATATGAACCAATGAGCTTTATTTCAACAAACTTGTATCTGACCCCACTATGGATGCTGTATACTGAATATGAAATGATTCTGACCATTGGTTCTGAAGAAAAGATTTTAAAAAATTTTTCAAGTATGCGGACTCAGCATTTTTTCAATGCCCTCTACAGAACACCCTAACATAACCGATGGCAATTTTTTTTACCATTCAATTCTACTCACCATAAGGATGCTTCATACCAAATAACAGTTGTCTGTTCCATGTGGTTTGGGAAATATGGGCGTTTGAAAATATTTTTATTTTTAGCTCCCGGGTTTCCCGTGGGGATTCGCAATTTTTTTTTTGGAACAAGTCAAGTACTTATGACCCAATAATACCACATACCAAATTTGGTTCAAATTGGACCATCGGTTCAGAAAAGAGAAAGTTTGGGCGGGGCCAAAAATCTTACCCCTCCCATTACAAAGCCAAATAATGCTTCACAAACTTCATTTGAACAAACTTGAATCTACACCTCAAAAGGAAGCTCCATAACAAATATCAAGTCATTGTACGCACTGGTTCATGAGAAGATTTTTTAAATATTTTGGAGCATTTTCTCCCACCCCCTCCCTATGGGGCTGTTGAGTTGAACAAAATTGCAATGCTCCTTCGAGACCATCACTTACATAAACTTCCACTTGAATTGGGCCAGTTTTAGAGGAGAAGACCAAAACATGGTGTTGACGGACAACGGACGACAGACAGATGGACAACAGATGGACGACGGACAGAGAGCAATGGGATTAGCTCAGCTTGACTTTGTCAAGGTGAGCTAAAAAGCCATAGATCTCCATTTTCAATTCTGTCAACCCAACGGCACGTGAAGAAATTCCTTCAGCATGAATGAAATTGTACACTGTGAAAAAAAATAATCAAACTCCGCCCAAGTATGCTTTTTCTGACGAGCAAGGATATTTCTAACCAAATTCAATTCATTTCATGAGGTCACCCATGGCCAAGATGGCTGATTTGCGAAAAGAACTAGGGAATTATATTTTTGCAGTGTGCAAGGATCGCTTTAAATACAGGAAGTCAGTTCATTCATAAATTTTAGAAGTGATCAAATGAGAATGAGACCGTTGTTATGTTTCAGAATTTCCTCACTATAACTTTCAATTTTTGTGATTCATCGCCATTCTTTTTGTTTTGGTGTTTTGCATGGTGCATTGTTTATGTAATGGACCCTGCGACATGGAATGTGTGTTGAGGTGAACTTGATCCATCATTCATTGCAGCATTATAAGTTTTCGAAGGAAATGACTCGTGATTGCCAGTACCACTGAAATAGTCCGTCAGGTGTGCATGCATTCTTTTCTTGTGATGTCATGTGACTTTTATCGCTACTGAAATAGCAATTCAGAGGAACCCTGTAAATGGAATAGCCACTTTGCCAATGAAAATTATTCAATTAACAGGAGTATTCAATTAACAGGGATTGTGTCACTTTCCTGTATTCTAGAGACAAACTTAGCATTTATTCTATTATACCTTGTTTGACAGAGCTCTATGAGCTCTGTCAAATAAGATATAATAGATTAAACGCCTGTATAGGATGTGCTGAGGCCAAATAGGTCTACAAACAAAGGCAAACTGGGGAGAATCAGGGTAATTTCTCGACAGGTTACAAGACTTTTTAATCAATTAAAAGGAGTTTACTCTATAACCTACATTCAATTAACAGGTCAAATTTGTACTGGAGGTATGGTAAATGAGTTTTTGTGTCATGTTGGGAAATTATATTTAATTAACAGGGCTATTCAGTTCAGAGATATCCAATTAAGTGGCCTCCACTGTACAAGATCTTTTATCGCTATTGATATTGCTATTTGCGATTACGTTTTTTTGGTAAATGGTAGATAAATACAGATTATCATGATAATGTGCATGTCCTTTGATTTGTATTAGATTCGAGGTGGTGTCCAGAATGGGATCTCAACGAAATACTGCAGTATACTGGTATATCGAAAACTGTTCAGATATATGAACACAAGTACCACAATCGAGACTCGAGGTATCTCAGTCGGAACGAATTAGCATCCCTTGATGATGCGTTTCAAAAAACCTTTACCCAACGCAGACGATATCAAAATTTATTATTTTCAAAATTAGTTTATCAGATTTTCCCCAAAGATTTCAACAAAACTATATCATGTGACCCCTCATTGGAACGAGTATAACGAGCTTGTTCCAATGAGGGGTCACATGATATAGTTTTGTTGAAATTTTCTAAAATTACTTTTTCAACTGCTGAATTTGTATATTACGAGGGCACAAGCAGACGTTTCCTTGGATAAAGGGATAATATTATTCATTTGGGGCTACAGCAACGCAAGACACTTTGAAAATTAAATTGTGGTTAAATAAATAATGACAATAAATCGATATTTTTGTAATTACACCAGTATTCAATCGAAATGGGTTTGAATACCAGTATATATCGGTTTATCGATATACCGTGCAGCCCTATTTTGGACACCACCGAGAATCTGATGCAAACCACAGGACATGCAGTGTCATGCACATTATTATGATAATTCATTTATCTAACAATTCCGTCACATAAACAGATTAAATCATAAATTATTAATACAGTTTTGGGACATAATGTTGGGTGAAAAAAATTTAAAAAAAAAAAAAGAAGTATTTTATGGGACTATATTGTTGTGCACTCTTAACAAACAATGAGTAATGCGGTCACCACAATTTTCAAAGTTGTGTTGTTAAATTATTAACTCTCAGTGTCACTTCCTATGATGATACGCTTGAATTTGCAAGTGTGCAACGAGGGCACATCCCCAGGAACCGGGTATGTGTAACACTGAATTGTGCAGATTCTATTTACATTGCCGCACAGCGTGTACTAGGCAAATAAATTATCGTTTCTTATCTGGGCTGTGAGAGGTTGAAGGTTTTATGTTCATCAAATAACTTCTGGTATACACATTTTCACAGTTCATATATCTGGCAAATATTGTTGCCTAATTTTCCAATAGGGCCCCACAGAGTAAATCTTGTGTATTTATTTATTTATTGGTGTTTAAGGTCACATACTTATGCACAATGGCTAATCATGACCGTGACAGTTTTACAGGTGGAGGAAGCCGGAGTACCCATAGAGAACCACCAAGCAACTGTCAGCTCCTCAACATTCTAACTCTGTTCAAGCTCCACTCAAGCAGGGTTACAGCGGTTGAAGACGTGCACCACTGACATGCAGTACACCTTAGTACACGGCGTCATCATGCCCCCATATAGGCAACTGGGATGAAGTGCCTTGCCAAGGACACAACACAGGTCGTCCTGGATGAAGATCAAACTCGGGACAGATCTTGTTTCTCAAACCATTTTTTTTTGTAAAATTGCATGTGGGCGGGTATTTTGTTTATTTTTGTAATTATTTCTTTGTCATCAAAAGTTCATGTTCTTGCTTGTTTTCTTTATTAGGCCTCATAATCTACAGAATAGCATGGGTGATGGTGTATTTTGTCCCTCGAGTGCAAGAAGGCTTTGCAATGCTAAAGCATTGCAAAGCCTTGTTGAACTCAAGGGAGAAATTTATCAATTTTATTAACTTGGGTAAAAAATCAGACATAAACCATTTAATTTTGATTTTTTTTAAAGGATGCATTGGTTATGAAAAGAGAGCATGCGGCAGCCAAAAGGCCCATGTGGGAGGAGGGCCTGAGAAAGTCTATTTACTCAAAGGCAACATGTTTCCATCAGGGCTGACAAACAACTGTCCAAGTGCCTGTTTCTAACTATTTGATCAATGGATGCCAATCTGTCTAGCAGTGACAGGCCCTTCTACCTCCACCTACCTTTTCACTCAGTTCAAAAGTAGGATTAACAATATTGGCTTTCACTCTGTTAATTGGACAGGAAAGATCCACCGTTTAAACTGGATATGACCCATTTAAGAGATAGTCCAAAACAAATTTAAAAGATTACTGTAAAAGATAAGGCATCTAATTACATTGAATGAAACCATAAGCAGAGCAGTGTGCAGTGATCAATCACCCAATTTGTTTATAAAGAATTAACTTAAATGGCATATTTGATAACAATTATCCTGGGTTAAAACATACAGTATGGCAGCCGTGGACTGGTCACTTTCCACAGGTGGGCAATATTTCCAAGGATGCTATAATATTAGATTCCAAACCCTAATTATAGGAATAATCATCAAAAATTTCTTTAATGAAGCACCGGGTACAACCGGGACATCACTGCCCGTGGGTGGATTACGACCAGTACACAGTGACTGTACTGTATGGACAGTACTTTTGGAACTTTTTTAACATATTATGTGCTGTTATACAAAATGTGGTATGCCAAGTCAAAGAAAAAAAATAAGGCAATGAAGAGTTTTTTAAGGGTTAAGCTGAATATTCAAGCACTTTTCAAGGGCAAAACTTAACATACTTTTAATTTTTGTGTGAACCCTCGTCTATATATCTGACGCAGTTACCTGTGGCAGGGACTGAACCGTGGACCTTTTGCTTTGAAGTCCAATGCTAATAATTTAATCATTTGCCCCGCCTCTGCGTTTGATTGGTTGAAAGCATACAGCGTGAAAGTTGTCAAAATCGTATAAACCAAATCACATAATGATTTGGAATGTGTACATGTTCGCACACATCCGATCCAACTTTGAAGACTCTGGAAGCCCTGCCCACTTAACTCAAATTGTCACCGTGAGGGCGTGACGGCAGACTGATAGATGGATAACAAGCTTGTAAACAAAGATCAATGATAGAGTTTCCGTCACCTCCATTCAGCGAGAATATAATGATAATTTCTCGGGAACAATTGAATTTAATAAAATATACCGAAGTGGGAGACGAATAAAAAGATACATCCAAACATGATTTTGGGGAAACTTAAAAAAATGTTTTTAATGCTATTGTTACGTGACTTGCTAAATATCTGTTGTCTGTGATTGAAAATCAAAACAACAAACAATTTGACAATGATTGACGTGACCTGTTTGTGACACACTTTCCTCAGTTTGACTGTTATCTTTTGCGAAAATTAAAAGTTTTTCGTTCACGCACATAGTTTTTATATTTAATATTACAGCCGGATTAAATTATAAGAAATAACTGTTGTTTTCCTTCGGTTTATGCGATATAAACCGAAAATTTTTCCACAGAAGCTTAATCATAACTCGCTAAGCGAGTTATGAAGCTTGTGCTGAAAATTTTTGGTTTATATCGCATAAACCGAAGGAAAACAGCAGTTATTTCTTAATAACCACTGAGCCACCACACCCCTATATTTCTGTTTAATTAATGCTATAATTAATTACTGTTAATCACTTGTGGAGGTGTGGCCAGATTTTGCCCAATGGAAGAGGGTTTGCTTTTCTTTCTGGCATGAAGGTTGATTATCAACCCTGTAAACACGGACGTCAAAATACCAAAATTTCAATCTGCAAATTTACCCATAATGCAACTAGGAATTGACCAATTCAATCTTTGCTGACAGAGCTCATTGGCCAAGGCCAAGCAACAATCAGTTAGGTGTAACTCATGAGCTGTCAGGTGTCCATGCACCGCCACCTGGTTGAAACTACTTTTCCTGTTCGCTTGCCTGCAGCAATTGAAAACTTTTTTCTTATTGAAACAGGTCGCTTCAGCAATATAGCCATGAAAATAGAAAATTTCCTAATGAGTTGGCTATGACACCCAACAGGACTATCATGAAATAATAACAGCTCTGAAAATAAAAACCAATCAAAATGTAGCACAACAATCATCAAAATGCCACAATTGACGAGTAAGCGACAAATGTTCCCGGCATTTTAACGACTCAGAAAGCATGGATAGAACCTTAAACATTTTTCTGTGATGAGTATATCAAGATAGTCTGTGAGGCATAGATTCCTTGTTTTTGAATATTAAATTTTGCTTTCCATAGATGGGTAATCCCTACCGTAGACTTTTTCTATCAGATTTTACAGAGGAACCCTATTATCCAAATAACTAAATGAAATTTGCTAGCAAAACTTATGTAGTTAACTGGAGTATTCAATTAACAGGGAAGTGGTCACTTTCCAGTATCCTGCTGAGAAACTGAGCACTTATTCTATTATACCTTGTTTGACAGAGCACATGGAGCTCTGTCAAACAAGATATAATAGAGTAAATACTTGTATTAGATGTACAGAGGCCAAAGAAGTCTATAAATAATTTTTATGCCTCACCTTTGTTACATCAGCCGTGATTGGTTAATTTCACACCATCTAAAAGTCATAGTGCAATGCGGGAGTGCGAATCAGTAGCTGAAATGGTCACCCATCCAACTACTAACCATGCTTGACATTGCTTAACTTCGGTGATCTGACAAGAACCGGTTACAAGGCCACCGCACCCCCAATTTATACCACTTATCACACAAGCATTAATAATGAATTATAACATGAACAGCATGATGAAGTTGTAAACACTGGCATTTGGTGATACAGAAACTCCCAAAGCGACGGCACTTGTGACAAGTCATTTTCGAAGAGACGTCATTCGTTCGAAATGACGTAATGTTTTTGGATTCGACTACATTGTTATTACAAGATTGATGGCATGTTGCAGTTATCGCTTAACAATAAAAGTTATTTTTTGTTCGGCATAATAAAATAATTAGAACGTTTCTTTTCATGTTCTATCGGTTGATAGTACCTGAGTTTGTGTGATTTCTGAAATAAAACCTTCAGCAGCAAAGCTGCTTCAGGTTTTATTTCAGAAATCACACAAACTCAGGTACTATCGACCGATAGAACAGGAAAAGAAACGTTCTAATATTATAGTGGAATTCAGCGATTGTCAGGGTAATTTCTCGACATGATACAATAATTTTATTCAATTTATTTATTTATTAACTTATTTATTGGTGTTTAAGGTCACACATTTCTGCACAGTGGCTAATTGTGACCACAATATGGATATAAAGTAAGTCCAGCCAATCGTGTTTACCCATGTTGCCCATTTTCGAGAACATACACCCCAGGCATTGGTCACCGAGTTCTATTTTACCAGTAAAATGGAGCTTCTTTACAACAAGCACTGCTTCCCTTCCCAGGGTATCCACAGGGATTTTATTCAAGTAACAGGGGTTTTCTCTATAACCAATAAGCAATTAACTGGTTAAATTGGTACTTAAGGTGTGGTCAATGGTTCAGTGTTTGGAAGTTATATTCAATTAACAGGGTTATTCAATTAAGAGATATCCAAATAACAGGGCTCACACAATGCTGCCTTTTTCATGCAATTCTGCCTTTGCACTACTTTAGTAAGTGGTCCATCAGCTGTCTCCTGGTGAACATCCTTCATGCTTTCAATGGAGAAAATTCTTCTGCAGTTATCTCTGGGTTATCTCCACTGAAGCGATTCAAATTCTGTACGCATTGGCTTTTCTATCAGAAGTTTTATTCACCATTTTATTGTAGTGTGAATTACAGTGCATCTGCAAAGCCCATTAAATAACTGCCAAATTGCTGAAAGCTCATATTTGGGCTTTCTTCTGAAGTGCAGGTGTTGCAGCTTAAAGGCTTCATTTTATCTTTGAAGTGGTATTAATATGTCTGTGGGGATTTGCATAGTCACAAGGAAAAAACAGGCAAGTGAATTCTGACGACCAAAAATAATTCTACACTCTACCAGTTAAAGCTTGCAATATGTAAGTATTTTCAAGTATGCCTTAGTACACAGCAATATGTAAGTATTTTCAAGATATTATTCATCAAATGTAGTCATGGTTGCTTCACAGCAGCCATGACTAGATTTGATGAAAAATTCATCTAATTTACATCAATAAATCAATACAGAAAGAAACTGGATCAGTTTCCTGGGGAAACATTTAATTAAATGTGTTCAAATTATACTTATTTCAGTGCAAGAGAAATCCTGTCCTGAGCAGAAATAACTGCCAGCAACATACAAGGAGTTAAGCATGCAAGTCAAATAATGAGTTAGTTATTATTTGTCATTATTTAAACACCATGCAAGCCTTTCTCCCGAGTGAAAATATATTGGTGGGTGAGAATGTGCTCTGATAACTCATGCCGGCATAATGCACAAAAACAACAGAAAGAATTATGATTAATATTATAAAAAAAATTCACAGTGAGAGTAACAAAAGTTAAAAAACACAACACAGAATAGCTCAACTAAAAACCCCAAAAAACGTAAAAACAACAAATTGTCTCTTACAAAACTTGTGAATGAGTCCACAACCATGTTTCAGGAAAAAATTTTCTAACATGGGTTACAGGAGCTAAATTATCCTGTGTCACTGTTTTCTCTGCTGATGTTCCTTTGAACCTTGCATCGGGTATAGCTGCCATCATAACAACGTGTCTTCCTAATAGAGTATACATACAGAAACATAAGAATATATATGTCAAACCTTCACCCAATGCACAAAGATATCAATTTTTTTTTTTTTTTTTTTACACGTTCCCCAAAATTAAAAAAATGAAGGTGTCAATGACACTGTAGCTCAACTTGTTAAGACATGTACATGTATAGTATGTGACACAGCAATGACAAACATCTAGGTAATGACCTTATAACAAAGGTACATATAAAGTATTGTAACGGTCTGTACATAAATACTGACCGTAGCCTGTAACAGATGTATAGGTAAAGTATTGTAAAGGTGGGTGACAGTCAGATGTTAAACTAGAAAAGAAATCTTTGGGTCCCAGAGTGGGTCTGACTGAACCCAAAAATATTTGTTCTCATAGCACAGTGATAAAAAAGCACCCCAAAACACACTCGTTCCTGTCCCAAGGTGATAACAAAAGTACCCAAAAAGTTTCGTGAAGACCAGTTCATAAATACGAGCCGTATAGAATTTGTGACAAAAAACTGATTGGACCTAATTTGGGTACAAAATGGCCACTGGCAGCCATCTTGAATTTTGGACCGCACACAGAAACACTTGTTCTCGTTCCAAGGTGATAACAAAGGTACCCAAGAAGTTTCGTGAAGATCGGTTCATAAATACAGCCTCTAGCCCGAGCCATATTGACATGTGCACTTACTGTGTACAAGTAGCACTGAATAAATCAAAGTTCATCTAATTTGCATAATTTCTGCACGAGAAAAAAACCAGTACTATATGTGATGTATTCCAGGTTACTAAACATTCATACAAAAATTTATTCAAATCAGAACTTTCATACAGAAGTTCTGTACAAAAAACTGATTGGACTAATTTTGGTACAAAATGGGTGCTGGTGGCCATCTTCAATTTCGGACAACACCCAAAAACACTCGTTCTCATCCCACGGTGATAACAATGGTACCCAAGAAGTTTCGTAAAGATCGGTTCACAAATACGGCCTCTAGCCTGAGCCGTCTAGAAGTTGTGTACAAAAAACTGATTAGATCTAATTTCGGTAGAAAATGGCCACTGGCAGCCATCTTGAATTTTGGACTGCACCCAGAAACAATCGTTCTCGTTCCAAGGTTATAACAAAGGTACCCAAGACGTTTCGTGAAGATCGGCTCATAAATAGAGACTCTAGCCTGAGCCGTATTGACATGTGTACTTACTGTGTAAGTAGCATTGAAAAAATCAAAATTCATCCAATCTGCATAATTTCTGCACGAGAAAAAAACCTGTATTATATGTGATGTATCCCATGGTACTAAATATTCACACAAAAAATTATTCAAATCAGAGCTTTCATATGGAAGTTCTGCGCAAAAATCTGAGTGCACCTAATTTTGTACAAAATGGCTGCAAGCGGCCAACTTGAATTTTGGATCTGACCCCAAAACACTCGTTCTCGTCCCACGGTCATAACAAAGGTAACAAAGAAGTTTCATAAAAATCTGTTCATAAATACGGCTTCTAGCCCGAGCCGTATTGAATTGTTGACGGAGACGGACGAATGGCCATGGCATAAGCTCAAATTTGAGTTACGTCAAAGTACAGCTAAAAAGCATATCATATTACACCCCCTCATTGGAATGGGCTCAACGAACTCATTCAAATAAGTGAGTCACATGATGAGGGCTTTGTTGAATTTTTGGAAATTTTTTTTTTTAACTTCTCAATTTGTAGATATTATGCGGGTGGATGCGCTCCAATGCGTTAGGCAAAGGGTTAATATCTTGATTGTGAAATAGCCTATTTCATGGAAATGATTAGACAAACTGCCTGGTTTATGAAATGAGCAACCTCTCTGCCCATTTCAAAAAGTCAGCAAAATTCTCGGCCATTTCATAAAATAGGCAAAAGAATGTATTCGATTTCAGGCAATTTGTCGCATTTGCGCACATGTTTCTGAGTACTTTTATTACTTACAACTTACAGTTGCACACCAGGTGGTCAGTATATGATATGGCATTCCCTCTTTTTTATTAAACCTTCTTCAATCAAGGAGCTTGAAGATGATTTCATCCCATATAAACTGTTATCCCACTTTTTTTTTTACTTTTGAGATTTATATGTGGATGGGTGATGGGGGGAGGGAAGTGTCTAATGGCCTCATGATCAACTTAATGCCCAGGGAAATATTGAAAGAAATAACTTGCTGTTTCATATTCAATGAATTACCCACCACCCACCCCTGCCCACACGATATTCATCTGACAAAAGTTACCATAGGAATGATTAGCCATCTCCAAATTTTCAAAATCACACATGGAGTATTCACTCTGACTGTGATACTTCTGGAGAAGATTTTCAAAGAAATTTCCTCATATTGCACTAAGTTAAACTTTGGGCTCGAATAGGGAACCCAAACATCAACCGAGGGACGCGATTTGAACTAACTTGAATCTGACCCTCCCAGAGATGTAGTATACCAAATATGAAAGCATTCTGACTGGTGGATCTGAAGAAGAAGATTTTTAAAGAAATTTTCTTATACCGCACTAAGTTAAAATTCGGGCTCCCAAAGGGAGTCCAAATATTAACCAAGGGTCTCGATTTGAACAAACTTGAATCTGATCCCCCTAGAGATGTTATAAACCAAATATCAGAAGATTCTAATTGCTGGTTCTGTTGAAGATTTTTTGAATTTTGGAAAGCAGTTTATGGGTGCTATCAGAGTGATGCACCATGTGGTGCCCCCTGTGGCATGGCAACTTTATTTGAACAACCTTGAATTGACATATGATAGCGAATATGCATATCAAATTTGGTTCAATTTGGTTCAGTTGTTTATGAGAAGTCGATAATGTGAAGTTCGTGGGGGGGGGGAGGGACTACAGACAGAAAGTGATCACTTTAGCTCCCCTCGACTTTCAGTCAGGTGAGCTAACAAGAGGTGCATCAGAGGTGCTAGCATACCTCCACTGGTGCTAAGATGAAGGATGGGGCTGTGTCAGGCCATACAATAGTTCTTAACTGAAAAAGGGCATAATGTAATGAGTACACAGTGTGGACAACATTATAAGTTATTGTGATGAATTGACGGTAACATGGTCTGAGGTATGCGGCTCGGAGTTTATGTTCAACCGAGATGCAAAGCGTCTCGGTTGAACATAAGCTCCGGGTCGCAAACCTCAGACCATGTTAAAAGTCAATTCGTCACAATAACGTATATGTTCCAATAAGACACTACCCATAGCCCAGAACCTACATAGTAAAACATGAGAAGCTTATTTACTAAACTTGTGAATGTTAAAAGTTGCCATATTCAAGGCAACTTTTAACGATCACAGGTTTAGTAAATAAACCTCTCGAGTATCCATGACGACACTGGATAAATTATCAATAAACCAGATAAACTCATTCCATCTTAGTTCAAATCATAAATCGGTTTGTAATTCAAACAACACTTCATCCAGGACACCATCTGCTGCACACGTGAAACATCCAGATAAATGAAGCGGCATGCTAGTCACTCCGTTGAAGAAGCAGTCATGAAAGGAACGACGTCATTGCAAATATTTCGCGTTGTGATGTCAGATGGTAACATTTGCTACTTGAGCCGTAAACATAGAATATACTAAGCATGCTCTTGTCCAATCAGAGGAGGAGGATTTTAGTCTCATTGGAACATAATGTGATATGTGTCTGAAGGAGGATGTCATGCTGAACATCCATGTAGGATTTCTTTGGAGTCTGAGTATTACTAGCCTAGTTAGGCTATTAAACAAAAATTCTTGTTTCTCAGGCACCTCCCTCGTCATAGAAAATTGGCCTTATCACCTTTTCTTGTCACCTGGAAATCTCCTTTATGACACTATTTTGCACTTGTAGGAAAAAATATTTAACCAACTATACCTAGTTTGACAGAGCTCACCAAGCTCTGTCAAACAAGATATAGCTAGTTAAATTTTCAACTACATTATGGGAAATTTTTATCGCTGAAAACGTTGGTTTGCCACATAATAGTATAAGTAGTTAAATTTGTAATTCCAAATATTTTCAGAACTGTTTTGTAAATAAATAATAAAGTTTCCCTCCCTCATCATAAAAATGAGGAAAAATTGCCTGAGAAACAAGAAATTTTATTTTTTTATAGGCCTTATAAACTTCCAATACAAACTCTATTTATCAACAAGAACAAAGAACAAGAGCATAATATGCCCATGGGCTGTTCATTCAAACTGTACAACAACTTAAATCCTTCAAAACTTCATCTGCCTTTTATATGTGTAAGATTACGTGCCAAAAATGGATTGCCTATGACAAACATAGCTAAACTTATTTTATACCGTGATTACCTGTTCTACTATATATGAAAAGCCTATGACATAAGTATTAGCTTTACACACCAACTGTGGTGAACAAGCCAGCAATGGGATTTCAATAGTAAAAATTTACACCTACAGTAGAACTACATCCAAATTGACCTTTCCTGACGTCGATCTGAATGCAAACTTGTCTAAATTTATGACATGTCGCCTCGCGAAGAGTGAAATGAAAGTGGCAATTATTTATTACGTTTTTAAATGGTTTACCTCATAAGATGACAAAAATTAACAACAAACATGCATTGTCTCATGTTAATAAAGCATCCATAACTCAAAATAGTATGTTGTTGTGTTATTAAAATGAAAAAGACTCAGTTTTTTTTTCCATTTCGTTTCGGCAATAAAACTGACAGCAGACATACGGCCCACCGATGCTCCTATAAACAAAAACAGATTTGCACATATGTACGTCTGCTGCTCAGTAAAATCGAGAAAAAATAATAGCGACTCTTAATAATCTGACAATCATGGTATAAATAAAATATACCCAAAGTAGCTTGGTGTACCAAATGTTCACCACTAGTGGTGAACATTTGGTACACTAAGCTACTATGGGTATATTCTATATATCCGTAAACCATAATCATGACCTAAAATTAAGGATATTCAAAAAGAAAATAAGGGGCATTAACTACACAACAGAATGTCCTTCAGTAAGGTTGTATGCCAATGAAAGTGTCAATGACACTGTAGCTTAACTTGTCTGTGTGTTGTGTTTGATGAAAATGATAATGTCCAATGTTTATGAAAGGATTATGAAATACGACAAGAATTGTGATAATTGAGAATATGTTAATGTCTGTTCTCTGGGATGCTGTTTTCAATAAAAATAATTTGAGGTGTAGACTGTACTAAAGAATTGGGGGTGGGTTAATGTGGCCTTTACAGTTAATGTATGTCAACCAAAGTTACCAAGTTACAGTGAAATTATTCCAAAACAAGTCATCCTATCAAGTTACAATGGTGTAGCCATCATGGTTGACCCATCGCAACCAGAAAGGGACGTCCTCATCTAGACATTCTACTGAGTCATCCTACAAAATTGCAATGAAATCCCTTCATAAATACGACCTGTAGTCAGTGCTAACAGTTTTCGGGTTTTGGGCTTGGGCAGCCATCATGGTTGAATAATCGTGACCAAAAGGGGACATTCTCGTCTACACATTATTTGGAGTCATCCTACCAAGTTACAATGAAATCCCTTCAGAAATACAACCTGTAGACTGTACTAAAGGTTTTCGGGCTTCGGGCCCCTGTTGACCGATCACGACCAAAAGGGGACGTTCTCATCTAGAAATTATATGGAGTCATCCAATTAAGTTACAATGAAACCCCTCCATAAATACGACCTGTAGACTGTGCTAAAGGTTTTCAGGGTTAGGCCTGTGTAGCCATCCCAGTTGACCGATCTCAACCAAAAGGGGACATCCTCATCCAGACATTATACTAAGTCATCCTACCAAGTTACAATGAAATCCCTTCAAAAATATGCCCTGTAGTCTGTGCAAAAAAAAAAGTTTTTCGGGTTTTGGGCTCGAGCAGCCATTATGGTTGAATGATCGTGACAAAACGGGAAAGTTCTCATCTAGGCATTATCTGAAGTCATCCTACCAAGTTACAATGAAATACCTTCATAAATATTTATTTTTTATTTATTTATTTATTATTTATTCATTTATTGGTGTTTAAGGTCATATACGTATGCACAATGGCTAATCATGACCATGACACCAGTACGCCTTAGTACACAGGAGTCATCGTGCCCCCATGTGGACAATCAGGGTGAGTGCCTTGCCAAAGGACACAGCGCGGGAGTCTGAATCGATTGCTCAGATGATCACCTATCCAAGGACTAACCAGGCTCGACATTGCTTAACTTCGGTAATCTGACGAGAACCGGTTACCATCCCTTCATAAATACGACCTATAGACCGTACTAAAGGTTTTTGGGCTTCGGGCTCCTGAAGACGACACAGTTGACCAATCACAACCAAAAGGGGGTGTTCTGATCTAGACTGTATATGGAGTCAACCTACCAAGTTACAATGAAATCTCTCAATAAATATGACCTGTAGTCTGTGCCAAAGGTTTTCAGATTTTGGGCTTGGGCAGTCGTCATGGTTGATAGATCACAACCAAATGGGAAAGTTCTCATATAGACAAGATATGGAGTCATCCTACCAAGTTACAATGAAATCCGCCCATATTAAATATGACCTGTAGACTGTGCTAAAAGTTTTTGGGTTTCGGGCTTGAGCAGCCGTCACAGTTGACGGATCATGACTAAAGGGGACGTTCTCATCTAGATATTATACAGAGGCATCCTACCAAGTTACAGTGAAATCCCTTCATAAATATACGACCTGTAGAGCGTGCTAAAGGTTTTCAGGTTTTGGGATCGACCAGCCATCATGGTTAACCGATCGTGACCAAAAGGGGACGTTCTCATCTAGACATGACCTCAAACCCGCATATGAAATTTTGTGATGATTGGACAAGAACCACGGGATGTAGCCTGAATTAAAGGAAAATGTGAATAGACTCACAGACTTACAGACTTCGCAAGCGTGATGGCAATAGCTTATCTTGACTTTGTCAAGTTAAGCTAAAAATGGAATGGCTATATCGAGTGTAGCTGGGGTTATCATCAGAAAACTGTAAAATGAAAGTGTCAGTGACACCGCAGCTTAACTTAACTGTGTGGAGTGTTTGATGAATTGAATTGAGAATATGTTAACCAGAATAATTTGAGGTGTAGTCCATACTAAAGAATTGAGGCCCGGGTTGATGTGGCCTTAACAGTTAACGTATATCAACCAAAGTTAACAAGTTACAGTAAAATCATTTCAAAATAAATAGGACCTGTAAACTGTGCCGAAGGAATCTAAAAGCCCAATTTACATAATGTGAAACATTCTGTTAATATTTTTTATTCAGGGAATATTTTACAACCAAATTTTTTGCAAAAAGTATTTCGCGATCACATGCAAAAACAATTTAATGGATTCTTTTTCATATTTACGATTTTCGTCACACTTTTCATTCAGAGTTCAGTCATGGATAAGATCTGTCGTATAAGAGATTTTTTTGATGAATTCTATGGCATACACCCTGGCTTTGGGAGTAATTGGCAGAACAACATGGATCAGGTCATGCTGGACTCTTGGGCACTCTGTGAATTGGTTTGAAAACATCATCATGAAGACTTTTAACGACTAGCAGTGGATTACAAACTTCAGAATGGAAAAGTCTTCCTTTTTCCAACTTTGTTCTGAAATTGTGCCATTTCTGAGACCCACAGACAATTGGGTAAGGAAACCAGTGGATGAAAAAAAAGCAAATGGCAATAGCCTTTCACTGGCTGGCATCAGACTCAAGAGTACCGTACCTTGGGGAACCCTTACGAAGTGGCTACACTAACCGTCGGTTGTGTTGTCCAAAAAGTTTAATAACTGAAAAGTTGGGTGACAAATACATAAAATTTCACGAGGGCAAAGATCTTGCATCTATTGTTAGAGGGTACAGGGAATGCTGGAATTTCCCAAATTGCGAAGATGCCATAGCTGGGTGTCACATCAAAATAATCAAGACTAAAGAAAGGAAGGGCAAATATTCCTTGATTCAGCATGTGTTTGTGATCTCCATTATATGTTAGAAGACATTTAAGTGGGGTGACCAGGCAAGGTTGGCAAACTCCAACTTATTTGATCATGGAGAATACAGCAATCTTATTCTGACTGACATGCAAGTAAAAACACCAATCGACCAAAATGAAGTAACACTACCTGAAACTCTTGTTGGTGATCCAGCCTATCCATTACACAATTGGCTGATGAAATGGCGAAATTGAAGATCATTGGTACCAATGTTATTTGGTGAAATTTCAACATAACAGCATTGTGTGTGCACAACGTCAGAGTAATCCATGCATTTTTAAATGTAAACTGTAAGACTGGCTGAAGGAAGAATGTTGATACACAAATGCAGTAAGTTCAGAGGTTATTGGAAATGGCAACTTTTTTCACAGAAATGAATGCTAATCAATAGCTCTTATCTAAAGGTCTCGCCTAATGAGCACACCAAGTTCAAAAACAATCTGATGATAAATATGGCCTGTAGGCCATGTCAAAGAAGAATGTTGATGCGCAAATGCAATAAATTCACAGATTGTTGCTAACAGCAACAGTTTTTGATGGAAATGAAAAGAAAATCGATAGTTTCTATCTTTGTCACTCTGCATAAGCATACAAAGGTTCAAAACAACAAGAAAATGAATAGGCCGTCTGAGGAATGCCAAAGGAATATGATAATGCACAAATGCACTAAGTCTGAAGGTCATTGCTTGTGGCAATGTTTTCTTCTCTCTTTTTTATGGAAATACATAAATATACCCTGCAGAGAGTGCAAAAGGGATAAGTTGCTACACAAATGCAGTAAGTTCAAAGTCTGGTGACAGCAGCAATAATTTCTTCTGGAAATGGATGAAGATCAATAGCTCACATCTAGAGGTCACCCCGAAAACACCAAGTTTCAAAGTGATCCGATCATAAATGAGCCCTGAAGGGTGTGCCAAAGGGAAATATTAAAGCCTGATTAAACTAAGTTCAAAGGTTGTTGCCAGCGGCAACATTTCTTTACAGAAATGGACGAAAATTCATAATCCCATATAGATATCACCTCACACAAACACACAAAGTTTCCAAGCGATCCAATCATAAATGTGCCCTGCAGGGTGTGTCAAAGGGAAATATTGATGCATAACTGCACTAAGTTTTTACAAAGTTCATCAGAGGTCATTGCCAATGGCAACTATTTTTGACAGAAATGGAAGAAAATCGATAGCTCCCATCTAGAGGTCACCCAAAACAAGCACACCAAACTTCAAAGTGATCTGGTCAAAAATGTGCATTGCAGGCTGCACCAAAGGGAAATATTGATGCACAACTGCACGAAGTTCATCGAAGGTCATTGCCAGCGGCAACTTTTTTTGACAGAAATTGAAAGAAAATCAATAGCTCCCTTCTAGAGGTAACCCCATAACAAACATACCAAGTTTCAAACCATTCTGGGCATAAATGTGCCCTGCAGGGCATGCCAAAGGAATATACTGATGCCTGACTAAACTAAGTTCAAAGGTTGTTGCCAGCGGCAACATTTTTTGACAGAAATGGAAGAAAATCGATAGCTCCCATCTAGAGGTCACCCCAAACAAGCATCCTAGGTTTCAAAACAATTAGATTATAAATGCGCCCTGTAGGGTGTGCCAAATGGAAATATTGAGGTCTGACTTAACTAAGTTCTAAGAATGATGCCAGCGGCAACATTTTTTGACAGAAATGGAAGAAAATCGATAGCTCCCATCCAGAGCTCACGCCAAACAGGCACACCAAGCTTCAAAGTGATCTGGTTAAAAATGTGTACTGCAGGGTGTGCCAAAGGGAAATATTGATGCATAACTGCACTAAGTTCATCAAAGATTGTTGCCAGCGTTAATGTTTTTTGACAGAAATCGAAGAAAATCGATAACTCCCATCTAGAGGTAACCCCAAACAAGCATACAAAGTTTCAAACCGATCTGATCATAAATGTGCCCTGTAGGGCATGTCAAAGGAATATATTGATACCTGACTAAATTAAGTTCAAAGGTCGTTGCCAGCAGCAACATTTTTTGATGGAAATGGAAGAGAATCAATAGCTCCCATCTAGAGGTCATTCCAAACAAGCATGACAGATTTCAAAGCAATCCGATCATAAATTTGCCCTGTAGGGTGTGCCAAAGTGAAATAATGAGGTCTGACTAAACTAAGTTCTAAGAATGTTGCCAGCGGCAACATTTTTTGCCGGAAATGGGAGAAAATCGATAGCTCCCATCTAGAGCTCACCCCAAACAAGCATACCATGTTTCAAAGTGATCCGATAATAAATGTGCCCTGCAGGGTGTGCCAAAGGGAAATTTTGATGCATACCTGCATTAAGTTCATCAAAGGTTGTTGCCAGTGGCAACATGTCTTGGCTGATATTGAAGAAAACTGATAGCTCCCTTCTAGAGTTAACCCCAAACAAGCATACCAAGTTTCAAACTGATCTCTATCAAAAATGTGCCCTGTACGGCATGCCAAAGGAATACATTGATGCCTGACTAAACTGAGTTCAAAGGTCATTGCCAGTGGCAACATTTTTTGAACGAAATGGAAGAAAATCGATAGCTCCCATCTGGAGGTCACCCCAAACAAGCATACCAGGTCTCCAAGCAATCTGATTAAAAATGTGCCCTGTAGGGTGTGCCAAAGGGAAATATTGAGGTGTGACTAAACTAAGTTCTAAAAACGTTGCCAGTGGCAACATTTTCTGACGGAAATTGAAGAAAATTGATAGCTCTCCTCTAGAGGTCACCCCAAACAAGCTTACCAAGTTTCAAAGCAATCTGATCATAAATGCGATCTGTGAGGCGTGCCAAAGGAAATTGTGGACATACGTATGCCCGGACATACGTACGTACGTATGCCGATCGATGAGAAGTGATGGCAATAGCTCAGCTTGACTTTGTCAAGTTGAGCTAAAAATGATAAATAATTCTGATAAGGCCAAAAACAGCAAAAAAAAGTGGACATGACTAATCATGGGTTCTATTTTGACAGAAACACATTACTAAAAACATACCAATTGATTAAAAAGTAAATTGATGTAACAAACGTAGTTTTGTTCTGAATTGTTCCTGGATTATTTCGACGACCATTTACATGGTAGGGCCGCTTGGATTTATATCCGCAGTAATGCAATTTGTTCCACATCATCAGGTGGATTATTTTTCCTGAATTTATTCCTGGAATAAATCGTAAAATTGATATATTTCCCTAATAAATGCATTCACATCACAATAATTGTACCCGGAATAAATTTTTTGGTCCCTGAACAAAATTTATTCCCAGAACAGGACGCGTTATGTAAATGGGGTATATGTCACATGTCTATTCGGCCATCACGGTTGACTGATCGTGACTGAAATACGATGTTCTCATCTAGACATGAAACCGAGTCGTCCTACCAAGTTACAATGAAATCCCTTTATAAATGTGACTCATAGACTTTGCTAAAGGAATCTAGGTCAAGTGTCTGTCTGGTAGTCACGGCTGCCTGATCACGACCAAAATGGGACAGTCTCACCTAGATATCATACTGAACCATCCTACTACGATTTGATGAAATCCCTTCATAAATACTATTTATTTATTTATTTATTTATTTATTGATGTTTAAGGACACATATTTATGCACAATGGCTAATCATGACCGTGACAGTTTTACAGGTGGAGGAAGCCGGAGTACCCGGAAAGAACCACCGAGCAACGACGAGCAGCTGCCAGCTCCCCAACATCGTAACTCCGCACTGCAGCACAGGCAGGGTTAGATTGGTTGAAGACATGCGTACCATCGACGTGCAGTACGCCTTAGTACACGGCGTCATCGTGCCCCCACGCGGGCAATGGAGATGAAGTGTCTTGCCCAAGGACACAACGCGGTTGCCGCAGGTGGGATTCGAACCGAGGACCTCTCGGCTTGCAGCCTGCACCTCTACCAACTGAGCCACCGCGCTCCCCTTCATAAATACGACCTGTAGACAGTGCTAAATGAATGTATGTCACATGCCCAAACAGCAATAACGGTTGACTGATAGTGACAAAAATAGGGCAGTCTCTTCTTGACATCATACCAACTGAGTCATCCAACCAAGTTACAATGAAATCACTTAATAAATATGAACTGTATAAGATATAATTTATTAAATGCCTGTATTGGATTTCCTGAGGCAAAATTGGTCTACAATCAAAGGAAAGCTAGGGAGAGTCTGGGTAATTTCTTGACAACATACAAGATTTTTTATTCAATTAACAGGAGTTTACTCTATAACCTACCTATTCAATTAACAGGTCAAATTTGTACTGGAGGTATGGTAAATGGTTTTGTGTTGGGAAATTATATTCAATTAACAGGGTTATTCAGTTAAGAGATATCCAGTTAAGTGGGCTCCACTGTATGAACTCACGCCGGGGCCATCTTCTGAAAAACTTTACAGTCTTCAGTCCAGGGACTCGGTCCCAGGACTGTGCCTGGTGGAATTCCTGCTTGACATAGGTGATATAAAATTAAATTTAAGCAGTTGCATCTTCACAGATCTTCGCCATTATTTTTATGTACAAAATGTTGTGTAAGACATCATTAAAATCAAACTACTATTTGCTGAGTCATGGAATCTTATGGACAGATGTGTGGACAGATGGACATACATACAAATAGAGAAATACAATCCAGTACACCTTACTTTTAAAAGAGTGAGTGGATAATTATATCAGTTCAGCAGCAAAAGAAGTTCAATTAACCCTTTCAACACTGGTGGTATCTTCCATGCCAGTTAAATGGCAGAAATTGGAAGAGTCCATATCCATTATTTGGGGGGAGAGCAATTAATATTTACAAATGCTGCACGTTGAAAATATTAATTGTTCTACCACACACATTCACTTAGTAGCCATGAAATTATGATGTATCATGTTCCTGGACTGGAAAAGTGGCCTCTCGTGTTGAAAGAGTTAATATAAAACAAGAAAGGCAAAAAAAATAAAAAAATACATCTGATTCTCAAGCCAATCAATGAGGGAGGGAGGCTTTTATTTTCTTTTGTTTTTTAACTGAGTGAGTGCAGGAAGCCGATATTTCCAGTACAGGTAACACAATTTAAAGGTGTCATATTCCATGGCTGTAGTTTACATTATCTTTGGAGTAAATTTATTTCATCTGTAAAGATTTGCCTTGCTACAATTTTTGGGAGAGTGCCTATAGGCACTCTCCCATAAATTGTAATAAGTGAAAGACATGTTAACAAATTTTGGAAACCAAGAAAAATTAGCACTCGATCAGCTAATAAAGAAATATCAAATAAATTTGTGGTCCGTTATATTTATACACCTTTATCGAAAAATGAATACTGTCCAAATAATATTTGAGTTATTTTCTGCAGAACATTTATTTATTTATTTTTTATATTTTTATATTCACTTTATAGCCTTATATGCTGAACACCACATCAGCATATAAGGCTATAAAGTGCTGGTTCTGCAGAACACAGTGAACTGGATATTTACAAAACATTTACAATAATCATCATTTGTTGCAAACATGCAATTTAATATACATCAATCATGAAAAGGTAAAATTTTACAGTCTCACAAATTCACACTAATTTTGGAAGACACTGGAAGCCAATAAAAATGTGCTATGAGGGTGTTTAATTTCAATGAGGGATTGCTGAGAACCAAAAACTTTTTTTTACCTAAATTATATGTGTATATATATATATATATATATATTAATTAAATTATATATCCCCAAATAATCATATGCTACATATGAAATTTCTCATTCTCCCTGTTTTTCTTTATAAGTAGAAACATACAAAGTCTCGCAAATGCTTCACAAAAGCTTGTAATGCACTATAAATAAAAACTCTAACTTAAACAAATTGTAAAAAAACATGTGCTTGTATACTGCAGTTGCAACATACAGAATTAGCATCAGGGGCTCCTAATACATGCTGTATTCTGGTAATTATGGACTCCTTACATACTTATTGTAAGATAAAATTAGAGAAAGAGGAAAGACAATTTAATCAAATGAAATGTTTTGGGGGAAAATGTTCTGTAAAGATCTGCATCACATGATAGAAAATGGCCTCACAATTTTTAATGAATAAGGTCTAAAAAAGTTAAAAAATCTGTTTCTCAGACCCTCCCACATGGTCCTTTTGGCTGCCACATGCTCACTTTTTATAACCAATGAAAACTTGAAACAAGAGGCTCTAAAGAGCCTGTAATCGCTCACCTGGCAGAACTACGTATCCCTCAATTATTCTTATCATAATCAAAGAATACAGCTGGCTGCTCCTTCATTTGAACGAAACAAAATTCAGAAGACTTTCCATACCCGATTACCATTATGATGATTTGTAGAGAACCTCCCATAGACCATTCCTGCCAAGTTTAGTTCACATTGGCCAAGTAGTTCAGATAAGATGATGAGAATGTGATTTCCCATAGAGTTTCAATAGTAACTATGAGCCGCAACTGTGGCCATGTTTGCATCCCGATCAACACTAAATCAGGATCATTGATAGAGGGTGTCCCAGTCATCAGGCGTGTGAAGTTTCAAAACATTTGGCCTTGTAGTTTCAGAGGAGAAGATTTTTAAAAATCATCCAATCAGAATCAAAGAATGCCTCTGGCAGTAATGTTTTTCATCCAACAGGAACAAAATGAGGATCGTTTGTAGAGGACATTCCAGAGACCAATCCTGCCAAGTTTGGTTCATATCTGCTCTGCAATTCCAGAGAAGAAGACAAAAATGTGAAAAGTTTATGGACGACGGACGACAACAGACTCCAAATGATCGCAATACCTCACGGGGCCTTTTGGGCCAGGTGAGCCAAAAATAAAAATTAAAAGATTTATGTCTGATATTTTACCCAAGTTAATAAAATTGATAAAGTTGTCCCTTGAGTGCAAGAAGGCTTTGCAATGCTTTAGCATTGCAAAGCCTTCTTGCACACAAGGAATGAAATACACCACGCATGCTATTCTATAGATTTTGAGGTCTAAAACATAAAAAAAAGAACATTAACTTTTGATGGCAAACAAAATAATTACAAAAATAAACAAGAAAAGCACCGTAAAGCAATTCCAATCCAAAGGATTATAATGCCTACCATTTTTAAGAGATATTGGTGGTCATAGAACTTGACATAGACATTGTTGCTATGGAGACATAAAACAAAAACAACTGAAATCTTTTAACTATTGTTAACTTATTCCATAAACAAAGTTTGGACGGGTGCATGGACAGAGGTCTTCACTATATCCCTCCCTTGCGGGGGGGGATAAATATAAAACAAGAGGCCCCAAGGAGCCTTAATTTCTCACCGGCCAAAGTGGTTCATCAACACTAGAAAGGAATGAAGTCATGAGAGACAAATTTTATGGAACTAGGGACATGGCTTGAACAAACTTGAATCTCACCCCCCGTAAGGATGCTGCATACCAAATGTCAAAACATTCCGACTGCTGGATCTGAAGAAGAAGATTTTTAAAGAAAATTCCTCATTTTGAACTAAGTTATCATTCGGGCTCCCACAGTGAACCCAAATATGGACCTAGGGACATGGTTTGAAGAAATTTGAATCTCACCCCCCCCCCCTAAGGATGCTGCATACCAAATATCAAAACATTCCGACTGCTGGATCTGAAGAAGATTCTTAAAGAAATTTGCCTGAAATGCACTAAGTTCAAATTTGGGCTCCTATACTGAGCCCAAATATGAACCCAGGGGGCCAATTTGAATAAACGTGAATCAGATCCACCCCACATGTTGATTACCAAATATCAAAAGATTCTGCCTGCTGGATCTGGAAGATTTTTTAAGAAATTGGCCTGAAATGCACTAAGTTCGAATTTGGGCTTCTATAGTGAGCCCAAATATGAATCCAGGGGGCCAATTTGAACAAACTTGAATCAGATCCACCCCATAATGCTGTATACCAAATATCAAATGATTCTGCCCACTTGTGTGGGAGAAGAAGATTTTTAATTTCTATACATAGGGTGCTATCGGAGTTATGCCACCTATGGAGCCCCAAGTGGGCATGTCCATTTCATTTGAACAAACTTGAATTGACATATGGTAATGAACATCCATACCATGTTTCGAGCAAATTGACCTAGCGGTTTCAGAGGAGAAGTCGTTTGAAAAATGTTCACGACGCCGGACGGACGACGACAGACGACGGATGGCAAGTGATAAGTTTAGCTCCCTTCGGTGAGCTAAAAACACCTGCCCACATGCGATTTTACAAAATATGGCCTGAGAAACAGAAGATCAACTTTGTGGGGCCTAAAATCAGAAATTATCTTACCATCAACTGGCCCCCAGTGTGAGGATGATGTTGTTAACACATGGGCACTGGTCATGTAAACGAGACCTGCATTCTACAAATATATGAAAAATAACAATTGTTACTGATATATGTGTACATACTACAGGTATGTTTTAAATCTATTGAACAAAATACATTTTTTAGACACTGGTACACATTATTAATATTCAAAAAATCAACAATTATTTTAAACCTTCACCTAACATGAAAGGCAGAGGACACTTCCAAATTATTTTCATTTTTTGCATCAAAAACATAGCTTATGATCCCTCATTAGAATGAGCTCATTCTAATTAGGGGTCATAAACTATGTTTTTGAGACAAAAAATTAAAGTATAACGAAAATTTAATGGTAATTTTTGTGAATAGTGGTTTTTGCCATTATGTTGGATAAAGGGTTGAAATCTGTTCATTTGAAGGTTCAATTCAGATGCCCAATTAATCCTTTACCCAACATAACAGCAAAAACCAGTCAGTGCTATTCACAAAATTCAACATTCAGTTTTCATTACTTTTTCATTTTTTATCACAAAAACATAGCTTATGAGTCCTCATAGGAACGAGCTCCTTGTGCTTGTTCCAATGAGGTGCCATAAGCTATGTTTTTGATGCAAGAAATAAAAAAACATTACTTATTCAAGAATTTTGTTTGCAAATGTTGTCCTATTTTCGTGTTGGATAGATAAAGAGTTAAACTGGAATTCTGGAACTCAACAAATCATCACTTTGAATGCCAGTTCCCACAGATTTTTCCATGTAAAATTCAACGCTTTTCAAGGACATCTCATATTGAAGGGTGATTTCCATTGCTACACATGTTATTAAAGGTGTTTCAAGAACTGTTTGCCCAAAGCTAGGATCTCCAAATTTCACGACAGGGTGAGGCGCGAGTTGAAATTTTTCCAAAAGTGAAACCTAGCTCAGTATACTTCTATAAACCAATAATAAATGAAACAGGGCAGAAATGTTTCTTTTTCTTTCTTATTATTATTTTAAAAAATTAATGAAAACAAGTGTTTGATCACCGAGGTGGTATTAGTTCCCTACGGCGCTTTTGTGACATAAGGTATTTTTGTCACATAAGACACCAGAGTATATAAGCATCTCTGCATTTCAGGTTGGTAGTTTAAGAAGTACAAAGACCACCAGTAATGGTCCAGTCCAGTGAAAAGAAGGTCGAGTCCAGCTCTCGGTGGTGCAGTATTTTTGCCTGGACCGGTCCAATCATTATAATAACCTTAAATGAAGGGAAAGGTGATGAAATCTTACTTTTGGTAATACCAAAAAGGAAGATAAAACATTTTCCTTCATTTAAAGTATTTTATAACGATTGAATTGGTATACGCATTTGTGTTACAGAAAGCATCAAGTAACTGTACCAAATATGGAAGGTGTAGTTTAAAGCATGTTGGAGGGAGAGGTGGTAGCATAAAAAACAGACAGTTAGACAGATCTTAGATTTTGAAAAAAAAATATTGAGCGTGCATAATCCCCTCACAACCCCTTTATCCATGTACCATATATGAAAGGTGTAGCTTGAACCATGTCGGAGGGAGCTGTGGTAACATAAAATAGAGAAAAAAGCTTAAAAAAAACACAACAAAAATGGCTGCCATGCCGCCATCTTGGATTTTTGAAAAAAAAAAATATTGAGCATGCATCATCCCCTCAGAACCATTTATCCATGTACCAAACATGATAGGTGTAGCTTAAAGCATGTTGGAGGCAGGCAGGCAATAAAAAATATGGAGCGTGCATAATCACTTCACAACCCTTTATCCATGTACCATATATGAAAGGTGTAGCTTGAACCATGTTGGAGGGAGGGGTGGTAACATAAAATAGAGAAAAAAGCTTAAAAAACACAATAAAAATGGCCGCCATGCCGCTATCTTAGCTTTTGAAAAAAAAAATATTGAACGTGCATCATCCCCTCTCAACCCTCTATCCACGCGCAAAATAAGCGAAGTGTAGCTTGAACCATGTTGGAGGGAGGGGTGGTAACATAAAAATAGAGAAAAAAAGCTTAAAAAAAACACAGCAAAAATGGCCGCCATTCCGCCATCTTGGATTTTTAAAAAAAAAGAAATAGTGAGCGTGCATCATCCCCTCAGAACCATTTATCCACGTACCAAACATGATAGGTGTAGCTTAAAGCATGTTGGAGGGAGAGGTGGTAACATAAAAACAAACAAACAGACAGACGGACGGACAGACAGACAGACGGACGGACGGACGGACTGACGGACGGACGGACGGACAGACAGACAGACATTTCAAAAAAAAAATATGGAGCGTACATAATCACCTCACAACACTTTATCCATGTACCATATATGAAAGGTGTAGCTTGAACCATGTTGTAGGGTGGGGTGGTAACATAAAATAGAGAAAAAGCTTAAAAAACACAACAAAATGGCAGCCATGACGCCATCTTGAATTTTGAAAAAAAAAATTGAACGTGCATCATCCCCTCCCAACCCTCTAGCAAGTTGCCAAATATGCAAAGTGTAGCTTGAACCATGTTGGAGGGAGGGGTGGTAACATGAAAATAGAGAAAAAAAAGCTTAAAAAACACAACAAAAAAAGGCCACCATTCCACCATCTTGGATTTTGAAAAAAAACTTTGAGCGTGCATCATCCCCTCAGAACCATTTATCCATGTAGCAAATATGAAGCACAACTACCTCAATTGTCATATACTTAACCCCTAAAACACTGGTGGTGCAACAGAATTTTCTCCAATCAGTCTGTTTTTCTCCTGTTGAGCTCTGAATTTAACAAATTATATCTTGTTCAACAGAGCTCACTGACCTCTGTCAAACAATGTATATTTGTTTAAATATCAAACTGCATTATGGGAAATATTTGCTACACAAAACATTTATTTATTTATTGGAGTTTAATACTTATTTACTTATTTATTTATTTATTTATAGGGGTTTAACAACACTTTCAACATCCAGAGCCTCCTTGTGTCAGATGGCTTTCTGGGTGGAGGAAGCCGGAGTACCCAGAGAGAGCTGCAGCACCCAGAGAGAAGCACTGAGCAATGGCAAGCAACTGTCAGACTCCCCAACGTACTAACTCCACACAAGCAAGCCTAAAAAATAAGCAGTCTGACATTTGCAGAATGAGGTCCCCAGAGGGTGAATTTGATGATGCTATCCCATACAGTGGGCCAATTTATCCTCTGGGTACCTCTTTCTGTTCAGTTTTGAGACCAGGATTCAGATTGAGGTTCACAGAGGGTAAATTTAGTAATGCTACCCTGCTATGCAGGGTAGCATCACTAAATTCACCCTCTGGGACCTCATTTTGCAGATGACACGCTGCTTATTTTCTGGCTTGCACACAAGCAGGGTTAGCATAGGTTGAAGACAAGTGCACCATTGAGGTGCAGTACACCTCAGTACACAGTGCCACTGTGCTTCCATGTGGGCAATTGAGATTAAGTGCCTTGCCCAAGGATACAACGCAGTCACACCTGGAGGGGATCAATCCATGGACCATTAGGTTTGAAGCCCAGTTCCGTAACCACTGATCCACCATGCTCCCTGTTGAAAGCTTTCCCATTTTGACACCAGAATGCAGAGGGTAAAATAAGTACTTTCATACAAAGAATGTATGAAACATGAGTATTCCTGCAAAATGTAACTTGTCTACAGCACAGTCACCATGGACTGGTCATAATCCACGCCTGGGCAGTGAAGTTCACGCATGCATTTTCCAGGTGATAAAAATCACCAGCAGCAAAATTTTAATTAACGAAGCACCGGGTTGTACCTGGTGCTTCATTAATTAAATTTTAGATGCTTATTCTTATAATTGGTGTTAGGAATCTAATATTATTGCTTCCATGGAAATATTGCCCACTCATGGAAAGTGACCAGTCCATGGCAGCCGTACTGTAGTTTCGCCAAGTGGGCAACCTTTTGTTTTTCAAATTTACAGACTGACTTTCCATCAGAATGGCACTTATCATGTGTTAATGTAATGCTGCCTCTCCAATATTTCCAAGAGAAAAATCCTTCTTACACTAATCACAGCAAGCATTATGTGGGTTAACACTATGCTTGAGCTACAATGTCTAGTGTTCATTATTTAACCAATATTCTTGAAATATGCATTGTGATTACATTGGCGATATTGTTATCAAATTTTTGCCTCCGAAACATAGCTTGTGACCTCTCATTGGAATAAGGTGAAGGAGACATAACCTATGCTCTGATTCCAATGAGGGGGCATAAGCTATTTTTTAAATAAAAAATTGAATAAAATAATAAAACAAGGATTACGCATCATCAATGTGGGGTTGAGATTTTCACACATGTGAGTCTAGTCAATATAAAAAATTCAAATCCACTGATATTTGTTCCACTTATCACACTGACAAGCTGAAAATAGGAAAAAATTAACCCTTTACCTAACATGACAAGCGGTCGACACTTGCAAACAAAATTCTTGAATAACTAATTCTTTTCATTTTTTGTCTCAAAAACATAGGTCATGACCCCTCATTGGAACGAGCTGTAAGACATGTACATGTATAGTATGTGACACAGCAATGACAAACATCTAGGTAATGACCTGATAACAGAGGTACATATACAGTATTGTAATGGTCTGTACATAAATGCTGACCGTAGCCTGTAACAAATGTATAGGTAAAGTATTGTAAAGGTGGGTGACAGTTAGATGCTAAACTAGAAAAGAAATCTTTCGAGTCCCAGAGTGGGTCTGACTGAACCCAAAAATATTTGTTCTCATAGCGGTCCTGTCCCAAGGTGATAACAAAGGAACTCAAGAAGTTTTGTGAAGATCGGTTCATAAATACAGACTCTAGCCCGAGCCGAATTGACATGTGCATTTACTGTGTATAAGTAGCACTGAATAAATCAAAGTTCATCTAATTTGCATAATTTCTGCACGAGAAATAAAAACTATTATATGTGATGTATTCCATGTTACTAAACATTCATTCAAAAATTTATTCAAATCAGAACTTTCATACAGAAGTTCTGTACAAAAAACTGATTGCATTAATTTTGGTACAAAATGGCTGCTGGCGGCCATCTTAAATTTCAGACCACTCCAAAAAACACTCGTTCTCGTCCCACGGTGATAACAAAGGTACCCAAGAAGTTTTGTAAACATTGGTTCATAAATAAGGCCTCTAGCCTGAGCTGTATATAAGTTGTGTACAAAAAACTGATTGGACCAAATTTTGGTACAAAATGGCTGCTGGTGGCCATCTTGAATTTTGGACCGCACCCAAAAACATTCGTTCTCATCCCACCGTGATAACAAAGGTACCCAAGAAGTTTCGTAAAGATCGGTTCATAAATACGGCCTCTAGCCTGAGCCGTATAGAAGTTGTGTACAAAAAACTGATTAGACCTAATTTCAGTACAAAATGGCCACTGGCACCCATCTTGAATTTTGGACAGTACCCAGAAACACTCGTTCTCGTCCCAAGGTGATAACAAAGGTACCCAAGACGTTTCGTGAAGATCGGTTCATAAATACAGCCCAAAACGCGAGCCATATTGACATGTGTACTTACTGTGTGTCAGTAGCATTGAAAAAATCAAAGTTCATCTAATTTGCATAATTTCTGCACAAGAAAAAACCAGTATTATATGTGATGTATCCCATGGTACTAAACATTCACACAAAAAATTTTTCAAATCAGCACTTTCATATGGAAGTTCTTCCCAAAAATCTGATTGCACCTAATTTTGTACAAAATGCCAGTGGCCATCTTCAATTTTGGACTGAACCCAAAAACACTCGTTCTCATCCCACGGTGAGAACAAAGGTACCCAAGAAGTTTTGTAGAGATTGGTTCATAAATACGGCCTCTAGCCTGAGCCGTATTGGCATTTGCACTTACAGTGCTGAAAGTAACACTAAATAAATCAAAGATAGTCTAATTTGCATAATTTACGCACAAGAACCCCCCCCACCCCCCCCCCCCCCAAAAAAAAAAAAAAAAAAAAAAAATTGGCATACATGAAAAACTTATGACCCAGTTATATACTACATAACAAATTTGGTTCAAATCTCTGGTTCTGGAAACAGAAGAAATTTTGAGTGGAGCCCAAATTTAGGAGTCCAATTGTAGACCTACTAAGTTTTTTTGAAAACAAGTGAATCTACATCACTAAAGTAAGTTGCATTGAAGAGGATTTTGAAAGCATTTAGGGCTTAAGGAGCATTAAACTCATCCGAAGGGGCATAGCAACTTTTTGAGAAAATGAAAGAGTCAATGACTCTGTAGCTCAACTTGGATATGACAGGAATTAGTACTTGCTGTGACAAAGACAACTGAATAATGAATATGACAGGAATTAGTATTTGTTTTGGCCCAGTCAACAATAATAAAAGAATTACAAGGTGACTGTAATGGACTACAGATTAAGACCAATCATTGTAGATTATTATTTTTGTGTGGAAATTTTCAGTCCCAAACAAAATATTTTCAGACTAAAATTTTTTCTTCTTCTTCTTAAAAATTGACCAAGATGCATCAAAAATGCATCCCACCCGGACCCCAAATTTTCAGTGTAAAAAAATTTTATTTTTTTTTTTGTCTTAAAATTGACCAAAACGCATAAAAAACCAAAAAACTAATTTCCGGATTTTGGTCCAAAATTTTCTAAGTCCCACCCGGACCCCTAATTTGCATAATTTATTCACGAGAAAAACTCTGTATTATATGTAATGTATCCCATGGTACTAAACATTCATACAAAAATTTATTCAAATCAGATCTTTCATTTGGAAGTTCTGCGCAAAAATCTGATTGCACTTAATTTTGAACAAAATGGTTGCTAGCGGCCATCTTGAATTTCAGACTGGACCCAAAAACACTCCTTCTCGTCCCACAGTGATAACAAATGTACCCAAGAAGTTTCATGAAGATCGGTTCATAAATACGGCCTCTAGCCCGAGCCGAATTGGGATTTGCACTCACAGTGCTGAAAGTAACACTAAATAAATCAAAGTTAGCCTAATTTGCATAATTTACACACAAGAAAAAAACCTGTAATATATGTAATGTATCCCATGGTACTAAACATTCATACAAAAAATTATTCAAATCAGAGCTTTCATATGGAAGTTCTGTACAAAAAACAGATTTTGGCATCGTCGGTACAAAATGGCTGCTGGCAGCCATCTGGAATTTGGGACTGCACCCAAAAACACTCGTTCTCGTCCCACGGTCATAACAAAGGTACCCAAGAAGTTTCGTAAAGATTGGTTCATAAATACGGCCTCTAGCCCGAGCCATAGCAGCTTGGCACTTACAGTTCTGAAAGTAACACTAAATAAATCAAAGTTAGTTTAATTAGCATAATTTACGCACGAGAAAAAAACCCGTATTATATGTGATGTATCCCATTGTACTATACATTTATACAAAACTTTATTCAAATCAGAACTTTCATACAGAAGTTCTGTACAAAAAACTGATTTTTGCATCATCGGTACAAAATGGCCACTGGCAGCCATCTTGAATTTTGGACCACACCTAAAAACACTCGTTCCCGTCCCAGGGTCATAACAAAGGTACCCAAGAAGTTTCGTAAAGATTGGTTCATAAATACGGCCTCTAGCCCGAGCCATAGCAGCTTGGCACTTACAGCTCTGAAAGTAACACTAAATAAATCAAAGTCAGTCTAATTTGCATAATTTACGCACGAGAAAAAAACCCGTATTATATGTGATGTATTCCATGGTACTAAACATTTATACAAAACTTTATTCAAATCAGAACTTTCATACAGAAGTTCTGTACAAAAAACTGATTTTTGCATCATCGGTACAAAATGGCTGCTGGCAGCCATCTTGAATTTCGGACCACACCTAAAAACACTCGTTCCCGTCCCAGGGTCATAACAAAGGTACACAAGAAGTTTCGTAAAGATCGGTTCATAAATATGACCTCTAGCCCGAGCCATAGCCAATTGTTGACGTACGGACAGACGGACAGACGCACATTCTCCCGGCCAGACAGACGGACGGATGGACGGACAGATGGACGACGGACGATGGGCCATGACAATAGCTCAAATTTGACTTCGTCAAAGTTGAGCTAAAAATCAGAAGAATAAACTCCACCAGCCGAAAGATGGCAGTAGCTTCATTTGAACAAAGTAGAAAGGGTATACTTCAAAGATGGTCTGTGCCATAATTGAATGAATTTGGTCCTGTGGTTTTAAAGAAGAAGACAAGTTTCAAATTAGTTGAGAGAGTACAAGAAAGATGATGACTCAGCATTTTCTCATTACTAAAAGTGTTAAAATGGGCATCCCCATATGACACCCCATGACAAAATTGAAAGCAATTTTTTTTTTATCCATCTGATTCCACTGGACCTAAGGAAGCTGCATACCAAAAAACAATATTCTTGTCAGTGCAGTTTTTGAAATAGTAATGCACTAAGTTAAACTTTGGGCTCCCACAGAGAGCCCACATTAAGTGAGGGACTTGATTTGACCAAACTTGAATCTGACACCCCTACAGATGTCACATACCAAATATGAAAGGATTCTCACTGGCGGATCTAAAGAAGATGGTTTAATAAAATTTCTCATATTGTACTTTGGGCTCCAATAAAGAGCTCAAATATTAATCCAGGGACCTGGTTTGAATAAACTTGAATCTGACCCCCCTGGAGATGTTGTACACCACATATGAAAGGATTCTGACATGTGGATCTGAAGAAGAAGATTTTTAAAGAAATTTCCTCATATTACACTAAGTTAAAATTTGGGCTCTTATAGACAGCCCAAATATTAACCCAGGAACCCAATTTGAACAAATTTGAATCTGAACCCCCTAGAGATGCTGTATACCATATATCAAAAGAATCTGACTGGTGGATCTGAAGAAAAAGATTTTTGAAGTTTATTCCCCATATTGCCCTAAGATTTGGGCCCCTGTATTGATTTAAAATATGAACCGAGGGGATTAATTTGACCGCACATGTATCTGAACCCCATATGGATGATGTATACCAAATGTCAAAAGATTCTGATCAGTGATTCTGGAGACGACAATTTTTAAAATTTTTGCAAATATGCTGCCTCAGCGTTTTTCCAATGTAAAAATTACACAGAATATATTAAAATACTGAAAAAAAGTACCTGGTGAATTTTTCTAACTCTACAGTAATAATCCCTGTTAGTGTATTCTACACGTGAACCCACCAATTACTGTTGCCAATATTTTTCCACACTAAAGAAAATCGATCCTGCACAAGACAACAAGTGTAACTTGGAAACTGAAGCACTGTTCAATAGGGGAATCCCAGGCAATAAAAACCAATATTTACAGTTAGAGGGAATCTTCCATGTAGTTATTTCCCTTTCATCAACAGCTGAATTTCAAACTGGTGCACCTCTATTTCTTTGATTTCTGTCAATGTTTTGATTGGGATTCAAACATACTGAGCTGCATTTTGTAATGATGACACCCTTTTTTGGCCAAGAAATGAAGAGTTAATTCATTGTTGGGCTTGTTCCTGTGTCAACCTCAGCCAAATATGATGAGTTTATTCACTGTCCAGTCAAGTTCTATTTACACTTGTATTGTACCTCTCAACCCGCTTTTGAAATATTTTGCTTGACATTTACTGCCAAACTTACTGTGCTAAATAAAATTGATTTACGGTGTCATTCACAGGAATAAATGAGCAAAGTGAACATCAGTATATATTTTTTATTTACAAAGTTTATCAAATAACAGCTAAAAAAGTCAATCAAAAAATAAAAACTCCAATATCCAGTCCTGATTTGTTAAGTAGAATGTTGCAACAAGTCACCTATCTTAATTTCACTCTCCTGCAATTGACGTCTCAGCCAGCTTGCAACTTGGGAAATGGGCTTTGACTCGGGTAGAGCTCCTTGATTCTTGAATCTGAAAACATGGGGGTGGGCTTCTCCCACGATTATGGGCTTTGACACGGGTCAGTACTGCAGATGCATCATTCATTTCAGCTTTACCCATTTTGAAGCAAAAGACTTATGATTTCCAGTATCAGTGAAATAGTTTGTCAGGCATCCATGCATTAATTTCTCACAACGTCAGGCAACTTCCATGGTTAGTGTAATAATGTTACAAAAGCTTTTATCGCCGCATTGTTATCACTACTGATATTGCTCTTATTGACTGGGTTTCCAGGTAACTTAAGTGATTGATAAATTACCATACATACTGGCACCACTGTCCCAAGATATGGCTCCAGAGGAGTATGTTGGAGACACACTGAGAGTATTAAATCCATGCATGTTATTACCTGGTTGAGTGCTAGAAGCCACTATCAGGGCTTTCAAAATGATGAGAGTACCACAGCAAAAGGCAATATTTTCCTTGTTCATGTTTCATATTCATTCAAATGCAAATAATATTTTGTTTATATAAAATTGTTCTATTACAATCATTTGTAATAAAACAAATTTTGAATAACAAATTGAGACCACCAAAAACAAGAGGCCTGCATCGCCAAGCACAGCTAATCCCTCCGCACCTCCAATTGCAGAGGGGAACATTCGTGTCCCCCCCCCCCCCCCCCCCCCCCCAACCCTGCATGTATAGAAAAACTCTAAATCTGACCAAGCCCATCGTGGAGCAAAAAAAAAAAATTGTGACCTAACTGACCGGACAGGGGGAGGGAGTCAGAGGAATCAAATTTGTAGAGACATATACTGAAAAGAATTGAAATCTGATTTTTAGTTTTTATGGTTAAAGTTATGCCATAAACAAGCATTACATGATATTTTTTTATAAAACAAAGAGCAATAACTCCAATAATTTTCATCAGATATCGCTGGTCATCAAACTTGACGTAGACATTGTTGCTATAGAGATATTTACTGAAAAGAATTGAAATTTGTTAACTCTTGTTCAAGTTATACCATAAACAAGCATTACACGAAGGGCAATAACTCCCATAATTTTCATCGGATATTGCAGGTCACTGAACTTGACATTGACATTGTTACTATAGAGACAAAAACCAAAACGAATTGAAATCCATTAGCTATTGTTCAAGTTATGCCGTAAACAAGATTTACAGAATATTTTTATAACAAAGGGCAATAACTCCTATAATTTTCAAGAGATATTGGTGGTCATCGAACTTGATGTAGACATTTTTCTATACAGACCAAAAAGAAATACCAAAAAGAATTAAAATCTGTTAACTATTGTTCAAGTTATGCCATAAACAAAGTTCGGATGGCTGGATGGACAGATGGACAGATGGACAGAGCTCTACACTATATCCATTCAAGTACTGTATTCAATGGTGACTTATAATAATGCATAATAATGCATTATTATAAGTGTTAACATCTAGAATCCACCACAGTGCTCTCTGACTTACATTATTACCCCGTATCTTAGGTGTACATGCCCTTTGTTCATTCTATGACGTCTCAGCTCAACTCGATGGAGCATACTACCGGTGCTCCACAGATGGTTACAGGTGGTTACACAAGACAACCACCTCAACAGGTCCCTATTTTACATTTAGGTATGGTGGGGATAGCGTAGCACTGGGGAATATTCCCAATGTTCACAGCTGGCACGTGATTCAAACTTCACGCTGATCAAACACCACCAACCACTACGGGAAGCACCCGAATCAATTGCTGAGTGGTCACCAATCCAAGGATTAACCGGGCTTGACATTGCTTAACTACGGTGATCTAAAGAGAACCGGTCTCGCTTCGCCAGTGCTCCCCAGTCTTGTCCCATATTCTGGAATATGCAAAAAGTAGAATATTCCAGAACGGAATCAAAGTAGTTTCTGAAGCAGAATCAATTTGAAATCTCCTTCTATCATCAGGTCTCATGTACAGGAGACCTGATGACAGAAGAAGAGTTCAAGAAGAGAAACATGATGGGATTCTGAGAACATCTCAACAATTCAAAAATTTTCCAAATCAGCAAGATTCGAATCGAACCAATGGGACGATTTCCAATCAAATCGAATTTCAAAGTTCACAGGACCCTATTAAAGACTGTACATGAATGTGAGTCAGCACAGGTTAGCGAATGGGAAGCATTATGCTAAGCTTTCCTGGTGAGATTTGTGGAATGAATGAAGATGATACATAAACATGTGAAAAAATCACACACACACACAACTTCAAATTCTTTTCATTGTGATTTCTTCTCAATTTCACTGCTGACTTTCTTTTATCTTTGAAAATGTATCAGTTATTATTACCACTTTGCAGGGTGTTTCCTACTGCATTAATGTCGATTTAACGAGCAATCATATCCTCTATTGCTCGGTAGTCACGAGGGCCGCTAATGGAAAACAAAATTCATTATCGGCCCTCTTGTCACGTGACGTCTTTTAGAATTGAAAATTTAGAAATGAGGCGAGAACTCGCAAGGAAAAGTTGATGCTTTCGCCATGTTGCGGTCTTGTTGATCGACAGCAACAGAAACAAATGACACGTGGCCATGTTGTCAGTTGTAGCCATTTTCCATGGCAACTGATTCGTCATCTTTATTGCGTGCATTACCTCCCTCGCTGGAAGTGGAAGACGGAATTTTAATTGCTGGGATATCATTTTGGAAATGTGTAAAATTACAAATTACGTAGTGGTAATAATAGTAATAACATGATTGTTGTCGGGCATAATGGTTCGTGAGCGGCCCTGCATCGATGTTGAACAGCCCTTGGGCTTATTAACGGCCCTCGACTTCGTCTCTGGCCTTTAATAAACCCTCGGGCTGTTCAACATCGATGTACGGCCGCTCACGAACCATAATGCCCTCCAAAATCATGTTATTGTTTAATTAAAAATATTTCCAGCACTGCCTTTAAGTATGCAAATTGATTATCAAAGATCCTTACCTCAATAAAATTACCAGATCCTTTACCACCGTAAGAATATACTTCTTCATCAGAAAATGAACTAAATTCTGTCAACACCTTTAACACCTGAAGTTGTACAGAAAATACAATATATTTCTTTGAATTCCATTTACTGAATAGCTACTTTGCCTTTGAAAAATATACAATTAACCCTTTACCCAACAAATCGCCCGCATCTGCCCGCATAATATGCAACTTCAGCAGCTGAAAAAAACATGATTTTTTAAAAAATTTCAACAAAACCATATCATGTGACCCCTCTTTGGAATGAGCTCATCGAGCTCGTTCCAAAGAGGGGTCACATGATATGGTTTTGTTGAAATGTTTTGAAAAAATGTAAAAAATGATATTCAAAATAATAAATTTTTAAACTGTCTGCGTTGGGTAAAGAGTTAACAGGAAGTGGGCATTCTCCTATATTCTTGTAATATCTCCATGCATGCTGCTGGAGGATTTATGTGAAGAATGTGCTCCACTGTCAACCCCTGTTGGCAATGAACACACTCTGGCCGCATATTACCCTCCAACAAAAAGGAATCATATCCTTATGTTATTTGTTGTTCATCCCATTCTACCTACCACACGGATTTGATGTACTTGTGGATATGTGGCTTAAAATTACTGAAAGGAATTTGAAAATCAGTGAGAGGCTTGTTTAACACTTTACCTAACGTAACAGTTCCAAACCGGCAAGCGTTATTCTAAAAAATCGCCAAATAATTTTCATTATATTTTCATTTTTTGTCTCAAAAACATAGGTTATGACTCCTCATTGGAATGAGATTATTGAGCTCATTCCAATGAGGGGTCATAACCTATGTTTTTGAGACAAAAAATGAAAAAAATTAGTTATTCAAGAATTTTGTTTGCAGGTGTCGTCTGCTTTTCATGTTAGGTAAAGGGTTAAATCCTGTTTTGCTACACTCTCCACCCTGGTGTTTCTGGAGATACCAACATGTCCAGGTAACAAGAAAAACACGATATCATATTGGTCAGACATCAACTTCCTTTCCTGTACATTCTTGATTTGTTCAAGCCAGGCATGTCAAAGTACTGCCGGTGTCACACATCATCTCCCCCTCTGGATATCTGGGGGAGAAGATATCCTGTTACACCGGTACCAACATAACCGTTACTGGGATGGGACAGAGCCTGTACTGGTACCAGGACAAATCAACAATTGGATGACATATATCACAATCAGATGGGAGAAATTCACATTAAACCCGCCCCAGTTCCAAAAATCGCACGACAAACATGGCACCGTGCCAATTATTCTGCGGTGACATCAAAGTAATCATAAAGCATGGTAATCAAGCTTTATAATTACTTTGACATCACCACAGAATAATTTCTTTGAAGTAGCCAATGGTGACGCTTTCATTGCCTTTGATGCGAAGTTTGAAAAGTCAAAATGGTCAGCCTTATCGTGGTCATGGTGCAGAGAGAACATGCACCTGTAGAGTGTTTTGATATGTTAATTCACAAATAAAATGAAAGTGTGTCATGCAAGTGTGCCATACACGATTATTAGCCTGTTTACCCTCGTTCAATTAGGAATTTTCTGATAAAATAATTTTGTCCCGGTACTGGCAGGTCATAAGCTTCAGTACCAGTTGGAGCATGAGGGAACTGGCAGTACCGGTTCAAGTACTAGTCAAAAGCTTCGACTTCAGCTGTGAAACAAGAACTATTGTTTGGTATTCTGATTGAGGTGATCTGATCACCAGTAACAACAGGTGATGATACTCACCTCCTTTAGATCCACCTGTAAATATAGAATAAACGTTTAGTGTTTTCAAGTAAAAAATTTATTCTATTAGTAGGATTAAGAATGAAACCGACGAGCCTCGGGCGAGTTGGTTTCATTCTTATTTCTACGAGTAGAATAAATTATTTACTTGAAAACACTATACGTTTATTTTGTTTATCCCATAAATCTTCTACAGGGCAGTCGTGGCAAAATAGTGCTATAATTCGCTACAAAACACTGCGAGAAGTGAGGTGCACATTGGTCCGATTCGATCGACCAGCAAAATTGGGAAAAATAAACAAGGCGCAGTAATACATTTCTGTCTAAAAATAATTCCCCTACAAACTTGAGCTAAACTTGCAAAAATACTTTATTATATGAGCAGTGTGTGGAGTTTTCTACAGGCATTGTGTAATACTTTCAAAAAGATTTCAAGAAATCAACAATCGAACTATTAATTATGCTAGAGAAATGTGGTACAGGGCAGAGAACAAAAAGTCTGTCGCTACTAGGGGAATAAATTCTTTCAGTGTTAAACCTACGGGAGAAATTTATCACCCTGCTAGGTGAATAAATCAAACATTTATCCAAGGCCTTTATTGTTCAATTAGACAGCCATTTAAGGGATAAAGATCCTTTTATATCCACTATTTAGACTGTATTTCAGCATATGTTTGTTTAAATTTCAGAGAGTTTGTCTTAAATTTTTTTGGAGGAAGCAAGATCCAAAATGACATTTGGTTTCCTTGGATGTCAAGGAGGAGTGTGTGGTTCACGGTTGTCTTTTATAGAATCAGATCCATGCATGGCGGACTCCATATGGGGTTTAATTTTAATTCTCAATGGAGGAATATGTTTCAGGTGTCTCTACAATTTGAGGATCTGAGACCCAATGATAAGTGGGGTTTGATGGATTAGCCAATAGTTTGGAAACATATTGGAGTGACAATTTAATCCTGCGCTTCTAAAGAGGAGATTGACCCTAGCCTCAACAAGCATTGAATCTACTGGTTTCATTCTGAATGCACCCAGCCTTATTCTTATAGCACTATTATGAATTGCATCAAGTTGTTTGAGATACGACTTTCACGCGGAACAGTAAACCACACAACCGAAATCAAATTTTGATCAAACAAGTGATCTTTGTAGATGGAGTAACATTTTTTGGTCAGCACCCCAATCAGTACTACCAACTAACTTCAGGAGGTTCAGTGCCCTTTTACATTTAACCTGTAGTTGTTTTATGTGAGAAGTGAAATTCAGTTTATGCTGCTGGTGGATATTCCTGTAAAGGGCACAAAATCCCTTGCCACTGAAATAAGTGTAATTTCAGAACATTTAACCAAATTACCCCATGTAAACTCAATGGACTTTTTGACCCAACGATTTCTCGAGTTGAAGTCAGATAAATTTTTCATAAAATCTAGTCATGGCTACTTCAGAGCAGCCATGACTAGATTTGATGAAAAAAAAATTAGTAAATACTCAGTGGGTATTAAACTAAGCAATTATTCAATTGACTTTTGTTTGACAGAGATCATGGAGTTATGTCCTGATACCAACCGCAATACCTTGCAGTGATTGGTCAATGCCTCGTTGATTTTATTTTATATCGACTGGCACGTGCATATGTCTACTGTCAGTGATTCTTATGTCCACGATCAAGAAAAGCGTCTCATTACCATGAGCAACGTTCCATCGCAATGTATTTTTTCACTTGAAATCAACTGAGACAAATACATTTATCTGAAAGAAAATACACACAAAAGTACCATTATTACGTACAAAAAGATTAGTTATGTAAACATGGGTAATTATTTATGAAACCGATTAGATTATAATGTCTCTTTTCACTAATTTACTGTAACATAAACTGAAACGAATCGGGAGCATCTCGCTCCGTTGATTGCGTACGTAAACATTGAATGTTATGATAAAAGTTGACACCTTACCAAAACAACGTCTGCTTTCTAATATTCACTGTACAACAACAAATTTTAAAATGATGCGAATGAAGTAAAGAACGGGACATATACGTTATTCAATTTGTTGACAGGGGTCATGGTCTCACATTCCCTGCGTGAAACATATATTCAACCTCGGCTAATGCCTCGGTTGAATATAAATTTCATGCAGAGAACGTGAGACCATGTCCCCTGTCAACAAACAGAATAACTTATAATGTCACAAAAGATATAATACACTAAATGCCTATATTTATATTCATTTATTTATTGGTGTTTAAGGTCACATACTTATGCAAAATGGCTAATTGTGACCGTGACAGTTTTACGGGTGGAGGAGCCAGAGTACCTGGAGAGAACCACCGAGCATCAATGAGCAACTCTCAGCTCTTCAACATTCTAACTCTGTTCAAGCAGGGTTACAGCAGCTGAAGACAAGTGCACCATCGAAGTGCAGTACGTCTTAGTATACAGCGTCACCGTGCCCCTGTGTATGCAACCGGGATAAAGTGCCTTGCCCAAGGACACAACGGAGGGGGGGGGGGGTGGTCGTCTTGGATGGGGATCGAACTCGGGACCTCTAGCATAGAAGTCCAACAGTCCATCACTGAGCCACCGTGCTCTCAAATGCCTGTATTGGATATACTCAGATCAAAAAGGTCTACAAACACTGGAAATGCAGTTGTGGTCACAGAAAAAATTGGGTTCATCACAGACTTTTTTATTCAATTGTCAGGAGTTTACTCCATAAACTTTTGGCAATTAACAGGCCAAACTTGCAATTTATTTATTATTATTTATTGGTGTTTAAGGTCACATATTTTTACCCGTAAAACAGAGCCTGTTTACCGCAGTGAACAAGCACTGCTCCACTTCCCAGGGTTCCTGTGGGGACAAATTTGCAATAAAGGTATTGTAAATGGTTTTGTGTTTCAAAATTATATTCAATCAACATTGTTATCCAATCAAAAGATAAACAATCAAGTGGACTCCACTGTATTACTGCCATGATACTTACATAAATTATGCTCGGTCAATATATGTATTTTTCATATAAGAATTGAAATGAATTATTTGTTGATTTATTGGAGTATGAGTGTGGACAAATCATGTTAATTTGTATGATGTGTGAAATATGAGCATGTTTACTTATTAGTGGTCATGCTGGAGAAATTTAATTAAAATCGGTTGATAAATGTAGGAGGAGTTGCGCACACAAAAATCTCAGAAATCTTGAATAAATCTAAGTTTAAGGAGATACAACTTGTTTAACTCTTTACCCAACATACTGACCAAAACTGGTCTGCGCTATTCACAAAAATCATCATTAAATTTTCATTTTTTTGTCTCAAAAACATAGGCTATGCCCACTCATTGGAACGAGCTTGTTATACACGTTTAAATGAGGGGTCATAAGCTATATTTTTTATGCAAAAAATAAAAAAAAATAGCTACTGAAGAGTTTTGGGATTATAAGATATATTTTAGATGAAAAAAATAGTTATTGAAGAGTTTTGTTTGCAAATATTGCCTGCTTTTTGTGTTAGGCAGACATATTAACTCTCCTGGAATGCCCGGGAAAATCCCGGAATTTCAGTGTAGTTCCCGGCCTCCCGGACGGGAATCAGTTTTGGACCAAAAATCCCGGAAAACAACAGTCAAATATTTCGTTCCCGTTGTAACTTATGAAAAACGTTCGGAGTCAAATCACATGCATTTCAAACTCTGGTAAAAACTCACGAAGCAGTAAAATATGGATTTAAGTTAAATTTATTTAAGAAAAGGGTATTTTATGATATTTATTTCAACTCTGTTCATGTTTATTTCTGTGTTTTTTCCGCTGAGATTCGTGATCAACGTGCGAGTGTTGAAGTGAAAATAGGTGACTTACTTTCAAAAAATTTTAAACTCCACCTTCATTTAAATGCAGTTTTTGGAAATTAAAATATATGAAAAGAAATTAAATAATATACATTTATTTATTCCTTCATAGAATAGCTTTAATTCTCATCCCTTTTCCAAAATCAAAACGTAAACAACAACTATTTAGCACAGTTTAAAAGTAGGTTAAAGTCGCTTTGGATGCCGAAAAATCATGACTGCATATTTAAACACAATGGACTTATTTTCTAACACTACATTTATTCTGTTGTGCTGACTACAGAACTGTTAACTGTTGGCCATCTGTACCCAGAAAATTTCGAATGGAATTAAAAAAATGCTTCAATGATGAAAATAAAAGTTTTGTGTAGGGCACAAACGTCCCACATGCATGAAGTTTGATAAAGACACTTTCCAAGTATTAATGTTCTTGAAGTAACTGAACATTAGGATATCTTTTCCTGTTAACATTTCCAGACTTGGGAAATTATTAGCTGGTCTAGACTTTGATAAGAGCAAACCACAGGTGGGGGTGCTCTGTGGGACAGTGTGGGTGGGTGGTGGTGGGGGGGGCTCATGAAGAAGAGGATCCTGGGGGGGGGGGGAATCAACAGTTATTTTATGATTTTTTAACATAGCATAAATGCATCAGCAAAGTTGACAACTAGTTCTGGATATAACCTGGTGTTAATAGTGGTCCATGAGCTGAAAATTCACAAGTTTTTTCTTTTATTTTGTCCCCGCGTGAACTTTTCCCTGAAATCCATCCCATTTCCCTGAAAATCACCCTCAGGTTCCCTGAAAAATTATTCTGGAGGTTAACATGTCTGGTGTTAAGTAAAGGGTAAAAATTGTTGCATATTGAAAATTTTAAAATATGTGCATGTTCACTTCTTAGTGGACTTAATTTTAAAGGTTCATCAAAATAGGTTTGTTAACCCTTTACCCAATGCATCGGCCACATCGCCCACAGAATATGCAAATTCTGCCGCTGAAAAAATACTATTTTTTAAAAAATTTCAACAAAACCATACCAGGTGACCCCTCTTTGGAATGAGCTCATTCCAATGAGGGGTCACATGATATGGTTTTGCTGAAATTTTTTGGAGAAATTTTAAAACATGGTATTTAAAATAATAAATTTTGATATCGTCTGCGTTGGGTAAAGGGTTAATAAAGATCAAGTTCAGTGGGAGAAAACATGGTTAAGATCATCAGAGATTGAAAATTTGGGAAAATAGGCCGGTTCACTTTCTTTCAAGTGAGGTCAGGTTTCAGGAGATTCATCTAAACCTTTTATATAAAAGGGAAATTTCTGCTTTCATAATTCCATCCAGTTAGAAATGCAAGCTTTGATTATCTCCCTTCATATGCAATGGACTACTTTTCCATTGCATGAGCAGGGCTTTACATCCTGGGAAAGGTGGGCTCACTTATTGGTTCATAAAGGAGGAGTTGCCCTGTAGAAATCTTGGAGAAATCCAAGATCAAGGGGATATTTATTTATTATTATTTATTGGTGTTTAAGGTCACATATTTCTGCACAATGGCTAATCATGACCACGAAAGTTTTACGGGTGGAGGAAGCCGGAGTACCCGGAGAGAACCACCGAGCAACGGCGAGCAACTGTCAGCTCCCCAACATTCTAACTCCACACAAGCAGGGTGAGCATTGGTTGAAGACAGGTGCACCATCGACGTGCAGTACGCCTTAGTACACAGCATCACCGTGCCCCACGTTGGCAATGGGGGTGAAGTGCCTTGTCCAAGGACACAACGTGATTGCCGCAGATGGGATTTGAACCAAGGACCTCTCGGCTTGCAGCCTGCACCTCTACCTACTGAGCCATCGCGCCCCCAATCAAGGGGAGATAACCTGGTTAACCCTTTACCCAACAAATCGCCCGCATCCTCCCTCGTAATATGCAAATTCAGCAGCTGAAAAAATATCATTTTTCGAAAAATTTCAACAAAACCATATCATGTGACCCCTCTTTGGAATGAGCTCGTTGAGCTTGTACCAAAGAGGGAGGGATCACATGATATGGTTTTGTTGAAATTTTTTTTTTAAATTTAAAAAACTATATTTAAAATAATAAATTTTGTAATCATCTGCGTTGGGTAAAGGGTTAAAATCAGAGCATATATTGAAAATTTGGGAATATTCAAATATCCACTGAACAGTGGTTATGAATGAGAATTCCATCAAAATCAGTTCATAAATGAAGGAGGAGTTCCACACAGTAGCATTTTGGACATACATATTTATTGCACCCTGTTCTATGAAATCCCCATCTACAGCAACACTAAACCATGCGGAAAATGAAAATCTGTTCCACACACATATGACAAACAGAAATCATTGACAGACTATTTTTGGACAATCATGTCATCTGTCAAAATTTAACCCAGCCTACTTGGAATTTCCATTTGACCTACAATCATGCAGTTTAAACAAAGAGATTGCAATCTAATAAGCTGCTGCAAAGACAATAAACTAAATAAAAACATCTTTGTATATAGAATTACTTCTAAAGTTTAGGAGGGAGAGATCAAACCAATCATTATTAGCTGTATAATGATAACAAATTGAATAGGACTAGCACAAATATGTATGTACTATGATAGTACAAACAAACATTCTCCTCATGTATGGCATATTTATAAATCTGCCCACGAGAATTCCTTCCAACTTGCACATGTGTTTGTAAACATTATCAGACAATTGATCACCTGAAAATGAACCGATTTCGAAATAACTTGTTGATAGTTGTCAAATGAATCGCTGAGTGTCCTTCTAATAATTGTATTTATAGATGGGAAGGCATGTAATAAACACAAAATGACATGCGTCTGTGAATGGGTTAATTGATATGGCACTTGTGCCATTGTGGAAGGATAAAACTTGAAGCCTTTGGCCTCTCATTTTATCCTTCATGCTGGCACTCCTGCTGGCACACATGCCATATCGATTAACCCTTTACCTAACATGAAAAGCAGATGACACTTGCAAAACAAAATTCTTGAATTACTAATTTTATGTCTCAAAAACCTCTGGAAAGATGGTTAATGTCTGTATTTATTTTGTCTGGAGCTGTGAAGAAATACCCTAAAACTTTCCACTTACCCTTGGTTGGTCAAAATCATTTCCTTCTTTCATCAACTCAACACTTTTGTCCACTGCCATGACACCAACATAGGAATCAGCATCAGCTTCCACTTTGATAGTCACACTTTGTCCTGCACGTTTTCTAGCATCAGAGAAACTGACCTTCACCTATAAGAAAAGGATACATTTTCATAATGCTGCACAACATCAGTCTTGAATATAAATTGGAAATAAACCAGATACTTTTTTGATGGAGCCCATCACTAGAAGCCTGCAAATCATTCTATGCCAAACAGGCCTAGAAAAATATATATTGTCACCTGTTAGAGTTAGGTGGTTTCCCGATTAATCGGGTATAGCCGGTTATAAAAAAATATCATTAGTAATATTGTCAGAATTTAAAAAAAACGAAATAATGTCATGTTGAGAAATCATTTCCTCAATTCCTCCTGGATTGAGAAAGAACATAAAATTGTTCAGAGAATGCAGTTCCTGTCCATTCCAGAAGTAATGGAAAACCCGGAGTTAACACTAATGATCTCAATTAACACAATAATTGAGTTGATTTTGTTTTTGATAGTGGCCTGGACATTTCCCGCATGAGCGAAGTCCCTGGCCTTCGATAGCACAAAACTGCACTGAGTACATTACCTGTACATTAAAGAATAAATAAAATGTGTTCAACTGGTAGTCTCCAGTGTAATTTCATCATACAGACATCACAACACAATAGAAGAATAAAGTGCCGAAAAAAAATCAAATCAAATCTTTTTTTCAATGGCAGATAATTTTTACGCCACATGTATGTCGCATGGTTGTCACAAACATGTTTTTCAGTTTGTAAAATTCATTGTTCAATTCAGTTACCCCCCTTGATGTTGTCACCAATGTTGCCTGCATTCCAGTAAACATTGGAGAAACACATCAAGGGAGGTAAAAAGTTGAAAAATGTACATTACTTTTTAATACGTCCGTGTCTATCTTTCTGATGCTCATGCATGGGCACAGGGCACAAGTCCACAACACACGCTTTAAAACAATGTTAATTATTTAATTGAGACTCAAGGTATACTATGTGTTCAGTGTATCTCAGTGATTAATAAGGCTTAGTCTATTGCATCAAGTACACTAAAATGTATGGACACTATTTACCTGAATAAGCAACTTTCACAAAAGAACAATACCGTGATTATGTCATTAATCATGATCTTCTTTCCCCAAAACCGTGATTATTATTTTGGCTAATATTGCCCAGCACTATCACCTGTTGTCAGGTTATGCTATATAGTAAGGCAGTAACCCAAAGGAAAAAGGGTGCTGTGATGCCTCTCTGCCTTCTCTGTTTTTACTATGCCAATCACGGTATGTTACATCTAAACAGAATTTCTGCCAAATAAATATCAACTAAATATCAACATATCGCCGAAGTGAGATCACACTTTAGTTAGTGCTATTTATTTTGGCAGAAATTCTTTAAAATGGAAACAGCCTGCCATTCTCTTCATATGTGGATGCAGTACTCAAGCTCTGAGTTGAGATAGTTCTGAAAGGTTGTCAAGTCTTTTCAGAAATCATGAAAGATTGGTAATTTGGTAAAGTTACTTTGTCATAAACTGTAGTTCCGCATATTTTACAACTGACATAAGGCCACAAAAATAAATTAATTGATTCTCTGGCAATTTTTTTTTTTGAAATCAGTGATGGAGGGAGGGAGGGAGGGTTTTATTTTTCTTTTTCTTTTGCAAAAAGTGAGCAAACATGGAGAGGATTTTGGCTGTCTTTTAACACACAAAAATATAGAAAGTTCTTATTTATACAAATAAATACATTTTTAATTTGAAAAATAAACCATTCCTCTAAAAACAAACTGTAGGTACTGCAATTCAAAGGCTTCATCTTCTTTCGATGCTCTTCATATTATCTTTGAAGTAAAAGTATTTAAATCCATGGAGATTTGCCTCGTTACAATTCATGGGAGAGTGCCTACAGGCACTCTCCCATAAATTGTAAGAAGACAAACATATTGGAGATGCAACTAAATAAATATGCATCAATCAAAAACTGTAAAAAACTTTGGATCTCACCGAGTTTGTACTAATATTGGAAGGCACTGAAAAGCAATAAAAATATCCAATGAGGGGGTTCAAATGCAATGAGGGATTGCCTGAGAATCAAAACACTATTTTTTTAGCCAGTCAAAATACTCTTTCACAGGTTATTTCCAGACCTTCCAAACCATTCTCAATCTATTTAGGAGTCCAGAAACTGTTTTAAACTGTTTTCAGGCCAGACCACCCTTAGCTTTTTACCTTTTGACAGCCAAAATGACTGGGTTCCTTCCTGTCCACCAAGCTGTGCACCTGTTTATTTTGGTAATCATAGGCCAAAGCATTGTTAAGTTAGAGTCTGGAAATCATATTTGGGTTAGAGCACCCTCGCAAGATTGATCTTTGGGGGCTCCAAATAGAAAAGGTTCAAATACATTGTGAATCAGAGGCCTTTGATACAAATTCAATATCCTGCAAGTGCAGGATACAACTGCATGCTTGATTACAATATGTTTGTGTTACTGTTTATAAAGCACAGAAATCACTTGCATTTCTAAAGTACTGGCGAGCTGAATTAACTTTTCATCTAATGAATCAGCCACATTGGTCCAGGTAATTTACAAATTGAGCTGTAAAAAAGAAATATTTATTTATTGCAAAATTTCAACAAAACCATATCATGTGACCCCTTTTTGAATGAGCTCAACAAGCTCAATTAGGGGTTAGATGATATGATATGGGTTTTTTTTTAATTTGTGAAAATGTTTTTTAAAAAAATTGAAATAAATATAGAATAAATGTATAGTATTTTCAAATAAAAAATGTATTCTATGAGTAGGATTAAGAATCAAACCGATGAGCCTCTGGCGAGTCGGTTTCATTCTTAATCCTACGAGTAGAATAAATTCTTAACTTGAAAACACTATACGTTTATTTTGTTTATCCAATAAATCATTTGCAGGGCAGTCGAATGAAATCATGCTGTTACTTGCTACAAAACACTGCAAGAAGTGAGGAGCACATTGATTCAATTCGATCGACAAGCAAAACTGCCAAAATTAAACACGCCGCTGTGATACATTTCTGTCTAAAAATAATTCCCCTATAAACTTGAGTTAAATTTGCAAAATCCTTTATTAAATGAACAACGTTTATCTTTCTTATTTTCATTGTTTATTGTTATTTTTGTTATTGTCAATTCAACTTGAGTTTTATAAACAAAGCAGATGACACGTGCATTTGTTTATTTACAATTTGGAAAATGAAACATCAATCATCATGCCCCCTGCCTTTCACAACCGAACTTGTTTGCTTTTCAACGCTTGGTTTCGATTTATTTACTTTGTGTTTTCTTTGTTAATTGTTGTTCGTTTTAATGTTAGACAGAGTTGAAATGTGTCATTTATTCTAAAACTAAACATTTCTGCAACAGTCAACGTTTGATAAACGTCGGTTCATTATGTCTCCCACATACAAAAAAACAGGTCATGACAACACAAATGCAGTAGAGGTCAGAGGTCTACAGGTCCATCTCCACTATAGGAATAAATTCTTTCAGAGTTAAACGTACAGGGAAAATTTATCACCCTACTAGCTGCTACTAGGTGAATAAAGCAAAAATCTTTTTGTTCGAATAAACATTCATTTATGGGATAAATTTTGAAATCATGTGTGTTGGCAAAGGGTTTAAAATGGAAGGTCAGTGGGGCAATTCAAGCATGAATAGACACAACCACTTGCTCTCACCCAAAAGAAGGCAGTGATGCTGACCACCCTCCACAATGAGGGGGTATTCAGGTGTTAGTGTGCATGCAATTATTTTCTCAACTCCATAGGTAGGCAACATTGTAAACGGTCCTCATCGGTGAAGTGACAACAGACAAAAAAGGCCCAAAATACCACGACACCTGACCACTGTCCAAGTACTGGTAAACTGCTACATCATCATAATTACTTTCTCTAAGTAAAATGGGCAAAAAAGAATGGTTACATATTTGCTTAGAGGGAAACTATGGACAAATGAAACAATCCTTCAACTAATTTTTAATAGGCATTTGAAGCACTCACCATTGTTTCTTTACAAAGAGATTAAGAAATTTAAAAATAACAATGGTTACACAAAGTGTGGGCCATTGCACCTAACCTGAAAGGTACTGTAGGGCAGAAAAATATTCTAAGTCGAAAGAGTGAAAAAGGGCCAGAACTCCTGGAAAAAAGATTGGATGGAACCCATTACTTGTGCATATCTATTCCCCCTTGCGGGTCTATCATCATAGCAAAGGAGATCCAAGTTTGACTGATGGCTTTGAATTGACAATCCAAAACATTTGTACAGACAGGCGGATGGAGTGGACAGACAGATGGATGGATGTACTAGATACCCCCGAATCCTCCTTCAGAGGTTGGGGGAATAATAACCAGAGTCTCAATGTTCATCAGATGTAGGGTATAAAATTGCTAGGGTTGGGGGGATGTAGGGGGATGTTGGGGGGATGTAGTCCTCAATGTTCTCCCCATTACCAACAATGTTTGAATTGTAGGACAGGGGAAACCACCCCTCATTTGGTCCCTCGAGGCTCAATTATCATCACCCCAATGGGAAGTGTTAAACAAGATTATTTAGACTTGTTGTTTCTGAAAGATTTTTTTTCTTCATGATCCAATTATCCAGTGTCGAAATGCACCTCTAAATACAGTACGTGGAGAGTATATTATCATTAAATCACCCGCAGAGTGAAGATTCCACCCAAGCAATAACTGCAAATTTATTACAAAGCATAACCATCACAAGCAAAGTTCCAGCCAATGAACCTCTGGGTTAAACACGGAGGTCCATTGGCTGAAACATTGCACATGTTTTATGTCCCTTTGAACAGAATTTGAAAGTGATACTTGGGGTGATAACTCCACTCGGCGGGTGATTTAGTTACAATCCACTCTCCACATACTGTACAACATGATCACATCAAGGGGCTAACAGAAGTATACTTGCAAACAATTATACATATCTCATATACCAAACAGTAAAGTATTAAAACCTAATTCCAACTCGGATCACATTTTACTGCAATAGAACAGGTGCCCCAACATGAGGTCTCTGGGTAAACTCACAAGTTACATTCTAGGCAAGCCTTGACTGCCTATGTATGCAGTCAAGGCTTGTTTAGAAAAAACTTCAAAGCAGCAGATTGTGACTATCAAAGTGCAGATAAGAGGTTATATGGTACAGGCCTGGCATTCTTAAAAATGCAGGAGGGATAAAACTTGCCTAGGCAAGTGATTAGCTCTCCTCAAGCTGACAAAAGCTAAAATTGCAAAATGAAGTTTTACTGTTAATGAATTCTGCCAAGTGGGCTTTGTACATTTTATTTGGTGCAGTTGACAAGGTAGTTTCTGTGAGACGGCTACACTGCCCCTCCCACACCTTTGGGCCTTCGCAAGGCCCGGAGATGTGGGAGGGGCAGTGTTGCCATCTTTCAGAGACCTCTAACATACATGTAGCAGAGATCTTAAAAGATTTGGGTTTTCGGCAAAGGAGGCTATGGTAATCATCAAGGCCAGGATGGCTAGTTTTTGCCCTCCTTAATTTTTTTAAGGCGAGCAGTAGGCGAGCGAATAAATTGCTCCTCTGAAAATGCCAGGCCTTATGGTTTGGTTTTGTTACAACTTTTTGAAATTACTTTTTATTTTTCAACTGCTTAATTTGTATGGTATGGTTTTGTTACAACTTTTTGAAATTACTTTTTATTTTTCAACTGCTTAATTTATAAATTTAGCAGATGGCTGTGGCTAATTCATTAGGTAAAGGGTTGGGGACTTTTCTTGAAAATTTTCAAGCTCTTATTATGGGTGGAGGAAGGGGGAAGACCTGTTGAGAACCACTGAGCAAAGGCAAGCTAATGTCATGCCTCAGTACACAATGCCACCATGCCCTCAATTGGGCAGCTGGGATTATGTGTTTTACAAGGATGCAATGTAGTTACCATGGGTTAGGATGGATCTGTGAGCCTTTGAAGTTTGATGCTCTAACCACTGAGCCACCATGCTCCCTTTCAAACCCTTTCTGTGATCTTGGGCTAAATATATTTACTAATCTCAGAGGTTTTAAGATCACATTCAGCATCTACATGTTAATATAGTTAATCTAATTTAGTTAGTTAGGGGAGTGGGGTGGCAGGAGAAGGGTCTGTTGCATAAATTTAAAAAAAAAAATTTGTGTATATAAAATCACTCAAACCCCTTTAAAAACACATTTTGAAACAGAGAGAAAAAAAATCATCCAGGGGACCCCTTGAACTCCCTACCAACCACCAGGCCTAGGCGGAAAGTTCATTTTTTTTGCATAAAATCACTTAAAATCCTCCAAATCTTTTCAAGCAAAGAAAAAAGATTTGCCCAAAGGACTGTCTCCCCCCCCCCTCCCCCCAGCCTGCTGGTTCCCATTTGAGCAGGTTTTAAACTTATGTACTCACATTTACATCTAATTAAAGTTCACCACAATCAGCTCTGTCACACATGGGCACAATTCATTTAAATAAATAGAATATTCTCCATTGGGTCCTCTGTTGAATTTTAAACCCTTTTGGTTCTCACCAAAACCAGTCAAGCGTAACACTTTGAACAAACTTTATTATCTGGGGGGTCATAGTAATGCTTTATACCAAATATCAAAAGATTCTGAGCCCAGGGATTTGATTTGAACAAACTTAAATCTCCCCACATTAAGGTTGTCAACAAAAGAATCTGACTTGTGGACATGAAGATTTTTTTAAAAGAATAGTCCTTATATTGCACCAAGTTAAAAGTTGGGATCCCACAGGGAGCCCAAATATGATCCATGGGACTTGATTTGAACAAACTGGAATCTGAACCTCCTAAAGCTGCTGCATATCAACTATCAAAGGAATCTGACTGGTAGATCTGAAGAAGATTTTTAAAGGAATTTCCCCATATTGCACTAGGTTGAAATTTAGATTGCTACAAGGAGCCCAAATATGAACCTAGGGATTTGATTTTGAACAAACTGGAATCTGACCCCAATTAGGATATTGTGAAGTAAAATACACAGAACAACACATGCATGTGAATGGGTTAATCAATTAGGCACGAGTGCCAGCATGGAAGGACACAACGAGAGGCACAAGTCCCATATCGATTAACACATTCCCATGCATGTGTCATTCTGTGTTTATTATATGCCTTTGCATCTATAAAAACAATTATTAGAAGAACATTGAGCAATTCATTTGACAACTATCAACAAAAAGAATACATTTTATCGCCAACCAAATTATCAAGGGGACAATTTTCAGCTATCGCTGGGATTATTTCTTTATTTTTGTTTAAGGTCGCATATTTTTGTACAATGGCTAATCATGACCACAACATGAGTATCAACTCAAGACCAGAGGTGAGCCATGTTGCCCATTTTAGAGAGGGTTTGCATCTCCCAAGCATTGGTGACTGGGTCCTATTTTACCAGTAAAACAGAGCCTGTTTACCGGAGTGAACAGGCACTGCTTCACTTCTCAGGGTTCCCACAGGGAATCGTTAGGGATTCAAATTATAATAACGTTGCACGATTTGTAGAAAATTCCAGTGAAATTTTGCTTCTATTTAGAAACCATCCCTCAACGATTTCTATTCTGCACATATGTGCGGAACAGATTTTCATTTTCCATACAGTTTAGTGTTGCTGTAGATATGGATTACATAGAACAGGCATGTAATAAAAGATTCTAACTGATGGATCTGAAGAAGAGGATTTTTAAGGAATATTCCTCATATTGCACTGAGTTAAAATTTGGACTCCCACAGGGACTTGATCTGTACAAACTTGAATCTGAACCTCCTAAGGTTGCTGCATATCAAATATCAAAACATTCTGACTGATAGATCTGAAGAAGATTTTTAAAGAATATACCCCACATTGCAATTAAGTTAAAGTTTGAGTTCCTTTAGAGAGCCCAAATATGACTCCAGGACTTGATCTGAACAAACTTGAATCTGACCCTTCTAAGAATGCTCAAAACCAATCACCAAAAGATTCTCACTGGTGGATCTGAAGAAGATTTTAGAAAAATTTTCTTCATATTGGACTGTGTTAAAATTTGGGTTTCCACAGGGATGCAACATACCAAATATCAAAAGATTCTGACTGATGGATCTGAAAAAGATTTTTTAAAAATATTTCCCATATTACACTAAGTAAAAATTCAGGCTAACATGTTGAGCCCAAATATAACTTCAGGGATTCGATTTGAACAAACTTCAAGCTGCCCCCCCCCCCCCTCCCCCCACCTCCAAAAGATGCGGTATACCAATTCAGCCCAGTAGTTTATGAGGAGAAGTCAATAATGTAAAGTTCATGACAGAGGGGTTAACAATGGATGGGCGACAGGTGATGGACAGTAAGTGATCACTAAAGCTCCACTTGAGATCTGCTCAGGTGAGCTAAAAAGGATGACACTGATGGGAAGATCTTGAAGAGACTTCACAAGGATCAGAGTTAGGTGCATGTATTTATTCATTGGATAAAAGCTATGCGAAATTATGCAACAAAAACAAAATTAAAACCATAGTTTCATAGATAGAATGAAAATTATTTTGCTTGCAAGAATTTGTTCAGGGTGATTTGTTTTGTTGCAATTTATTGGAGGGTGTCTGTAGACATCCCCAATAAACAGAAACAAGATATTTTAGAACTGAAATGAATTACACCTGTCGATCTCACAGAATATGAATTTGGGATGGGCACTCAATCATTTATTTATTTACTGGTGCTTAAGGTCAATAGCATATTTGGCCATATCATGACAGTAACATAGGTATCAAGTTAAGTTCAGCAAATCTTTTATAACTATGCTGCCTACTTAAGAGCAGTGCCACACTAGGTGATGGTTCCGTTTCCTATTTTACCAGTAAAGCACCAAACAAACAATGTCCCATGGTGGTGGTGCCAGAATTTTGATGATTGGAGGGGGGGGGGGGGGGCTTGTGCTCCGCAACAGGGGAGGGTTTGGGGGCTAGGGTATTTCTGAAAAAGCTTACAATAAAGGAGGCATTTTCCCAAATGAGGGGGCTAGTTACAAGGGCCAACTAGGTCTATAAACAAAAGAAAACTGGGGAGAGTCAGGGTAATTTCTCAGCAGGTTATGGGTTTTTTTATTCAATTAATAGGAGTTTACTCTATAACTTATATTCAATTAACAGGTAAAATTTGTACTGGAGGTATGGTATATGGTTTTGTGTTGGGAAACTATATACAATTAACAGGGATATTCAGTTAAGAGATATCCAATTAACTGGGCGCCACTGTATACCAAAAGCTTGACTCCATCAACTGGACATTTTCAAAACCTGCAAACATGACATTCACATCCCTGCTGGTGAAGAGATTGCTGAAGCCACATTACACCATGTGAAACTAGACCTGGCCAACACTAGCCACGCCAAATATGCAGCAAATTCCTAAAACCATTTGGTCCAAGAGTACAATCACAACCAAATGGTACAAAGGACCACTGAAACCGAACTGCAGGGGACAGAACTTTGTTTATACCATGATAACCTGTTCTACTATATATAAAAAGTCTATGACATATAAACAAAAACAGATTCGCATGTATAAATATTTATTTATTTAACATTTAAACTCTCCTTATTAATCTGACGATCATGGTATAAATAAAATATACCCAAAGTAGCTTGGTGAACCAAATGGTCATCACTTGTGGTGAAGTGATGTTAAAAGCACGCTAAAGGCGCACAGTTAACACCACTTCACCACTCATGGTGAACATTTGGTACACCAAGCTATTATGTGTATATTCTATATTTACCTGCTACAATGCAACAAAGATGGTAAACAACATGTCACCGAAACTAAAAGATACTTCAGTAGCTGTATACATGAATACATTGCAGACATCTAACACGTACTTGACTCAATGGTCAGCCATCCACTTTAACCAAGATAATCAAAGACAATCAGATCTCTGTTATCGTACAAGACAAGTCCTATACTTAGACCCCAAGAAACCCAATATGACTTACCGGCATAAACATGAAACAAATTCCAAGACCATAAAAGGCAAAAACTCATTCAAAAATACTCAAAATAACACCTGCACTGAACATGCAGTACGTGGAGAGTGGATTGTAATTAAATCACCCACAGAGAGGAGTTATCACTCGAACTATAACTTTTGAATTTTGAACATATGGACAAAAAACACAAGCAATGTTTCAGCCAATGGACCTCCGGGTTTAACCCGGAGGTCCACTGGTCGAAACTTTGATCGTGCTTGTCATGCTTTTGCAACAAATTTGCAATTATTGCTTGGGTGGAATCACCACTATGTAGGTGATTTAGTGATAATACACGCTCCATGTACTGTAGGGACACATATCAACAACATACACTTGCATACCAAATATGATGTCAATCTACTAAGTATTTTAACCCTTTACCCAATGCACAGGATATCAAAATTGATTATTTATTCAAATCATTTATTTCAAAACTTGAGTTCTACAATCTGTAAAGCGTTTCAGAGCAACCTTGGTAGTTTCATGCTATATAAAATTAATTATTATTATTATTATTTAAAATTATTGTTTTTAAAAGTTTTTCAAAACATTTCAACAGAACCATATCATGTGACCCCCTCATTGGAACGAACTCCATGAGCTCGTTCCAATGAGGGGGCCACATGATATGTTTTTGTTGAATTTGTAAAATTCTTTTCAACTACCCAATTTATAAATAATGTGGGCGGATGTGGCCAATTCGTTACGTAAAAGGTTAACTGGTAGAGTGCTGGAAGTCCAAATTTGGGCTTTATTCTGAAGTGCAGGTACTGCAACTTAAATTCAGTGGCTGTGCTTCATATTATCTTTGAAGTGACAGTATTTAGTCTGTTAGGATTTGCATTGTTACAATTTATGGGAGAGTGCCCATAGGTACTCTCCTATAAATTGTTACAAGGCAAAGACATGTGAACAAATTTTGATGACTAAATATAATTTAGCACTCTACAAGTTGTGAAGGTTATTGCATTTGATGGTAAAAATGAATTTGATGGTAATGAAAGTGTCAATGACACTGTAGCTCAACTTGTTAAGACATGTACATGTATAGTATGTGACACAGCAATGACAAACATCTGGGTAATGACCTGATAACAAAGGTACATATAAAGTATTGTAACGGTCTGTACATAAATACTGACCGTAGCCTGTAACAAATGTATAGGTAAAGTATTGTAAAGGTGGGTGACAGTCAGATGCTAAACTAGAAAAGAAATCCTTGAGTCCCAGAGTGGGTCTGACTGAACCCAAAAATATTTGTTCTCATAGCACAGTGATAACAAAGGCACCCCAAAACACACTCGTTCCTGTCCCAAGGTGAAAACAAAGGTACCCAAGAAGTTTCGTGAAGATCATTTCATAAATCTGAGCTGTATAGAAGTTGTGACAAAAAACTGATTGGACCTAATTTCGGTACAAAATGGCCACTGGCAGCCATCTTGAATTTTGGACCGCACCCAGAAACACTCGCTCTCGTCCCAAGGTGATAACAAAGGTACCCAAGAAGTTTCGTGAAGATCGGTTGATAAATACAGCCTCTAGCCCGAGGCGTATTGACATGTGCACTTACAGTGTATAAGTAGCACTGAATAAATCAAAGTTCATCTAATTTGCATAATTTCTGCACGAGAAAAAAACCCGTACTATATGTGATGTATTCCATGTTACTAAATATTCACACAAAAATTTATTCAAATCAGAACTTTCATACAGAAGTTCTGTACAAAAGACTGATTGCACTAATTTTGGTACAAAATGGCTAATGGTGGCCATCTTGAATTTCGGACCACACCCAAAAACACTCGTTCTCATCCCACAGTGATAACAAAGGTACCCAAGAAGTTTCGTAAAGATCAGTTCATAAATACAGACTCTAGCCCGAGCCGTATTGACATGTGTACTTACTGTGTGTAAGTCGCACTGAAAAAATCAATGTTCACCTAATTTGCATAATTTCTGCACGAGGAAAAAACCCGTATTATATGTGATGTATCCCATGGTACTAAACATTCATACAAAAAATTATTCAAATCAGCTCTTTCATACGGAAGTTCTGCGCAAAAATCTGATTGCACCTAATTTTGTATAAGATGGCTGCCAGCGGCCAACTTGAATTTTGGATCGGACCCAAAAACACTCGTTCTTGTCCCATGGTCATAACAAAGGTACCCAAGAAGTTTCGTAAAGATCGGTTCATAAATATGGCCTCTAGCCCGAGCCATACTGAATTGTTAATGGACAGACGGACGACTGGCCATGGCATAAGCTCAAATTTGGCTTCACCAAAGTCGAGCTAAAAATCAATTTTGCCAAAGTGGAGCTTAAAATCAAATTTGGCTTTGCCAAAGTTGAGCTAAAAATGAAACAAATTCCAAGTCCATAAAGGGCAATGACTCTTCCAAAAATACTTCAAATCACATCTGCATTGAATTTATTTCTTTAGGTTTAACAACACTTTTGACAGCCAGGGTCATTTTGGACAGTTTTGCGGGTGGTGGAGCCGGAGTACTCAGAGGGAACCACTGAGCAATGGCAAGCAACTATCAGGCTCCCCAACATACTAAGGCCACACAAGCAGGGTTAACACTGGTTGAAGACAACTGCACAACTGATGTGCAGTATGCCTTAGTACACAACGCCACCGTTCCACGACACAGGCAGTGGGGATTAAGTGTCTTGTCCAAGGATACAACGCAGCTGCCGCAGGTGGTATTCGAACCAAGGATCTCTCGGCTTGCAGCCTGCATCTCTGCCTAATGAGCCACTGTGCTCCCCACCTGCATTGAACAAAATCAATAAGATACACTTCCAAATTAGTTATTGAGGGTAAAAATTTGTTGGTCACAGACCAACAGACCATCATTGCCAGATATATAGCTTCTTTGCACAGCTGAAATTATATTTCATGGATTCTTCCCAAGACAAACTGGTCTTAGGCACTTTCCAGGGCCTTGAATTTCTGGAAGGAAATTTAAGCACTTCTAAGAACTTATAGCAAATTTAGGCCAGGGCATAAATGAATTTATGGGGAAACTACTGCCAGTTTTTTTGTGTCCCAACTGTACGCCCCAGGATACTCAGGTTTCGATCCAGTGACCCCCAGTTGACCAGTGGGTATTTTAGTTGTGTATAATCTTTTCCGGAATACGGTTTCTCCCCAGCACTGTGCAGGTTACAGCGTTTCTGGTTAGTCTGACAATTTTCAGGAACAGACTATAGTTCCTTTGTTTAAACTGTCAATCCCAGAATCTGTACGAACCATTCCATTGGTGGCACCAAGTTCTTGATCAACAGGTTAGCGTCACTCCAAACTTTTCAGCGGTGCCATCAAGTTCACAAAATTAATTTTGTTCGTTGTGTTTATTGTGTGCATTCGTTCGGACTTTCGTGGACTCATTCACGGATATTCATAAGCTGTATCATTAGTCCCTCACTGGGTTAACCATGAAAATCCTTCTCATTGGGCACAGTTTTATCAGACGTTTTCGTGATCACATGGATGCAAATTTCCCTCAATATCGGTCGAATCTCGGGGTCCCAGAATGTGATGTCCGCTACTTAGGCCTGGGAGGGCTCACTATTCCCTTAGCCTACGACCGTAGTCTCCCTGTCGTGGGTTTGTTTCATCCGGACATCGCCATGATCCAGCTTGGGGGAAACGACCTTGCTGCGTCTGCGGAGGATCCCGCAGAAATTGCTCGTCAAGTTTTTGAATTTGGTTCCGTGTTACATGACGCCTACAACGTCAAACTGATTGTGTTTTTTTCGGAATTTTGGCGTAACGACCCCATTTACCTATCCAAATTAGATGAATTCAACGCTCGTTTAGAAAATCTTTGCATTCGCCCCGACTTTGCGATCTTCTGGAAACATCGCCGTTTCAATCACTCTCCAGCCCCCCTCTTCCTACGGGACGGCGTCCACTTAGCACCGCAGGGCACCATCCGTTTCTACTATAGTCTCCGCGCAGCACTAATGCATGCCACGCGCAGGTTTCACATCATCTCACAACCATAACTTTCGCGGCTTCCTGGGGAGGACTCTCCCCCGTCCGTCGTTGTTGTGATACGTCTTATGTTTTAATTGTTTATTTTACACGTGATGTTCTGGTGCTACTGCTTTGGGGGCTTCGTGCCCGTTTTCAGTCTTTTGACGGATTGTTAATGTTCTTCAGTTATTGGTGGGCTCAGTCTGTTGCGTGTGCTGTCGGTGGGCTCTTTCCTCCCCTCTCAGGGTGCTAGGGCTACGTGCCCGGTTGTTTCCCAGCTCTTTCTCCCTCCCTCAGCTGGCCCATCCCCCCGGTTTCTGGGGGGGAGGGGGGGCAGCCTTACTGAGTAAACATCAACTAAATTGTTTCGCTTTATTGGGAAAAGGGGGGGGGGGGGGCAGCCTTACTGCGTACGCGTCAGCTAAATTGTTTTGTTGTTTTTTGTTTTTCTTTTTCTCTCTTTTCCCTAAAATCTTATTCGCCTTTCCTATACTTGCAGATGGCTCCCAAGAAGCGTAAATCAGTTCGTCACAGGGGCGTGCCGTCCAGACAGAGCCTGCGACAGGCTCTGGCTGTTTCTCAACACACAGGGGGTGACATGCCCGTTTCCAGTGGACCGCTGTCTCAGACGGATTTATCTTTTTCTGCCAGACCGCTTGGCTCGGATGCCTCCAGCCATGTTCTTTCAGCTACAGTTACCGGCAGCCCTGTTCCAGGGGTTTCCCTTTCACACTCGGTGCAGCATCAGGCAGTGCCTAGACCATACACTACAGACAGTCTCTCATGGCGATGGCCACCGCAGGGCCTCATCAGACTACTAGGAGACGCCCAACAGCACCAGGCCCTTGGGCTACGCCTCCGTTGTCGGAACCGCCACGCATATACAGTGCACAGGACGCTATTCCAAGGATTAATTTCAGCCAGGCTGCCGCTACAACAACAACCTCCAGTGCCAGCACTACACCACACTGCAGCTTGCAACCACCAGAGGTCAGCACCAGTTCCGGCAGGGAGCCTTCGCCAGTTACCTTGTCGCAGTTACAGGACTCCATCACCCGCCTAACTCAGTCCGTTAATCGGTTGGAACAACAGAACCATGCTTTCTATCACAGCGGTGGCACCGGCGAGTCACATCCAGCTCAACCTACAGAACTTCATCCTGAGATGCTCCAGTCTGTGCCAAACATCACTCTGCCTCAGTTATCCAGTCAGCATGACCCACTTTCTGCAGGTAATCATTTCCCTATCCTCGACGGTTACACACCGCCCTCTCCTCTGCAGGTCCCGGTAGATCCCTCTTTGCCTGTCTTTCACTCTTTGGCCACCCCACTTGATGCGTTTGTTCCATCTTCACTCAAGGATAAAATCTGGAATGACCAGTTTGTACACATGGCGGAACTTCTCAACAAGCAGAAGCCTGCCTTTTCAGTTGTCACTGTCGCAACTCGGGATTCAGGCGCACCTGAGCTGTGCATCAGTCAGCCTCCACAACGCAATATCCTAAATTTGGACACCTGGCTCACAGCCTTTCACATCTTTGTTGCCATCTATGCCCAAAAACACACACAGGAGGCACCTCACCTCATGCGCTATATCGCAAATATTAGGAACCTTGCTCAAAAAGGTTCTGATTGGTTTCAATATGATGAGCAATTTCGTGCACTGCGCGAAACGTGCAAACTCCCATGGAATATGATTCACTGGGAGCTAATTGATCAGGTTGCCCCTCGCACCTCAAATTTCCGACCTTCTTTGCGCAACAACCAATTTCGGAATGGCCGGGGGAACCCCAATTTTCGTGTCCCATCCGGGGAGTGTTTTCGGTATCACAAAGGGCTCACCTGTCATAACAACTGTCAATTCCCTCATAAGTGTTACATCTGTCAGCGACCCCATCCAGCCTCCTCATGTTGGTCTCGACGCTCCAATGGCAGCCCACTCTCGGGCTCCAACCCTTCCGTCTCAGGTTCCACTAGCCAAGCCTCATGGAAGCCACAACATGCCCACACCCATCAAGCTGGAGCAGCTGGGAAAATACCTGCTTAACCACTCCGTTCCAGGCAGTGCTTTCCTACTGGAGGGGTTTAGGGTTGGTTTTCGGCTTGGGTCTTTTGGGGTGGTTCCGGCGCAGTCACCGCCCCAGAATCTCAAGTCTGCCCGGGACCACCCAGCAGTCGTGTCAGCCAAATTACAAGCCGAACTTCTCTTAGGCCGTATCGCTGGTCCTTTCTCGGACATTCCCTTTCCCGCTTTCCATCTCTCTCCTTTAGGTTTGGTTCCTAAGAAAACTCCAGGCTCCTTCCGTCTTATCCACCACCTTTCTTTTCCTAGGGGCTCCTCGGTGAACGACGGGATTCCCAGTGAGCACTCCACGGTGGCATATGCCTCAGTAGAAGATGCCATCACCCATCTGAAACATTGGGGCCGTCATAGTTTCATGGCGAAGGTGGACATCAAGGATGCTTTTCGGCTTCTCCCCATCCATCCCCAGGACTTTCACCTGCTGGGGTTCACTTGGGCAGGCCATTATTACTATGATCGTTGCCTCCCCATGGGCAGTTCCTCATCCTGTCAGCTGTTCGAGAAGTTCAGTTCAGCTCTCGAGACCATCTTGACGGCTTTGGTTCCTGCATCTGTGGTTCATTTTTTAGATGATTTTTTCCTAGCCCATTGGTCAGAACAAGGCTGTGCTCACGCCTTGGAGACATTTCAATCTCTCTGTCATGACATTGGGGTCCCTTTAGCTGCTGACAAAACTGAGCGGCCCACCCAGTGCTTGGATTTCCTCAGCATTACTTTGGATTCAAATAAAATGGAAGCCCGCCTTCCACCTGCGAAGAATGCCCAGGCACGTGCTCTCCTCCTCCAATATAAGGTTAGGAAAAAGGTCACACTTCAAGAGTTACAGAGCCTGATTGGCGTTCTCAATTTTGCTTGTTCCGTGGTCCTCTCAGGTCAGCCATTTCTCCGGCGACTGATTGATCTTACTAAGGGTGTATCACGGCCTACACATCGAATTCGGCTCACTTCAGCAGCACGTCAAGACATGGATGCCTGGCTCCTTTTCCTGGACCATTTTAATGGGGGATCATTGTTTTTGCATGACCGGTGGTGCAATAATCAGACTATTTCCTTGTACACAGATGCTGCTTCCACCTTAGGTTTTGGGGCAATCTTTGGTTCTCGCTGGACGTACGGGGCCTGGCCCGATGACCTCCCACAGTACCATATCTCAGTCCTTGAATTGTACCCCACTGTCCTGTCTTTAGCGCTTTGGGGCCCTCTGTTAGCCAATCACTGCATCCTGTTCCACACAGACAATGAAGCCCTAGTCCCAGTTCTCAACAAGCAAACATGTAAGGAGGTCAAACTCATGCAGCTAGTCCGCCACCTCGTTGTCTCTTCCCTCAAATACAACATACTGTTTCGGGCCTGCCACATACCTGGGTCGACTAATATTTATGCAGATGCTTTGTCTCGTTTACAGGTACAGGACTTTCAGGCGCTCTATCCCAACGCCGAGCCACAGCCAACATCGATCCCTCACCAGCTACGACCCGAGAGCTTACTCAAATAATGGGTACCATCCTGACTGCTTCTCTTGCACCATCCACTCACCAAACATATGCTCGAGCCCTCGATAGTTTTCGCTCTTTTTATCAGGCTACCTTTTTTCGCACCCCCACAATGCCCATTGCACCCTTTCAGGCCGGCCTCTTTATTTCATGGCTCTATCACCGAGGTTTTAAGTACAGCTCCATTTCAACCTATCTGTCGGCGCTAAACCATGTCCACAAACTTTACGGTTTGGATGACCTGGCACAGTCCTTTTTACTTCGCAAACTTCTCCATGGGGTGAAACACCTTAACCACACTCCAGATATCCGCCTCCCCATCACCTTATCGATCTTACAAAGACTTCTTGTGGCGTTACAGCATGTGGGTCTCTCTTGGTATGATGCTTTGCTGTTTAGAACCATGTTCTTGCTGGCTTTCTTCGCCTTGCTGCGGGTAAGTGAATTCACCTCTCCTACCCACCTGTCTCCATCCCCGCTTACCGCTGCCTGTTTCCGTTGGAACCCACCAGGTGTTCAGTTGACTTTACTCAACTATAAACACAGCGCTCCGGGCAAACCTTTTGTCCTGCAATTAACCCCCAAAGCGCATCCTCTCCCATGTCCGGTTTCTGCTTTGGTTAGCTACCATCGGATTCGCCCTCCAACTGTATCCTACTTTGCCTCGAGGGCCGGCTCCCCTGTCACCCGTTCCCAATTTTCATCTGTGCTCCAGCGTTGCCTCAGTTTTTGCGGCCTTAATGTCGCATTCTACAAAACGCACAGTTTCCGCATTGGTGGGGCATCCTTTCTGGCCCAATCTGGCTTCACTGATGCGCAGATTCGGCAAATAGGGCGCTGGTCTTCGGATGCATTTCGGTTGTACTTGCGAACTGTTCCTAGTAGGTAAGGGGATAAGTTCCTGGGGATTCGAGTGTCGCAGGCTGCCAGCTTGGGGGGCTGACAGCCAATGGCGTTATCTGTGCCCCTTTTGGCAAAATCTTTCGTAAATTAGGATAAGGCTTCAATTACCTGAGCATTACACGGCTAGAGGTATTCTAGGTCATAGATTGTGTACATGGATATTCAATATGTTCTATAGGCTCAATAAACAAAACGGTCACTCAATGAGTAGCCCATTATCATCATTTCAGGCTTGTTATTTTGCCAAACTTAGCTTCTCCCCAGGTTTAGGGGTTGAAAGGTTTTTCATCGGCGTGGTTTCTTCCATAAAGCAAATTTAGGCCAGGGCATAAATGAATTTATGGGGAAACTACTGCCAGTTTTTTGTGTCCCAACTGTACGCCCCAGGATACTCAGGTTTCGATCCAGTGACCCCCAGTTGACCAGTGGGTATTTTAGTTGTGTATAATCTTTTCCGGAATACGGTTTCTCCCCAGCACTGTGCAGGTTACAGCGTTTCTGGGGAGTCTGACAATTTTCAGGAACAGACTATAGTTCCTTTGTTTAAACTGTCAATCCCAGAATCCGTACGAACCATTCCATTGGTGGCACCAAGTTCTTGATCAACAGGTTAGCGTCACTCCAAACTTTTCAGCGATGCCATCAAGTTCACAAAATTAATTCCCACCACCTCCCCTCTCTCCGCCAAGCCAGGCATCTGGCTATGAGTGCTTATCATGCCATATTCCAGTTTCACAGAATCTTTAACATACTTTTGGGTTGATTTTTCCTGTCCCCAACTAGAATCTCGATCGTGCAACTCCTTTTGGAGCGAGCTGAGGGACATGCTAACTTGGATGCCTGCATCATCAGAGAAAGCATTCTGGAGTTTGGAAAACCTACTTCTGCTTCACAGCTCAGGACCTCAGCATCTGGATAGTGGATACCTTCATCTCTTCTAAGCAGGATTGGATTTGGAATATTGTGTCAACGACTTTTTTCCCTCTTCGTGCCTTACTGTGTTTCTCCATGATGGAGACCCCCTCTATCCCTGCTTCATAGGCTGGGATTGGGAGAGACTTTTGGAGTCAGGACTTTTAGGGTTATGAAGACTTTCAGTGCCTATCCCTGCTTTACAGGCTGGGATCCTGGTGCTCTTTCAGCATTTCACACATGTACAGGTAACTCTTTCCGTGCCTACATGGCCATTAGCTTTCGGTGAATGTTGTCTGGGATCAGGATGTTTTCACATTTAAGGTTTGTGTTTAAATTCTTTAATTTACCCGAGCATTATACGGCTTGCGGTACTCTATGTGCTATGCGTTATCTGCGCCTCACTTTTGGCGACAGCATTCATGATTAGGTTATGGCTTCATTACCCAAGCATTACATGGCTAGGGGTCCTCTAGTTTAATTACCCGAGCATTATATGGCTTGCGGTACTCTAGGTGAGGGCGTTATCTGCGCCCCTTTTGGCAAAATCTTTCGTAAATTAGGATAAGGCTTCAATTACCTGAGCATTACACGGCTAGAGGTATTCTAGGTCATAGATTGTGTACATGGATCTGCGCCCCTTTTGGCAAAATCTTTCGTAAATTAGGATAAGGCTTCAATTACCTGAGCGTTACACGGCTAGAGGCGTTATCTGCGCCCCTTTTGGCAAAATCTTTCGTAAATTAGGATAAGGCTTCAATTACCTGAGCATTACACGGCTAGAGGTATTCTAGGTCATAGATTGTGTACATGGATATTCAATATGTTCTATAGGCTCAATAAACAAAACGGTCACTCAATGAGTAGCCCATTATCATCATTTCAGGCTTGTTATTTTGCCAAACTTAGCTTCTCCCCAGGTTTAGGGGTTGAAAGGTTTTTCATCGGCGTGGTTTCTTCCATAAATAAAGATCTGTATAAACCCTGTAAAATCAAAACATTCAGTGATAACACAAAATAATATGAAGGGTACAATGTTTGACATACGTTGTTCTTGAAAGCACCATCAACATCAAGGTCCATCTTTGACATGATGATTTCATTGGAATCAAAGTAGGAGACAATTATTCTTGCATAAGGTGCCATTTCACTTGTCATTGAAACATCAAATGTTTTTGTTGTCTGCCCTGCCATGTCTTCAACACCACTTGTTGAAATTTTTCCACGGCTAAGAATCTGAAAAACATAAAAAATTCAAGATCATAATTTAACATCAAAGTAACATAAAATTTTAAAACTGATCAGATAGACGCATATAAAACAATCTACTGATTGAAAATAGAATAAGTTTTCATTCATTTTGAGGATTCACTTTAAAAAGCAAATTCCACAATCCAGTACAGTAGAATCCTCTTAATTGAATATCCATTTTGCCAGTGAAAATTATTCAATTAACATGAGTATACAATTAACAGGGATTTGGTCAGTTTCCTGTGTTCTGGAGGTAAACTGAGCATTTATTCTATTATATCTTGTTTGACAGAGCTCATAGAGCTCTCTGTCAAACAAGATATAATAGAATAAATGCCTGTATTGGATGTAGTGAGGCCAAAAAGGTTGATAAATAAGGGGAATTTGGTGCGTGTCCCAGTAATTTTTTCAACATATTACAAAAATTTATATACAATTAAAAGGAGTTTACTGTACAACCCATATGCAATTAACAGATCACATTTGTACTGAAGGTATGGTAAATGGTTTTGTGTTTGAAAATTATATTCAATTAACAGGGATATACAATTAAGAGATATCCAATGGATAAGTATTTCCATTAGTTCCTTGAATCCTGCAACCAATGTAACATGCAACCAACTAACCCTGTGCATCTTTAGAGCCTTGGTCAGTGTATATTTTCATGTCGTGTGTAATACTCGAAGGTGCCGAATAATAGTGTTGGCACTATTATTAATTTTGGAGGAAAATGCTGACCATCACTTTTATTTGGTAATGAGACATAGAGGGAAAACGCCATCACTATTATTAATATTCGATGAAACTACAAGCCATCACTATTATTCAGCCATCACTATTATTTGGCACGTGAGAGTATGGCAGTCTTACCAACTTACTCTGTGCAATGCACTGGGTTACTTATTCTTTTCTTTCTGGTTATAAATAAGATCATCTATTTTATCCCTTTACCTAACATGAAAAGCAGACGACACTTGCAAAAATAATTCTTGAATAACTATTTTTTTTCATTTTTTGTCTCAAAAACATAGGTTATGACCCCTCATTGGAACGAGCTTGACGAGCTCGTTCCAACGAGGGGTCATAACCTATGTTTTTGAGACAAAAAATGAAAAAAATAATAAAAATTAATTGGTGATTTTTGAGAATAGCGCTGGCCGGTTTTGGCCGTTACGTTGGGTAAAGGGTTATGTGACTTACTCTGTGCATAATAATAATAATAACACTTTGGCCAGCCGCTGATTTGTCGCGGTTCTCGGACAAGAAGGCCGTGGTTACCCCTGTACTCCCAACTGCCTCCCTATTCCCACGCTTCTCCTCTCCTCCCAACACTCGGAGACGAACTGCTTGATGATATCCCTTGTCCCATTCTTCCCAATCTCTCCGATTAGCATATTAACCCTCTTATCTCCTTTGAGTCTCCCCATAACCACATGTCCTACATTCTCCCATCCCACTTCCCCATTATACTCCCATTGAATCTCATTCTTTTAGGCTGATACTTTGGGCATTCTAGAAGAAAGTGTTCCAGGGTCTCCACCATGTCCAAGTTACACATCTGGCACTCCCTTTCACCGTCTTTCCCAATTTTTCCCCTCAGCTCCAGGGATCGCGACCTCAGCTTGAACAACAGTGACCCCCCCAAAGGTGCCATCAAGGTACTCTTCAAAATCTGGCTTCTCTTTATCACGCAGGCCACCCAAATACCTCTTTGATTTGACCCCCTCTCGCCAATTACGGTTACAATCCTCCATGACCCTTTCTCTGACGATTTTTTTACCCTGGTTTGCCCCAACGTCCAGGTCGGAGATCTCCAATGAGTAGTTCTCTACTAGCTCCCTCACTTGGACCATCCACCCCGTTTTGATATTTGAGTTGAAAATCCTCAGGAACATTGCTTTACACCATTGGCTGTCGGGGAGATTTACCAAATAATTAAGATAACTGAGCTTCAACAGGTCTATCCTGTCCTTGATCCTCATCCACCCAAGCTCACCCCTGATTGCCTCTAGCATTGCACAGCCTTAGTGAGCGTACATTTTCATGTTGTGCTTGATGTGCACAGGGTTAGTCACACCTTCTTGATATGAAAAAATTTCATTATTAACCCTTTACCCAACACAGACGATATCAAAATTTATTATTTTAAATATCATTTTTTCAAATTTTTCAAAAAATTTCAACAAAAACTATATCATATGACCCCTCGTTGAAATGAGCTCATTCCAATGAGGGGTCACATGATATGGTTTTGTTGAACTTTTTTAAAAAATATTTTTTCAACTGCTGAATTTGCATATAACGTGGGCGGATGCAGCCGATTCGTTGGGTAAACGGTTAACTGAGGAACTAACCCTGTGCACTGTACAACCTGATTCCACTGATCCTAAGGAAGCTGCATAAGAAAAAAACAATATTTTGGTTTCACAGTTTTTAAAATATGACCGTTTGAATTTTTTTTTTATTTTTAGCTCCTGAGGTTTCCACAGGGCTGTGGAAAGTCAAGCACTTATTACCCAACTATATTACATGCCAAATTTGGTTCAAATCAATCCATTGGTTCTGGAAAGAGCGCCCAAATATTAACCTACAAACTGCCTTGAACAAGCTTTCATCTTACTACCAAAGAAGTTCCATACCAAATATTAAAGCATTTCCTCTGGTGGTTCATGAGAAAAAAATTTTGCAAATGTTTTAGGCCTTTTGGACATCATCCCCAGCCTGAAGATGTCTGCAGCTTCATTTGAACTAAGTTGAAAGGGTATATTCCAAAAATGGTCTCTGCCATATATGTTTGATTTTGGCCCAATGGGTTTGACAAAGAAGACAAGTTTCAAAAGTTAACAGATGCCGGACACCTGAAGATGGATGCCAAGTGATGGCATTAGCTCTCACTGACTTTCAGTCAGGTAAGCTAAAAAACTGAGGCGCTCACCTTACCAAAGTTGTTTAAAGAAGAATATAATTATCATCTATGGCTAGTTGACGCTAAAAAGAAATGAAGTCATTTAACCCCTTCATACTTTTGTACGTCTTATGACGTACGAAAGCAAACAGCACATTGATACTTTGTGGTCATTTGTTTTATTATTATTTTTCGATTTTTTGAAGTTTTAACCTCAATTCCTATTTTCTCCCGAATAGTGCTCAGTGACAACCGTTGAGTCAAATGCAGCTTAAAACATTAATATAATCCTGCTGTCAAGACTTCTTAACTAGTTGAGTGCTAGAAGCTACTATCAGGACTTTCAAAAAGTGAGAATACCAGAGCAAAAGCCTCTAAATTTGTTTTATTACAAATTATTGGAGAGTGCTTTTGGGCACTCTCCAATAATTTGTAATAAAACAAGTTTGAATAACAAATTCAGACCACCAAAAATAATCTACCAGATAATCACTGATATGAAAAAAATCTTGTTATTTGTACTTTCCGACGTTTCACGTCACATTTTGAAAAACATTGAAGAAAACTGAATTCCCAGTGACGTTTGAACATCAGGATAATTAAAGTCTTAAAGGGTTAATTATTTATACCTCTGTTGGCCATGTCAGATGATTTTTTTTAGTATTGGGATACTACCACAGAAAGGATGCCAAGATTTCCAGTAATGCAAAACTAGGAAATATCAACCCAAGGACTTGACTTGAACAAACTTGAATCTGACTCCTCCCCGTCCACCCTCTGAATGCCCTATAGCAAATATCAATAGATTCTGAATGGTGGATCTGAAGAAGGAGGTTTTAATCATCATAATATACTAAGTTAAAATTTAGGCCCCCATAAGGAACCCAAATATGAATCCAGGAACTTGATTTGAACAAACTCGAATGTGAACCCAGTTAGAGTGTTGCATACCAAATATCAAATCATTCTAATTAGTGGTTCTCAAGAAGTTTTTAAAAAATATTCCTCTTTTGCACCAAGTTAAACTCAGAGATCCCATACGGAACACAAATATTAAACCAGGGACTTTATTTGAACAAACTTAAAATTGCTTCTCCTCACTTATATATAAGGATGTTGTATACCAAATATCCAAATATTCTGACTGGTGGTTCCAGAGAAGATTTTGAGAATATTCCCAATATAGCAATAAGTCAAAATTTGCAACCCCCCTCCCCTGCCCATAGGAAACACAAATATCAACCCAGGGACTTTATTTGAACAAATTTAATCTGACCCCTCTAAGGATGCTGTATCCCAAACATCAAGAGATTCTGACTGGCATATCTCAAGAAGCAGATTTTTTAAGATTATTCCTCATATTGGACTAAGTTAAAATTTGGGCTCCGATAGGGAGCCCAAACACTAACCCAGAAACTTGACTTTAATAAACTAATAAACTAAACTTTAATAAACTAGAATCTGACTTCCCTGAGGTGATAGTGTATACCATATATCAAAAGATTCTGATTGGGGATTTGTGAGAACAATATTTTTAAAGAATATTCCCCATGCTGCACCAAGAAAAAATTTGGGGGTCTAACAGGGAGCCGAAAAATTCATCAAGAGACTTGATTTGATCAAACTTGAATCTAACCCCCATAATTATGCTGTATACCAAATATCAAAAGATTCTGACTGGAGGATCTGAAGAAGATTATTTCCCATATTGCACCAAGTTAAAATTTGGGCTCTCATAGACTGCCCAATTATTAATCACTGGACTTGATTTGAACAAATTTGAATCCAACATCTGTAAGGATTCTGTATACCATATATCAAAGGATTCTGAATAGCAGTTCCAGGGAAGAAGAGTTTTAAAGATTATACCTCATACTGGACTAAGTTAAAATTCAGGCTTTAATAGGGAGCCCAAATATTAACCCAGAGACGTGGTTCGAACAAACTTAGATCTGACCTCCCTAAGGATGCTGTATACCAAATATCAAAACATTCTGACTGGTGTATCTGAAGAAGATCCCCCATAGGAAGCCCAAATATTAATTGATGAAACTGATTTGAATAAACATTCTGACCCCCATAACAATGTTGTTTGTATACCAAAAATCAAAAGATTCTGGTTGAGTTCTAGAAGCCACTATTAGGGCTTTCAAAAAATGAGGGTACCAAAGGAATAGCCAACAGATTCCTTGTTCATGTATAATATTAGTCAAAACACAAATACAATTTTGTTTATGTAAATTTGTTTTATCACAAATTATTGAAGATTGCCTGGGAGCACTCTTCAATAATTTGTAATTAAACAAATTTTGATGAACAAACTAAGACCACCAAAATAATGCAACTCTCAACCAGTTAAAGAGTACTTCTCATATTGCAACAGGTTCAAATTTGGGCTCTTGTATTGAGCCCAAATATAAACTGAGGGGTTTAGTTTTTACAAATTTGTATCTGACCCTCCTATGGATGTTGAGTACCAATTATAATAAAGGGTGTAAACTTTGTAAAAAAATTATCAAAGTATATCAGCATATACATTGTCAAAAAAAAAACGACTGAAAATGGAAGGAATCCTAATGTTTGCAAGAAGTTGAAATGAAACAAAGGTAAATACAGTTACAGGTAATAAGGGCCATAACTCCTGTAAATATGCACTGATAATGGTGAAAATTGAACAACCTTAAGAACGTTGCAATGTGCATCCATTTATCAAATTTCATATGAATCAATTAATAAATGTAGGAATTGCAGGGTTCACAAAGTTGAACCCAGGGACACACAGAACCATGGAGTAACGGATGCAGCCCGTTTTAAAAACCATAGCATCTTCATTGGGGGGACAAATATCAATGAGAGCTTTCCAGAAAATGATGTCAGCTTCTGGTCTTATCAGTGTAGAAAGAGAAAAGTACATAGTTTATAGTGGTTATTCTACAACTTATTTTGACTTGTACTTCATTTCATCTTTTCACTGGTCGAGTGCTAAATTATTTTTGATCATCATAAGTTGTTCACATTTTCATTGCCTTGCTACAATTTATGATGGGCAAGTATGTTTAGGCACTCTCACATAAATTGTGAGGAGCCAAATCCTTACAGTTTAATTACTTCCACTAAAAAGGTAATATGGAACCTTAAATTGTGGTACCGGTGTTTCATAATAAAACCCACTCTTCCAGGTGAGAGATGTTTCTTCCTCATGAATGAATAAATTACCTCCCTTGATACACAGATTATCAAATATTCAAATTATCTCCCATGATATGTTCAATCTCTGTGTTATCATTTCAGTTCTGAATAATGTACTGAGACCCAAGTCATCTAACACAAAAACAGACATTCAGAACTGATGTAACCTCAAAGAGTGAGTGACATCAATAAAAATGATGTGTTTTTTTTAAAACTGTTGAAGAATTACATTAAATTTCTTCAGGCCAAATACAAAAATACATTTGGATATCCAGCATTTAATTTTTCAAATTAATGAGGGAGGTTTTTATTTTTATTTTTTTTTTGTTTGAAAACTGGTAAAGTGCCCAAAGGCTAGCTCTCATAAATTTTAACAAGGCATATCCAAATAAGCTAAATAATTTCAATTCACAGATTTCATGAAGCACAATATGAAGCCTTCAAGTTATGGTGCCTGCTCTTCAGAAAAATGCCCAAATTTGGATTTCCAACACTTAATCAGGTAATAAAGAAATATAAAATACATTTCAGTTCAGTTATATTTATGCACAGATACCCCCGACGTAATATTTGAGCTATTTTCTGTAGAACAAAGCACACCCGACGGTGTCACAAAAAGGTAGGTAAGTCTCTCGGGGCATAGCCAGATCAAAAGGAAGTTTCCTCCAGACACCAACAAGCATAGCAAAACATTATCCCAATAACTGATACTTCATAGATATCCATGTGTGAAGTTATAGCAATGTACATTGAAGGACACTAAAGTTATTGCAAAGAAAACAAAAAAAGATCTATTTATAGTAACAGTTACTTGACACTTGACCTATTGACCCCAATTGCAATCCCAACCATCAATACCTCATATGCAATCAAAATATGAAGTTATAGCATCGTACGCAAAAGGAAACTAAAGTTATTGCACAGAAACCAAAGATCTATTTATAGCAAAAGTGACCTTGACCTTTGACCTACAGATCCCAAAATCAATGCAAAACATTGTCCCATTATTGGCAACCTATGTATGAAGTATCAGCATCATGCGACCAACAGCACAAAAGTAATTGCCCAGAAATGAGTGTGAAGACTTTTTTTAATCATCCCCAAAGTTAAACAAGGGCGAATAACTCTGTAAATGTTTATACAAAGATATTAATTCTGATGTAGGGGCTGGTCGCCCATGTTGAGGTACAAGTAAGACAAAAATTATTTAAATCCAAAATTTGATGACAGTGCTAGAGCAGCAAATATGTTGGATGGACACATTTGTGTTACAAACGTACGTAACATACGAACTTACGAATGTACGGATGAATGAATGGACACAGCTCTCTACTAGATACCCCCTCTGACCAGATCGTTCAGGGGCATAATAAACAGGCACTGTATTTTAATCATGACTTGCTGAAGACATGTGCAAATGAATATTCATCAATCCAAAAAGACAAAATTTGAAAGTCTAATAATATCATACTAACTTTGGAAGACACTGCACGCCAAAAAAGATTTTCAAGGAAGAGGTTCAATTTTGATGATGAAGGTGCCAGAGAATCAACGGCCCATTTAAGCCTCATCACTGATGAGTATGCAGATACCAAAAAAAAGTCCCTCATAAATATGACCTCTAGGGTTTGAAAAGTCACTTTATGTACGAAGTCATTATAAGGCCGATGTCTGACTTAGGTTTAAAATCATCAGTCAAAAAATGTCTGATGCCAAAATTATCAATGAAGTTCAGTGATCAGAACAAGCCAGAAAATAATCAGACTGTCATCTGCAAAATGAGGTTGCAAGAGGGTGAATTTAGTAATGCTACCCTGCACAACAGGGTAGCATCACTAAATTTACCCTCTGTTAACCTCAATCTGAATCAGGGTATCAAAACTAAACAGAAGGAGGTACCCAGAGGATAAATTGGCCCACTGTATGGGATAACATCATCAAATTCATCCTCTGGGAACCTCCTTCTGCAAATGTCAGACAGCTTATTTTCAGGCCTGGATCAGAACATCATGCATGCTGGAAATCATGTTGATAACTAGCAAGCCGAAAATTAATGATTATTGTGGTTTCTGGTTCTGGCAAGTTTGAAAGTGTGAAAAAGGTGACTGTACAGCTCATCAGTATTAACAGCATGTGAAGGAATATGATTTGATATAGCCATACATGTATCTAAATTATGTCTGAAGGATAATTCAGTTCCCATTCAGAATGAAACCAATCATACCTTGTTTGACAAGGCTCAATGAACCCTGCCAAACAAGGCATGGTTAGATGAATTCTGAGCAGTTTTAAGATGAAGGTACATTTTCACCCAAAACACATCATTTTGAATACTAAAACTCCATTTTGTAATATGTCAGATATCATTCTTAAATCACAGACATGATTCATTTGGTGTCTGACATTTTGGAAGAGCAATGAAAATTATTTTCAGGTTTGTTTGGGTCCCTGACTCAATGTGATAAAATATTGGACAACATAACAACCATTAATATGGCCCCAGTATCTTGATTTTAACAAACTGCTACCGCAACAGAATGTTCAATCTGCTTTGTAGTGCTACACAGTTTCTTTGTTTTGAAACCCTCAAATGGTTGTTCATATTCACAATAGGACCTATTTTATACAACACCATCAGAAATTGGTACCGTCGAGCCCACCTAATTGGATATCTCTTAACTGAATATCAGTGTTAACTGAATTCCATTTAAAGCATTTCCTTTAACAGGCTGATGAGACGTGGTGTGATGAAACACACAGCTGGAAAGAACTATTAGGATCATTTCTGATGATGTGTGTTAACCCTTCATCTAACAGATCAACAGCATCCATCTGCATAATTTATAAATTGAGCAGATTAAAAAAAAATTATTTAAAAAAATTTCAACAAAACCATATCATGTCACTCATTGGAACAAGCTACTTACATCAGGGATAACAATAAACATGTTCGTTTAACCCTTTACCTAACATGAAAAGCAGACGACACTTGCAAAAAAAATTCTTGAATAACTAATCTTTTTCATTTTTTGTCTCAAAAACATAGGTTATGACCCCTCATTGGAACGAGCTCAATGAGCTCGTTTCAAAGAGGGGACATAACGTTCGTTTTTGAGACAAAAGATAAAAATATAATGAAAATGAACTGGCGATTTTGTGGAATGAAGCTGGTCGGTTTTGGCCGTTTTGTTGGATAAATGGTTAACATTTTCTGAAAGATAACTAATATTTTTAACAATATAGTTCGAGGCATGTACAGTAAGGTACAATATTGACAGGAGGATAATGTATTTAGGGTATCGGCAATTTGATTGAATATTGATTTTGAGTGGAATTGTTTGTGCAATTTTAAGTCCACATCAAAACTTAAAATTGGCAGCCTATTCAGAAAATAATGATTAAATCCTCACATTTGGGGTTTATAGAAATCTCTATTTTGACCCTTTATCTAACAAATCATCTGTATCTGGTCGCAAAAAGTACAGAGTGAGCAGTTGAGAAAAAAAAGGGGACGTGGTGGACCAGTAGGTAGAGGTGCAGCCGAGAGGTCCTCGATTTGAATCCCACCTGCCACCTGAATCCCACATGCAGGATTTGTCATTGGTTATCTAAGTCTATACACTACTCATGGGGGTGGGGGGGGTGGGGGTGGGGGGTGGTGGTGGTGGTGGTGGCTCAGTAGGTAAAGGTGCAGGCTGCAAGCAGAGAGGTCCTCGGTTCGAATCCCACCTGCAGCAACTGCGTTGTGTCCTTGGGCAAGACACTTCACCCCCAGGTGGCATTGTGTACTAAGGCGTACTGCACTTGTCTTCAACCAATGCTAACCCTGCTTGTGAGCAGTTAGTATGTTGGGGAGCCTGACAGTTGCTTGCCATTGCTCAGTGGTTCTCTCTAGGTACTCTGCCTTCTTCCACCCATAAAACTGTCTGACATGAGGTGACCCTGGCTGTCAAAAGTGTCATTATACCCCATTAAATAAATAAATGAGAAAAAACAATATTTTTCAAATAATTTCAACAAAACCATATCATGTGAACTGCTCACTGGAATGAGTTCATTGGGCTCATTCCAATGCAAAGTCTTATGATATGGTTTTGAAATATTTTGAAAAATTAAAAAAATAAATAATTAAATTAATAAATTTTTATAACCTGCGTGTTGGGTAAAGGGTTAACCATTGTTTTTGGCCCACTTCCTGAACACTATCTGGCTCAGTCCTTTTGCATCATATCTGAGGACTTAGAGAACACACAATGGGCCAATTTTCAAAATATAATAATAGATTAAATGCCTATACTGGATGAACTGAGGCCAAATAGGTCTAAAACAAAGGAAAACTGGGGAGAGTCAGGGTAATTTCTCGATATATTACAAGATTTTTTATTTAATTAACAGGAGTTTACTCTATAACCTATATTCAATTAACAGGTCAAATTTGTACTGGAGGTATGGTAAATGATTTTGTGTTGAGAAATTATATTCAATTAACAGGGATATACAATTAAGAGACATCCAATTAAGTGGGCTCCACTGTACCACTTTTCCTCAACCCTTCCAGCCCCTATCCGTGTTTTCTCAAAAAATGGTTTTCCCTATCATGAGATATCTACTTGTAGAAACTTAATATTTTGGATGTTGACACATAACCACATCCCACATCATCTGTAATAACAGTGCCATACATCTGCCAACAACCTTAATTCCTAAAGGCAAAGGGCACAATTGAAAATTTTACAAAAAGGTCAGATTTCTTTGAAATGGAAATGTATGTGTAAGGCACAGCCCATAAATAACTGAAATTTGTATCTATGGATACAGTAGTCGCATGATGCACCAATTTTTGAAAGAGAGCATTTCACTCAACCCTTTCAGTGTATTTTATCTACATTCTGAGATATGTGCTTGCTGTAGAAACTTGAAATTTTGTATGTTGGCTCACAATTTAAGTAGACTTTCTATCATCTGTATTAACACTGAATACATCTGCCAATGACTTTAACCCTTCACCTAACAAATCTACTGCATCCACCCATGCAATAGACAAATAAAGCAGTAGAAGAACAAATATTTTTCAAAAAAGTTGAACAAAACCTTATCATGTGACTCCCTCATTGGAATGAGCTCACTAAGCGCATTCCAATGATGAGTCACATGATATGATTTTGTTGAAATTTTTCAAAGAATTTGAAAAAAATAATATTTAAAATCATAAATTTTGATATCATCGGCATTGGATTAAAGGGTTAATGCCAGAAGAGATAAAACTGAAAGTTTAACAAAAATGCTAAGCTTTTTTTGAATTGATATGTAAGGTATATGGCTCATAAATAACTATTTATTTATTTATTGATGTTTAAGGTCACATATTTCTGCACAATGGCTAACCATGACCGTGACAGTTTTACGGGTGGAGGAAGCCGGAGTACCTGGAGAGAACCACCGAGCAATGGCGAGCAACTGTCAGCTCCCCAACATACTAACTCCACACAAGCAGGGTTAGCATTGGTTGAAGACAGGTGCACCACCGACGTGCAGTACGCCTTAGTACACAGCGTCACCGTGCCCCCATGTGGGCAATGGGGGTGAAGTGTCTTGCCCAAGGACACAACGCGGTTGCCGCAGGTGGGATTCGAACCGAGGACTTCTCGGCTTGCAGCCTGCATCTCTACCAACTGAGCCACCGCGCCCGCTTCATAAATAACTGAATTTGTATGTGAGGGTGAATAGCCACTTGATGCATTAATTTTCCTGAGCCCTTTCAGCATGGCCTTGTTTTCTCAAAAGCTTTTTTTCTACAGTAAGAGATGTCTGCTTGTTGTAGAAACCTTAAATTTTTGTTGAAACATAACTGCACCCTCCACAATCTGCAACAGTGGCTTATCTCTGCCAACAACTTTATCCCCAGCAGGTAAAGGCAAACACTGAAAATTTTATATCTTTCAAGTTGAAATGTAAGGTTCAACTCCTAGATAACCAAAGTTGAATGGAAGTATGTAGTACATGCAGGCCTTGAAAATTCCATGTTTTGGTAAACCTTTAAACAGTTGTTCATTAACCTTTTCCGAAGATTAAATAAATTTGTTTCATTAACCTGTTGGTTAACCAAAAATCCAAACACGATATGCCACAGGCATATTCCGAAGGCCGTAGGCTTGAGCTTGGGGAGAGTTTGGGAGAGAAATGTAGAGTTATGCCTCTTCTGTTGGCAACATACAATGACTTCTGACTATAAAAATATCAGCGAAGCAGAAAAACGCAGTCACTAGAAATATTGATTTGTGCGCCTTTTCTATTGGCATCATTGCATATAAGAACGTGTAGCGATAAATAGGTCAAGAATTGATTTGGCAGTGGCCCCATCATACATCAGGCTACAGTGCATTTCAACTTCCATAAACTGTGACATGTTTTTAATTATGCTTACAGCTTAATAATAAGCACAATTTAATATTTGTATGTGTACTACTTTCTCCTTAGGTATCTAATATGACAGTCGTAAAAAAGTTGGTTAACCAATCGTCCGTTCACCTTAATTTTTGTTTGCGTAATCTCCAGGCGAACGGAACGATTGTTCGCCTGAATTGTTGAGGCCTGACATGTCGTTCTTTTCCCTCAAACCTTTCAACTCCTTGACTGTTTTCTCAAAACCATTTCTTCTATATTCTGAGGTTATTTATTTATTGGGGTTTAATGACACTTTCAACAGCCAGGGTTGCCTCATCCCGGACAGTTTTATGGGTGGAGGAAGCCTGAGTACCCAGAGAGAACCACCAAGCAATGCCGAGCAAGAGTCAGACTCCCCAACATGCTAACTCCACACAAGCAGGGTTAGCATTGGCTGAAGATAAGTGCACCATTGACATGCAGTACACAACGCCACTGTGCCCCCATGTGGGCAATTGGGATTAAGTGTCTTGTCCAAGGACACAATGCGGTTGCCGCAGGTGGGATTCAAACCAAGGACCTCTCAACTTGCAGCCTGCATCTCTACCTACTGAGCCACCACGCTCCCATATTCTGAGTTATCCATTTTCTGAAGAAACCTGAAATTTTGCATGCTGACACAACCCTACACAATCTATCATCTGCAATAACAGTGCAATGCATCTCCCAAAGACAATAATCCCTGATGGTAATGATCAACATTTTAAATTTCACAAAAATGGTCAGATTTCTTTGAAATGTATGGAAAGCTCATGAATAGTTGAACTTTAATTTTTCTATTTGTTTGTTTCTTCAGTTTAGCGGGGGAGGAATTCGCTAGAATTGTGCACTTGGTGATACCTTCCTGAAATTTGGCATGATGTAAGGGTAGGCATCAGAGATTTCAAAATTGATCGGCTACAAGTTGGCACCATCCTCTAGCCACCACTAGCAGCGAAATCCAAAATGGCCGCCAAGCGGATCGAAAAAAAGCTATTTTCGCCGATCGCACAACTGAAGCTCCAAACCTAACACCATACATGTGCTGTAATTGATGTGAATGATGGAGTGAAGCCCTTGGAACAAGTTGGGGGGAAGATTAATGGATAATGGGATCAGAATTTCCGTCGATGTGTGCGTCTGTGTGTCTGACTGTCAGTATGATCGTCCGTCCGTAGATAAATTAGTGTTGAATGTTTCTCGGGAATGCAATGGTCAAATGAACATGGTATGAGAGATTCCTGTCAACACATGAACAAGGGTACTCGATAGTATGCAGCAGTGGGGATACTTGGACATTTGATAATCCAATTAAAGTGACAGTCTATTCTCAACTTCCGGCATTTTCGATAGATTTATTTTCTAAGAAAATAAAACTATCAAATTTCTAGAGGAGTTCTGGTTCAATCTCAACACCATAGCGACACGTCTGCCAGCAAGGGCAGTGCTGGAATGAACTCGGGATGCATTAGTTCCCGTTGTTAATTATACAATGTTATCTTGCCAGTATAGAACATTGGCAAAATGGGACTAGAAGGGGTGAGTGTATGTTTGCAGTCATTCGAGGTACAGGAATATTTTTTGACTACAAGTAGTATTCTTCATTTTCGGCCAGTTAAGATGTGGTGTGTTCCAAGTCAGGATTAATGTTGCCGACACTTAATGCCCATCCCTCATGGTATGCTACTTTACCAGGGATATAGAGATATAGCCACCACTGGGAGCCAAAACATGACCTTTGATGTCGATGAGTGGTCGAAATGTTTTAGCGAATAACTTATCGAAATATGATCCGGTATGGCAATTTGATACCTTACGTTAGATTTATTAGATCAACTCAGGTATGGATTCATTGAGACATGAGTGCGCTACAAGATGAAGGATTTCCAAGTTGATTTGCTATGGAGTAGGAACTGACTAGTCACATGTGGCCTATGGCCAGAGAAAGACAAGGATACCATAGATGAACACACGGGTGAACGAAGGTATCAACTGTTGTACAGAGGCAAAATAGTTGGGGATATTGTATCATGCTATGCATGAATTAACACCGTCTTGTGCAGTAAATAACAGACTATTTTCCGAAATCTAAAACTGTATTCCTATACCCCGGACAATGTAGCAAGCCACATGGGATGAACATTTGTTAGCAAAATCAACTCAACTAGAAACATGACATGTGTTAACTGGCCGAAAATGGAAAAAAAAATACCAGAATAGGAGATGACTGGTCCTAACATGACAGTATACTACTCAATATTGTTACAACAGCCACCTTCACACTTACACAAAGGTGTGCACCTTAATCCAGCTTTCAAGCATTTGCAATTGCCCTTGCAGGCCTTGGCACAACTACAGTGGAGCATCAGTGCACATGCAGCACTTGCGTCTCCTAGGTGAGTCCAAAATGGGACCAGAATATTGAGACGTGGATTCCACTCCCATCCGTACTGTGATGGGTCTGGCACACATAAGTGTTTCTGCAGAGCACGATGCCAAATGAAAGATGACACAAGAATTACCCTTTTTACATGTTGATACAGAGCTGCTTTGGTGGGCGGGATGTTTTCCATAGACTTAAGGCCATGTGTGAACATATGCCGTCTCGCATCATTGACACGTGTACTGACACAACTGTTACTGTACATCTGTATGGTGAGTTTTTCGATATGCTGCATATGAGGGGAATCCTCTGAAAAGACTTGCGGATTCTCAGTCAATTCTATCATCATTTCAGTTGATGCGGGAAAATTCATCCATGCATTCCATCCTGTCTTCTTCCCAATGCCGAGCATGCTGGATGTTACATCACAACCTGTGAAGGCGTGGAAGAAAGTCAGGGCCTTACAGTAATCAGGTCCAAGTTGTGAAGCTATCTCATGAATTGGCATATCTTTATATGCCTTTCCAATTCCAAACCCAATCCACAGCTCACTGAGTCCAAGGTCACGGAATGTTGCGAAATGGTGCAAAGACAGAATGACGACATCAGAATCAACCGTGCGAAGAAAAGCTATTTTGTGACCTTGTGAGACTGCATGGTTGAGATGAAGCATCATGCGCGTGTCTGCTTCCTCGTGGTTCGATGGAGATATGTCACATAAGCTAACATCCTTATTGCATAGTACATATTCTCCTGATGTCGTTAACAACTGGTACTCGGATGTTGATGTTAATTTCAGCAGTTCAGCAGACAGGAACTTGAAAAATTCGTCTTTATTCTCACTAACTTTCAAGAATGCCTGCCAATTCTTCCCTTTAGGTAAAGGGACGTTCTCGGACACCCGTATCAACCTAACTGCTGTCTCACCGAGGCGTTTTGCTCGCGTCTGATTCTTCAAACTGCCTTCGGGGTAACAGTCATAGATCGCATCAACCCTTGTGGTGTTCGTGTTAATCAGAGATTCGATGTATGGCAATAATTGCAATCGAGCATATTCTCCAAACAGATCCGCTTTCTGTGGTTTGATTACATGGACTACAGCAGGCATATCCAAGATGACAACTGAAGCTTGTCTAGCTGCTGAATTCTTCCCTTGTGCAGGAATAGCTGGTAAACAATTGAGAATTTGAGATTTTGTCCCACTCCGTAGCTTACCTCTATCGGATAATGCTGGCGGATCACGTGCATTCTCGTGCATGAAAAACTCATCCATGTTTGAATCAGGCCGGGCTTGCAGTGAAACGAACATCTGGGTAACTATTGCGGCAGTTGCTTTACTTGACATGAGTTTGTCTCGGCCTTTGTCCAGGTTGGCTGGGGGTGGGTTAAGGAAGGTATATATATTTGCCTTGGGAATAACATCATTCAGGGGTACGGTGCATTCCACAAGCCTTTCCTTCAAGAAAGTGGAATATAAATGCTTGCCCCTTTCGGGTAATGACCGTAAACTCTTACTAACTTCGGGGTCCATATATTCACCAGTATCTAATGTCACCAGCTGACCACTAGTTTCATCATAAGGGTTGATAATGAGTCCCTGATTCACCAGATCGAGGAGAGATTTCAATTGATTCAGAAATTTTTTCTGCTCTGATACCGAACTTTCCGGGTGTTCCGTGTTATCTGATGATGTTGTGTGGAAACTTGCATATTCATACTCATCTATAACACGCAGAACTTCTGACCTTGAAAGCTCAATAACGACTTTCTCTTCAGCCTGGCCATAGAGACCTTTTGGACCACTGTCTTCTTTGAGTAGTTGGATACTATGTTCTTGGCTCTGATCTAAACCCATCATACTGAACTTCCTCTCACTACGCTGGACCACAAAATGGCCTTCCATGAATTTGTTGTGGATTGAAGGATGCCGCCTGGGTAGCTGAGACATGTCTCTCAGAAATACGGGGACCCACCGACAATAATTTGTATGTCCTAGGGCAAAAAAGTAACTGCACAACTCATCGATAGAACACAGTGTACCAGGCCAGTTACCGATTCGTTGGTTCCGAACGAACTGACAGCTTGTCAAGAGAAAGTTCCGAACGATTTCACCCCAATAGCGCGCAGTTGGAGATTGTGAAAGAATCCTCTGTTCCCACATTTCAAATGACTCATGGGGCCCAGTCTGCTGACAGTAAATCTCATAAGCATTCTTTCTGAGGATCTCAAGCCAAGCTAGAGTGAGAAGATATGCCTGTCGCGTCCTCTTGACATGTTTCCCACCAAGTAGGGATGATGCTACACCGGGTGTGAATATCTTTGCGAGGTGAAACATTCGCTCCCAACCAGAACCACCCATAAGCTTACCACCAGCTTCTTGGGTGCACATTTCAAGATGCAGGAATCCAATCATACACACCATTCGATCCTCACCTATCTCCTCTGGGAACAGCCATTGACATTTTTTCTGCCTGGCATACAACGGACAGTCACCTTCAATGACAGGTATCTGGCCGGGGTTTACGAAAGCAGTAGCTTCCCTGACCACATACATAGCATGCTTCTGCATACTGAGTGAGTCCGCTTTCTGCTCACTGAAAACAGGGAATACCCCAATAACTGCACGAGGTTTGACATTGTCTTGATCTTCATGTTTTGAAAAGAAGCCTGAAAAGGTCACAGGGACTTCATCAAGCTGCCAGCTGCCATCAACCTTCCCTTTATTGCTGATCTGTGACACATGAGACAACCAGTCATTCTCTCCCACGTTCAAATCTGCATATTCATTGGGCCGTACATTACATTCATCTGGAGATTCAAGCCTGATGTCCCCACCAAAGTCTTCAACGAAAGGAACAAATGCATAGTCGTCTGGGAGTTCAATTTGTGTGTCTTCTGGAACATCTAAACTCAGTGGTGGGGGATCAGTACCCACATTGTCCCTGCTCAGTTGACCAATGAGTGTGATGGACGTACCATGCATATCAGATCTACCAGATACATCAATGTTATCAGTGGTTCCTATCGAGAAAACATTACGTTTGCAGTTAGCTGGGACTACAACACCTTCGTTCTTGAACCGCAGTGAAACAGCTCTCGCGAAACTCCTGCGAACATCCATTACGCGATCATAAGAGACAGAGAGTCCCATTTGATGAAAATCTCTGATAAGATTTTTCATACGATCATGGGCATGCAACTTCAAACCCACATAAAGAGGCATTGGAGTTTCTCTGTCACGTCTCTGGTGAACATTTTGTGCATGTTCGGAGCGTTTCGCTGAATTGCTGATCAACATCTGTGAAATAGTACAAGCCACTCGAGTCTTGGCATTAACAGTCTCATCATCGCCTAAGTTCTGTATACTACATGTGCCCTCAAGTAGAACTCTAAGAAGAGTCAGGAGTGAGTTGGGTACAGGCTCGCTCAAGCAATAAGATGAAAATGATCCCGTGAAAGGAGCTTGAGATATGAGTATGTGTTTACGCAGAAGAAGACCCACATCAACTATCTTTTTTGCCTCTTCCTCAGACACTATACGAGTTAAAGATTCGGACAACAAGGAGCCAACTCGAAACCTACTTGAAATAAACACATCTCTACCCTGTGTGAAGGCGTCCCAGCCATCGCCCAATTTCTGCAACAAATGTTCTTTGAATCGAGTGGAATGTATTTCTTCACTAAGCCAATCAGAACCGACTTGCTTCAACCTCCGACTGTACAGATTCTTGAGATCGACAAGCTTCATCGCGGAATCGTTGTGTTCAACAAATGTTATGAGCTCTGCCATAACGAGAGGGTCATAGGGCAGGCCTGACGCGGAATGTTCGGCGTTCTTCGACTTTTTAGATTTAGCCGCTCGTGCTTCATTGGCAAGCTTACAATAACAGGTTTTGTGATAGTAAAGATCACTAGCAGCGGAATCAAATGCTGCATTGACCCGAGAAAAAACAACCCAGTTCTCGGCTTCCTTTGCCATAATTTTGAGTTTATTGTTATCAGACATTGATCTGCAAATAGGCTCACTGCTGTCACCTTCGCGTTTGTGACAATAAACACACTGGGGCAGTTTCCTGTCACAGCCAGATTCAAAACTTGTCCGTGTTCTTTTAGGACTCAGCGTGGAGCAGGATGCCACTGCCTCATTTCGCTCTCGCTTGTGTAGCACGCGCTGTACGATGTGAGTCCGAATACTGTCACGGCATGTCTTATGATATATTGCCTTATTCGTCAACAGTGACATCGACATACACTCATCACTCTCTCTCATCAAACAATCAATGGTCAAATTATATGGAAGCTCAACGCCATTATCTAGGAAGCGCGTTATGTCTTCCTCAATAGCTTTATAGGCGTCATGAAAACGAGATTCTCTATACGGACGCATCAATTTCTTGGAACTGTCTTGCTGGCAAAAGCAACAACGTTCCCAGTCAGTACTAGTCCGTACACGAAGAGGATTCTCACTCATTCTGTGAATGATTTTTGTGAACAATCGCGTTCTCGAATTAATTTCGACAGACAAATCAGAATTGCTTGCGGAATTACGCCAAACAAGAGATTGTATGGCAAAGAGACTGCTTCATAAAGAGCGTTGTTTCTCCGGGATCAGCGTCATTCAGGTTTGCCTGAATGACGCTGATCCCGGAGAAACAACGCTCTTTTCAAGTTCCAAGAAATTGATGCGTCCGTATAGAGAATCTCGTTTTATTCTACATCATCTCCCACGTCTGTTTCCAACACGTGCGTGGATCAGAGTTCACTTTCGCGCCCTTACAATCGGATGTATAGTCGGTAGACCGTCGAAAAGGAGGTTCCCTTCAGCCGCTGGCGGCCATTTTGGATTGTGCCGCTACTGGTCGCCACCGGTCGGTGTCAACTTGTAGCCGATCGTTTTTGAGAACCTCATAGCCTACACTAACAGTGTGCCAAATTTCAAGAAGGTATCACCAAGTGCACAATTCACCTGTATGTGACGAATTCCTCCCCCGCTAGTTATTGCCCATGGAATTTTGAGGTAAAATATGAAGGAAAAAAAAGATCTTTGTTCTGGCGATACAACCTAAACACAACCTTCAGCTCTGAAATTTTATACACTGTAAAAACTCATGTAGAGCAGTTAATTTATTAAAACAATTGGTTCTGTCTGCTTACACATTTTACTGCCACAGCTATTTCATGGTTTCTTTTAACCCTTTACCTAACATGAAAAACAGACGACACAAAAATTCTTGAATAACTAATTTTTTTCATTTTTTGTCTCAAAAACATAGGTTATGACCCCTCGTTGGAACAAGCTCAATGAGCTTGTTCCAACAAGGGTCATAACCTAGTTTTTTGAGACAAAAAATGAAAAATTAATGAAAATTAATTGGCGATTTTTGTGAATAGCGCTGGCCACTTTTGAGCGTTACGTTGGGTAAAGGGTTAAAGCAATTTTAAAAAGTGACTATTCAATTTTAGATCCTGGAACTCCAGACAGTTCTACTACCTTTACCTCAAACAAGAAAGATTATAAGTGATGCAGGTTTTTTATTGAATATTTATTTCATCATCCCACAAAAGGGGCAACAGATGCGGCCATCAGCTTTTGATGCAATCTGGTCTGTAAACAGAGCTAAAGTACTCTACTCTGCGTGGAGTGTGCTGAATCTTTTTAAGCATCTTTCACCCTTTCTGAGTTATGAGCAACATGAAACTTTTGGGTAACAATGAGATGAACAATATTCATGAATATTCCTGATTATTCTTGATTATCAAAACGGACGGCATTAAAAACTGTACCCAATCCCTCATGGACTCAATATATGCCCAGGGATGAGATCTTGGCTTCAATACACCATCTCAGAAATCCACATGGTGGTAATACCAGTGTGCCACGATATCTTCCCCCCCCCTGGATATCTTCTGCCCGGGGGGAAGATAACCTAGGTTATCTTCCCCCCGGGAGGAAAGATAACCTAGGTTATCTTCCCCCACCCTGGATATCTTCCCCTCCCCCCACACCTCAAAAATAAAATATGAAAAGAACTGAACAAAAAGATAAAGATAAGAACATTTATTTATGGAATTTTCATTAAAATTAACACAAAAAAGTGGTTCAACTCTTTAATATATACATGACCAGTGAATAGAAAATAGGCAATCTCAGAAGCAACTATTTCACAAATATCAATAGTTTTTTTTTACACCGTGGGGCCAACCATAACAAAGTCCAAACAATGGCTGCAAAAGGTTCTATGAATGTCTGTTGGGAGTCTGACATGGGTGGGGGAAGATATCCAGGCCTGGTTATCTTCCCCCCACCCACGTCCAAAAATATAGAACAAATTAAAAACAGTTTCAACTTGGCTTATACCATTGAATAATGACCAGTGAATTGAAAATAGGCAATCTTAGAACCTTTCCAGCAATTTTGGGGACTTTTCCGAACACGTGGATGGGGTGGGGGAGATGTCCAACCTGCATATCTTCAGCATCACCAGTCCAAAAAATATAGCTACTATTTCACAAATATCAATAGGTTTTTTTACACCGTGGGGCCAGCCATAACAATGTCCAAACAATGGCTGCAAAAGGTTCTATGAATGTCTGTTGGGAGTTTGACATGGGTGGGGGGAAGATATCCAGGGGGGGGGGGAGATATCCTGCTACACCGGTAACCTCTAATGAATACTTTTCATAAATAAATATAATAATAAATTGTTTACCTGATAAAATAATGTGTTAACTGCCCTGTTGGATGTGACTTTGAATGTGGCAACATTTCCAGCTTTGAAGGTCTGAAAAAGAATAAAAAATACATTATTTAAGACAAATTATACAGAATGCCTCAAACAGGCAGCAGACAAATTATACAGAATGCCACAAACAGGCAGCAGACACTCTCTAATAAATGATGTAAAAATATTTTTTTAACAATTTTAAGTTTGGTATTTGTCATTGCAATCATGTTTGTCACTGACAAAAGGCACGTTTTTAATGGTGGTTCTAAATTAAAATCATTTTTGAAGTTTAATAACAGTTCATATCCTGAGATGGGTGCAAGTATAACTCAGGCCTGCCGCTTTCAAAATTTTGCTCAACCCATTTTTCGATCATCTTGTCTGTGCTTTGGTAACCTATCATTTTTTCCCTTGTTCTTGATTCAGCTATCGCATTAGGTAACCTAAATATATGTGTATTGCAACTATACTGATATATGAACTGTTGTATCATAGGCAAGTTCTTGCTCCTATGGCAATATCCCGATTAACAGAGATGAATCCTTAGGAACAACAATGAGGCTGTGTTGCAGCAATAAGATGCAGATTAGTTGCAATTATAGCCTAATCCTGGCTTGTACTAGCATGCTACAGAAGGAAATGGCATTCATAATGACCAGTTGTCACATGGACATGAAAAAAGCCATTTCCTGATTTTGTACCTATGTTACATCTCATGATGATCAACAGTTTAAAATGATGTTTAGCATCAATGAATCATCAGCTTTGGTGTTTGCATCTGCCTGAAGTGTAGCTGCTCTGTTGGCCAACAGAGCAGCTATACTTTAGGCAGATGCAAACACCTATGCAGCTGATGACTGGCTGATGCTCAACATCATTCCACCATTCATTCATACTAGATCATTCAACTTGGCAATAATTTTGTGTGCCCCAATGACAATTTTGGGCGACCCATTTTTCATTCGCATAATTTTCATTTTAGGTAACCATTAATGCAACCCAAACAGCCATTCAACTCAAATCAACAGGCCTGATAACTGCACCTGTAGCTCTCGTGATTCGACTTCTTTAAGCTAAAACACGCTCTTCAATAGTTCTGATATCGACAAGGGAATGTTTGAAAATTTGTCATCCTTTGTGTATCATATTTCAGTCTGACAGACATCTTCAGTCCCCTACAGTATAAGTGTGATTTATTATGTTCGTTATGTCTATTTTTGGATATACAGTGGAACCCTGTTAATTGAATAACCACTTTACCAATGAAAATTATCCAATTAACAGGAGTAATCAATTAACAGGGATTGTGTCACTTTCCTGTATTCTGGAGATAAACTTAGCAATTATTCTATTATATCTTGTTTGACAGAGCTCCATGAGCTCTGTCAAACAAGATATAATTGATTAAATAACTGTATTGAATGTACTGAGGCCAAATAGGTCTATAAACAAAGGAAAACAGGGTCGAGTTAGGGTAATTTCTGGACAGGTTACAAAATATTTTATTCAATTAACAGGAGTTTACTCTATAACCTATATTCAATTAACAGGTCAAATTTGTATGAAGGTATGGTAAATGGTTTTGTGTTGGGAAATTATATTCAAGTAACAGGGATATACAATTAAGAGATATCCAATTAAGTGGGCTCCACTGTATTATTCACCAAGTTGTAGTGAGATTTAAGACAATTTGACAACTGAACAAAAACACAAGTGTAAAAGCTTATGAAGAAAATATAGAGGATATCTAATCAGTCACTATTTGATATGAAATTTATGAGCTTCATCCACTAAAATCATTTTGAACCAGAAATGTTAACCTCAGACAATTTTTTTCAGGTAAGTTGAGGGTGATTTTCAGGAAAATTGGATGAATTTCAGGGAACCATATGTACACGAACAATATGCATAAGAACTAAAAAAAATTCAGCTCTTGGACCACCACTGGCACCAGGTTACTCACAGCAGTTCATAGGCTAAAAATTTGCTGATGCTCTTTATGCCATGTTAAATGAAAGTGTCAGTGACACTGTAGCTCAACTTGTTAAGACATGTACATGTATAGTATGTGACACAGCAATGACAAACATCTAGGTAATGACCTGATAACAAAGGCACATATAAAGTATTGTAATGGTCTGTACATAAATACTGACCGTAGTCTGTAACAAATGTATAGGTAAAGTATTGTAAAGGTGGGTGACAGTCAGATGCTAAACTAGAAAAGAAATCTTTGAGTCCCAGAGTGGGTCTGACTGAACCCCAAAATATTTGATCTCATAGCACAGTGATAACAAAGGCACCCCAAAACACACTCGTTCCTGTCCCAAGGTGAAAACAAAGGTACCCAAGTAGTTTCGTGAAGATCAGTTCATAAATACGAGCTGTATAGAAGTTGTGACAAAAAACTGATTGGACCTAATTTCGGTACAAAATGGCCACTGGCAGCCATCTTGAATTTTGGACCACACCCAGAAACACTCGTTCTCGTCCCAAGGTGATAACAAAGATACCCAAGAAGTTTTGTGAAGATCGGTTCATAAATACAGCCTCTAGCCCGAGCCGTATTGACATGTGCACTTACAGTGTATAAGTAGCACTGAATAAATCAAAGTTCATCTAATTTGCATACTTTCTGCACGAGAAAAAAACCCGTACTATATGTGATGTATTCCATGTTACTAAACATTCATACAAAAATTTATTCAAATCAGAACTTTCATGCAGAAGTTCTGTAGAAAAGACTGATTACACTAATTTTGGTACAAAATGGCTGGTGGTGACCATCTTGAATTTCGGACCACACCCAAAAACACTTGTTCTCATCCCACGGTGATAACAAAGGTACCCAAGAAGTTTCGTTAAGATCAGTTCATAAATACACCCTCTAGCCTGAGCCGTATAGAAGTTGTGTACAAAAAACTGATTAGACCTAATTTCGGTACAAAATGGCCACTGGCAGCCATCTTGAATTTTAGACTGCACCCAGAAACACTCGTTCTCATCCCAAGGTGATAACAAAGGTACCCAAGACGTTTCGTGAAGATCGGATCAAAAATACAGACTCTAGCCTGAGCCGTATTGACATGTGTACTTACTGTGTGTAAGTAGCACTGAAATGAAGGAGTCAATGACTCTGTAGCTCAACTTGGATATGACAGGAATTAGTACTTGCTGTGACCAAGACAACTGAATAATGAATATGACAGGAATTAGTATTTGTTTTGGCCCAGTCAACAATAATAAAAGAATTACAAGGTGACTGTAATGGACTACAGATTAAGACCAAACATTGTAGATTATTATTTTTGTGTGGAATTTTCAGTCCCAAACAAAATATTTTCAGACTAAAATTTTTTCTTCTTCTTCTTAAAATTGACCAAAATGCATCAAAACACAAAAAACTAATTTCCGGATTTTGGTCCAAAATTTTCTAAGTCCCACCCGGACCCCAAATTTTCAGTGTAAAAAATTTTTTTTTATTTTGTCTTAAAATTGACCAAAACGCATAAAAAACCAAAAAACTAATTTCCGGATTTTGGTCCAAAATTTTCTAAGTCCCACCCGGACCCCTAATTTGCATAATTTATTCACGAGAAAAACTCTGTATTATATGTAATGTATCCCATGGTACTAAACATTCATACAAAAATTTATTCAAATCAGATCTTTCATTTGGAAGTTCTGCGCAAAAATCTGATTGCACTTAATTTTGAACAAAATGGCTGCTAGCGGCCATCTTGAATTTCAGACTGGACCCAAAAACACTCCTTCTCGTCCCACAGTGATAACAAAGGTACCCAAGAAGTTTCGTGAAGATCGGTTCATAAATACGGCCTCTAGCCCGAGCCGTATTGGGATTTGCACTCACAGTGCTGAAAGTAACACTAAATAAATCAAAGTTAGCCTAATTTGCATAATTTACGCACAAGAAAAAAACCTGTAATATATGTAATGTATCCCATGGTACTAAACATTCATACAAAAAATTATTCAAATCAGAGCTTTCATATGGAAGTTCTGTACAAAAAACAGATTTCGGCATCGTCGGTACAAAATGGCTGCTGGCAGCCATCTGGAATTTGGGACTGCACCCAAAAACACTCGTTCTCGTCCCACGGTCATAACAAAGGTACCCAAGAAGTTTCGTAAAGATTGGTTCATAAATACGGCCTCTAGCCCGAGCCATAGCAGCTTGGCACTTACAGCTCTGAAAGTAACACTAAATAAATCAAAGTTAGTCTAATTTGCATAATTTACGCACGAGAAAAAAACCCGTATTATATGTGATGTATCCCATTGTACTATACATTTATACAAAACTTTATTCAAATCAGAACTTTCATACAGAAATTCTGTACAAAAAACTGATTTTTGCATCATCGGTACAAAATGGCCACTGGCAGCCATCTTGAATTTCGGACCACACCCAAAAACACTCGTTCCCGTCCCAGGGTCATAACAAAGGTACCCAAGAAGTTTCGTAAAGATTGGTTCATAAATACGGCCTCTAGCCCGAGCCATAGCAGCTTGGCACTTACAGCTCTGAAAGTAACACTAAATAAATCAAAGTCAGTCTAATTTGCATAATTTACGCACGAGAAAAAAACCTGTATTATATGTGATGTATCCCATGGTACTAAACATTTATACAAAACTTTATTCAAATCAGAACTTTCATACAGAAGTTCTGTACAAAAAACTGATTTTTGCATCATCGGTACAAAATGGCCGCTGGCAGCCATCTTGAATTTCGGACCACACCTAAAAACACTCGTTCCCGTCCCTGGGTCATAACAAAGGTACACAAGAAGTTTCGTAAAGATCGGTTCATAAATACGACCTCTAGCCCGAGCCATAGCCAATTGTTGACGTACGGACAGACGGACGGACGGACAGATGGACGGACGGACAGATGGACAGACGGACGAGATGGACAGACAGACGATGGACGACGGTCCATGACAATAGCTCAAATTTGACTTCGTCAAAGTTGAGCTAAAAATCAAAGTTCATCTAATTTGCATAATTTCTGCATGAGAAAAAAACCTGTATTATATGCGATGTATCCCGTGGTACTAAACATTCACACAAATAATTATTAAAATCAGCGCTTTCATATGGAAGTTCTGTGCAAAAATCTGATTGCACCAAATCTTGTACAAAATGGCTGCCATCGGCCATCTTGAATTTCAGACCAGACACAAAAACACTCGTTCTCATTCCACGGTGATACCAAAGGTACCCAAGAAGTTTCGTAAAGATCGGTTCATAAATACGGCCTCTAGCCCGAGCCGTATTGGCATTTGCACTTACAGTGCGGAAAATAACACCAAAAAACATCAAAGTTAGTCTAATTTGCATAATTTACGCACGAGAAAAAAACCTGTATTATATGTGATGTATCCCATTGTACTAAACATTCATACAAAAAATTATTCAAATCAGCGCTTTCATACGGAAGTTCTGCGAAAAAATCTGATTGCACCTAATTTTGTACAAAATGGCTGCCAGCGGCCAACTTGAATTTTGGATCGGACCCAAAAACACTTGTTCTCGTCCCACGGTCATAACAAAGGTACCCAAGAAGTTTCGTAAAGATCGGTTCATAAATGCGGCCTCTAGCCCGAGCCGTATTGAATTGTTGATGGACAGACGGCCAGGCGAACGACTGGCCATGGCATAAGCTCAAATTTGGCTTGGTCAAAGTTGAGCTAAAAAATCATTGGTTTGAATATTTCATCTGCCTCTTTTTTTTTTCAACCTCCGTCCCATTCCCAACTACCCCCCCCCCCCCCCCCCCCCCCAAAACCACACACACACACACGCAAACACTACCACCACCTATGGAAAGTGTTTACAATTTGACCAAAGTGCACAAGCATATTATTCCCTTCTGTTATGCGCCATAAAGTGTAATTCCATTTTTCGTGACACACGCAATTTGATCTAATTTCCCATTATTTAGAGTTTTTTGTGGTGTTTTTCTATATGCACCAATCTCTGTGAGGAGGACATTTCGGCCTTTGGGGACTGAAATTTTTTCTCATCATCAGTAATTCATAATTCTGTTTTGAATTGTGCAAATACCATTCAGAGCTTTCCAGGAAAAGACGCCTCAACTGTGACTCGTGAAGCAGAACAATGATCAGTGTTACTGACTATTAAAAAATATGTCTGCTGTGTATCAATTTTAAGCCATAATTTTTCAGCATAATGGCAAATCGTGACCGCAACCAGGCCTGAAAATAAGCAGTCTGACATTTGCAGAATGAGGTCCCCAGAGGGTGAATTTGATGATGCTATCCCATACAGTGGGCCAATTTATCCTCTATTCTGTTTAGTTTTGAGACCCTGATTCAGATTGAGGTTCACAGAGGGTAAATTTAGTGATGCTACCCTGCTGTGCAGGGTAGCATCACTAAATTCACCCTCTGGGGACCTCATTTTGCAGATGACAGTCTGCTTATTTTCTGGCTTGACCACAACATGGATACAAAATCAAGTCCGGTCAATCGGTTTATACCCATTTGCCCATTTTGAAGGGCTTCCACCTCAGCATTAAACAGAGCTTGCCTACCACAGTATACAAGTACTGCTTCACTTCCCAAGGTTGCTTATGGGATTTTCTGAAGATAGTGATTACTATTGTTGTATAATCACATAAACGTTGTTGACTGTACAACACTTTGAAATACAGGATGAAACAAAGAAACGTTTCAATTTCTATTTCTCTGTATTTATTGTGTGTGTCTTGAAAGCCGCAAGTCCATTTTGAACTCAAGAGACATTATATCGGTAAAGGGTTGACTGATAAAAAGGAGATGGGAACCATATCACCCACATCCTATTTAGGTTTTTTTATTAATTTTCTGAACAACAGTAATATGAAGTGTCTTCATATCAATTAATTCCACCAAATTTATTGGATTCCAGAAGATTGAGGTCAAATGACCAATTGAAAATCTTCTGATTATTTTTCTCTTTCACAAATGCGAGAATATATCATTTTCTTCATGGAGGCTGTAAGGCCATTTAAAGAAATTGGCTTTTTTTATTTCATAATGACTTGCAAAAATGTGTATTTTTTATCCCTTCAACTGCCCTCGACTTTCACCTCATCTTGTTCCCTACTTTGGAAACAGGAAGCCTGAACAAATAATTTTAATGCTGTGCAACCCAGCTGTTAACCCTTTACCCAACGTAACGGCCAAAACCGGCCAGCGCTATTCTCAAAAATCGCCAATTAATTTTCAAAATATTTTCATTTTTTGTCTCAAAAACATAGGTTATGACCCCTCGTTGGAACGAGCTCGTCGAGCTCGTTCCAACGAGGGGTCATAACCTATGTTTTTGAGACAAAAAATGAAAAAATTTAGTTATTCAAGAATTTTTTTTGCAAGTGTCGTCTGCTTTTCACGTTAGGTAAAGGGTTAATTGAATAGCCAACTGACTACCACAATAAACAAGACTGCTCCACTTCCCTAGGCTTCCACGGGGGAGGTATAATAAAGGTTAAGGTTCAATATAATAAGGTTAAATAAATTTATGTTTTTGTAATACATTTTTTACTGGCTTTTATGTTCACTTTCAGCATCTGTGGCTATGATCATGACTGCAACACTGGTATGAAGTCAAGTTAGCCAATCATTTATATCCATTCTGCCCACTTTAACCCTTTGAGTGCTGGTGGTATCTTCCATGTCAGTTCAATGCAGCAATTCTACGAGTCCACATTCATTATTTGGGGGTAGACCAATTAATATTTTCAACATGCAGCCATAGGGCTGCATGTTGAAAATATTAATTGGTCTACCCCACATATTCACTCAGTTGCCATATGACTTAATGAAGTCATGACATATCATGCTTCTGGACCAGAAAAACGGCCACGCTCATGTTCAAAGGGTTAAACAAGCTATTAATTGAAAATAGAATATGTTATCATTTTTGGAATTTACATTAAAACAAGAAGAATGTCTCTAAGGTAACACATGACATAGGAATTGCGTGCAATTGCAATATCGAATGGCACCCAAAGCATGGCAGGTTCTCCTTGTTACCCATAGCAAACACAAGCAATGTTCTTGCCAATGGACCTCCGGGTTACCCAGAGGTCCATTGGCTGAAACTTTGCTTGTGCACATGCCGTATGTGCAGAGTTTGAGAGCCTTACCATCGTCATAACGCATAGATTAACACGCAAATCGATGTGTTATTTGTGCGCATTTCAGGACAGGACTTCTAGTTTTAACTGTACATCCCTTGTGTCATTAAGGAAACAAGTAAACAGTATTTTGTTTACATATCATCCCCCGAGTTCCAATGTGCCTATTGGCACTTAGAACACCTTGGAACTGAATGGACGATATTTGCTCTTATTTTATTTTTCTCAAGTTGTTTCATTTAATTATTCACCTATTTAATTTATAACAGCTAAATATGATCGAATTGTTGGAAATTTTATGATATTTGTGACTATTTTCAGGTTTTTTGGTTTGATTTTTATACCAAGGCAAATGAATGCGAAAAGCTTTCATTTAAACCATATACCCCCGATGTTTTGTTCGCTTATACCCTGGATGTTGCATGCTCTCAAATACCTTGGATGTTGGGTGCACCCTTTGCCATGGCTATTTATCCAAGGCATTCTGACCAATCAAAAGACAGAATTTATTGGGATATATGGACAATATTCCTTGAGTGCAACAAGGCACCATCTGCAATGCTAAAGAACTCGAGGGATGAAATACAAGTCCAGCTACCAGTCCTAGAAATTATCCATGGTAATTAGCAATGCTGTGGTAAAACTGTGGCCAACACTTTCTCTACACCATTGTGGCTAATTTTGGGCAAATGTTGACTTCTTGTCTTAATAACCAACAGGGAAGTATAGGTATATGTGCATAAGAACTGTCAGGTAAATTTATGTTGTCATCTTTCAAACATGGGTCATATTTATCTCAATCTCTGGAGATTGTCAGGGTTCAACCTGGGAAAGCAGCATCAATCAGCTTACTGAGCTTAGCATGAGAAAAACTGAAAGAGTATATCTCAACATTTCCTACTTTTGATTCAGTGCCCTTCAAATGAGACTATGTCTGGTATGACTGCATGGAAAATCTTAATATACATGTAATCCCTTTCAAATGCTGGAATGAATACGGAAATGATTTTATAATATGATCTCCTATTCTACAAAATATGAAAAGCCTATGACATAAATTTTAGCTTTATACACCAACCGTGGTGAACACGCCAGCAATGGGATTTCAATAGTAAAAATTTACACCTACAGTGGAACTACATCCAAGTTGACCTTCGGCGAAGTCGATCTGAATGCAAACTTGTCTAAATTTATCGCATGTTGCCTCACGAAGAGTGAATTGAAACCGGCAATTATTTATTACGTTTTTAAATAAGTTTACCTCATAAGATACCAAAAATTAACAAACATACATTGTCTCACATTAATAAAGCATCCATAACTTGAAATAGTATGTCATTGTGTTATTAAAATTTTCTATTTCGTTTCAGCGATAAAATTACCAGCGGAAGTACTGCTCACCGGTGCCTATTTAAAGTAGCTTAGTGTGCCAAATGTTCACCAGTCATGGTTAAGTGGTGTTAACCGCATACCAAAGAAGTGTGGTTAACACCACTTCACCACTTGTGGTTAACATTTGGTACACCAAGCTACTATGGGTATATTATATATATATACATGTAATCCATTTCAAATGATTGAATGAAAGCAGAACCGACTGTTTCTCATTTCCTCAAAACTGCCAGACTTACTGATATAGTTTACCCTAACTTCCAGACTTTAACAAACTCTAGTTTGGACAATCTCTCCACTATCTACTGTAAACAGGAAGAGTGGGAGATATGATTGTTTCCTTTATCTCCCTGCATCATTATAAGTTATTGTGATGAATTGGTAATGCATGGTCTGAGGTTTGCGGCTCAGAGCTTATGGTCAACCAAGATGCAAAACCCACATTGTGAAATGAACAAGGCAACTTTTAATGATAACAAGTTTAGTAAATAAACCTCTTGTGTACCCCATGACATCAGTGAACAAATAATCAATAAACCAGATAAAGGTCAAAAGGTCACTCTTAGTTCAAACCGTAAACTGATTTGTAAACTGATTTGTAATTTAACCCTTTACCCAATGCAGACGATTTCAAAATTTATTATTTTAAATATAATTTTTTTAAATTTTTCACAAAATTTTGGCAAAACCATATCATGTGACCCCTCCTCATAAGAATGAGCTCAATGAGCTCGTTCCAATGAGGGGGTCACATGATATGGTTTAGCTGGAATATTTTGAAAAATTTAATTTTTTCAACTGCTCAATTTGCATATTACGCGGGCGGATGCGGGAGATTTGTTAGGTAAACGGTTAAATAACACATCAACACATAGTTTGCTGCACATGTGAAAAATCTAGAAACAGTAGGTAGTTTGCAAGTCACCCTGTTCAAAAATCATTGCGAGATGGGCAATCTCATTTAAAATATTTCTTGGGTTTACATCATAACTCTGCACAGGCTGTTAGTACACAGTGCCACCATGTTCCCTTTGTGCAATCAGGCCTGAAAATAAGTCATCTGACATTTGCAGAATGAGGTCCCTAGAGGGTGAATTTGATGATGTTATTTCATACAGTGGGACAATTTATCCTCTGGGTACCTCTTTCTGTTTAGTTTTGAGACCCTGATTCAGATTGATGTTCACAGAGAGTATATGTAGTGATGCTACCCTGCTGTGCAGGGTAGCATCACTAAATTCACGCTCTGGGGACCTCATTTTGCAGATGTCAGTTTGATTATTTTCTGACTTGTGCGCAAATGGAATTAAGTGCTTTGCCCAGGGACACAATGCAGTTACAGCTGCTCAGGATCAAAGCATCAACTGTTCAGTTTTAAGTTCACTGCTAAGGTGACCCACCCTGTGTTTGTCCTTTCATAGGTTTTTTTTTTTTGCATTTGATGCCTTTGAGAATTACACAGGATTCTATTTATAGACTGTTATGCGGTTCCTCATCTGGTAATTGTAAATATTTCTCTTCCTACTAACAGCAGAATAGGAAAATTATCTGGCTTAAGGCCACACGAGTGACAAACATAACAAAGTACTTGAATATAATCACACTGGATGAGATTTCTATATAACCAGAAACCACAGTATGATTTGGACTATATTGGCTTATCGAAAACTATACTGCAGTACCAAAAATACACCCTTACGAGACAAGTGATCAAATCTATCTTAATTGAGTATTTTTAGACTTCAGTTAACAGGTTGTGTCTGGAGGCCTGCTGGAGTGTGCACTGAATTTCAGACCGACAATTCATAGGCTCCGATCCTGATGCGTGTCATCTAAATTATACCAGTGGCCAAGATCAACTGACTCAGAAGCTTTTAATAAAAATTCAATTTTAGTGTCTATAGTTTGCATAAAAAAATCTATTATGAAAATGGGAAGTTTGTGATTTCATGATTCCATTATTCCATCCAGCCAGAAATTCAAATTTTGATTATCTCCCTTGATATACAATGCAATACAATTTTCCATCGCATGGACAGGCTTCCCATCCTGGGATGGGTGGGTCCACTAGTTATACTGATGGTGAAGATATACTCCCAGGCCTTTAAATTCCCAAAATTACAAATGGATAACATTGTGCCCAAAATATGATATTGAGCCCAAATTATGTGCTGACTTGAATAACATTCCTGATAAAAGTATCCCCAAATATCTCCACAAACCCCCAATATAAAAACTGTGATCTACCGCAGGCCGAACCATGGTCAACATTTGACTCCTAATTGTTGGATACATTTTGTTTACAACAGCTATGCTTATACCTTGACTACAATACTGTGATCATACAGCTGGACAGAAAATTTTGACCAGATCACTATCGAATAATAATCAAATAAAAAAACTCTGCTTTCCTGCCCACAACCCTATAAAATCTCACCTACACCTATTGAAAAAAAAACACACTAACATATTGAATTTGAGATGCTCTTCTCATTTGTATTTCAGGATTTATTTATATATTTATTGGTGTTTTAAGTCACATATTTCTGCATGACTGCAACATGGATATTATTAGTTACCCTGTGTCTGATCACGTGCTACGGGTTTTTACTTACCCAAAGCCAGCCGTATCCCATGAGGCCGAAGGCCAAATGGATACGCCTGGCTTTGGGTAGGTAAAAACCTGTACCACGTGATCAGACACGGGGTAACAAATTTATCTATTGACTTTCCGTTTTAGAAGTACAATCTACTTCATGTGTGAACACACACAGCATGAGATCTTTTATCTTCCATTGTTGAGCCATACAGGTTTCTGTATAAATATAATAAATTGATTTCGATGAATGCGTCTTCTATGGGGTATGGACAATTTGTAGATTTCGGAACGAGGCTTCCACTGGGTATGGGAAATTTGTCAGTGGCTGGGCGGACGTATCGTGGGTTTCAATGAATATGGTCTCATACCACGTATCTATCAACCAATCAAATCAAAAAATTCACTTTAGTCAATAGATAAAAAGTAAACTCCAGTGAATAGTTTATACCCATGTTGCCTATTTTTGGGGATTTCCACCCCAGGTATTGGTGAGTGGGCCCTATTTTACCAGTAATATGGAGCTTGTTTACCATAGTAAACAAGCACTACTTCACTTCCTGGGGTTCAAACAGGGAATATTTCTTGATGCAGTCTTGATTTTGCAGTGTTTTATTTATGAAATCTCAACAGACTGGTGTAAGTTTGTCATGTTTAACTCCTTGCATGCAGCTCTGGATATTCCTGGCCAGGACAGGAAATTTCTCCCCCCACTTCCTAAACAAGATATGTGTGTCTCACGTGAGAAGACCATGTGAGATAGATATCTATCTCACATGACCCATGTGACTGGCTTATTAGCATATTTAATGAGCGCAGGACTATTCAATCATTGCACATTATGTTGTAAACAACCATCATGGTGTCATGTTTCGGAAATATTAGCAGACGGACGTTTGTCGAAGAAAATAGAAATAAAAACACAGACTGCTAAACCAAAGGACACTTGACTCTATCATATGAATATTTGGAGGAATGCCATTGTGAGTGGAGTGAGCTGCAGAAATTCCTGTCGAAAGGTTGCAGAATTCACAATATGACGTCATCCGAATGTGTCAATGTTCATTTTGCTACAAATCTTTAACCCGTCCTGTCGGCATTGGGATTTAATTTTGTGGTGTATACCTGTGGTATATACAGAACTTTTGAGTGCTCTTTCCGATAAGCAAATCAGAAATGGACAACAAAATTGGTCGATATAGCTGCATGTGTCCCTGAATTACTTTTGATGAAGTCAAGACTGTTTTGGTGGGGGGAGAAGAATTATCCCTGATGGGGGGCGGGTGTGAGGTGGGTAAATTTCACCCTTGGCACAAGATATTTGGTCCAGACACTCAGCAAGCCTCGTGTCTGGCCCAAATATCTTGCAGACACTCAGCAAGTCTCGTGTCTGGCCCAAATATCTTGCAGACACTCGTCAAGTCTTGTGTCTGGCCCAAATATCTTGCCCTCAGGTGAGATTTCCCCATCTGAACCCTCACGCACCTGGGATAATAATAATCAAATGGTAGAGTGCTAAATTATTTTTGGTTATCAAAATTTGATCACATGTCTCTGTCTTGTTACAATTTATGGGAGAATGATCAGAGGCACTCTCCCATAAATTTCCAACATGGCAAATCCCAACAGACTAAATAATTTTATTTCACGGATGATTTAAAGCACATGCACAGAATATGGAACCTTTAAGTTGTGGAACCAGTGCTTCAGAATAAAGGTCAAATATTGGCTAACAGTACTCTATCAGTTAACCCTTTACCTAACATGAAAAGCAGACAACACTTGCAAACAAAATTCTTCAATTAATAATTTTTTTCATTTTTTGTCTCAAAAACATAGGTTATGACCCCTCATTGGAATGAGCTTGACAAGCTCATTCCAAAGAGGGGTCATAACCTATGTTTTTGAGACAAAAAATGAAAAAAATAATGAAAACTGAATGCTGATTTTTGTTAATAGCACTGGCTGTTTTTGGCCACTACGTTGGGTAAAGGGTTAATCCTATCTTACCCTGTAAATTGAAAATGTTTTGACCACTGATTTCTTTAGTTATATTGTCATGATTTTTTCTTCACAGAAGCCATGGCAGATTTGATGAAAAATACTTCGTAGGTTAAGGATTACACTGACATGTGATTGTGAAACGACAGCTGTAAGGCAAAAAAAACAAAAAAAATGTTTTCTCATGCAATCACTCGCTGAAATTGAACCCCTTCATTGGACATTTTTATTGCCTGCAGAGTCTTGTAATATTACTACAAAATCGGGAGGCGTAAAACTTTTTACATTTTGGGAAATGATGTAACTGAAATCTGAAGAGCGTGACTAAAGAGACAGCGTACATTGTAAATCCTGTGGGTTTGCAGTTGTTTCTAGGCAAGTCTTGGCAGCCAATTTAAGACTTGAAACTTTTTACATTTTGGGAAATGATGTATGTAACTGATATCTGAAGAGCGTAACTAAAGACAATCTCCATCCTATGGCTTTGAAGTTGTTTCTACGCAAAACCTAAAAACATTTAGTCTTCTGATACAGGCATCCAAAACTTGTTTAACCCTTAAGGGCCTGTACAAATGTCCTGCATTCCCACCAGCCAACAGTTTCTATATGTCCAGTGGCTTAGCAGTGATTTATAGTCAAGTCTTGGCTGCCTTAACAAGCAGCCAAGACTTGACTAAAAACCACTGCCTACCTAATTTGTTTGTTGTCAACAGGACCTCCACATGACGGCATGATAAGGGCACCTGTTCTGAGGTTGTAAAAGTGGGAAATAGGCCTTTAAGGGTTAATGAAAGTGTCAATGACACTGTAGCTCAACTTGTCAAGACAAAGACATGTACATGTATAGTATGTGACACAGCAATGACAAACATCTAGGTAATGACCTGATAACAAAGGTACATATAAAGTATTGTAACGGTCTGTACATAAATACTGACCGCTGCCTGTAAAAAATGTATAGGTAAAGTATTGTAAAGGTGGACTACAGTCAGATGCTAAACTAGAAAAGAAATCTTGAGTCCCAGAGTGGGCCTGACTGAACCCCAAAACATTTGTTCTCATAGCACAGTGATAACAAAGGCACCCCAAATTGTTTGTTGGTGGTTAACGTCACATATTTATGCACCATGGCTAATCGTGACACAACATGGAGATGAAGTCAAGTTTAGTCAATCGTTGATCTACATGTTGCCCATTTTAGAGGACTTTCACCCCAAGCATTGGTGATTGGGTCCTATTTTACTAGTAAAGCGGAACTGGTTTACCACAGTAAACAAGTGCTGCTTACTTCCCGGGGTTCCCACGGGGAAGGCACCCCAAAACACACTCATTCCTATCCCAAGGTGAAAACAAAGGTACCCAAGAAGTTTTGTGAAGATCAGTTCATAAATACGAGCTGTATAGAACTTGTGACAAAAAAACTGACTGGACCAAATTTTGGTACAAAATGGCCACTGGCAGTCATCTTGAATTTTGGACCGCACCCAGAAACACTCATTCCCGTCCCAAGGTGATAACAAAGGTACCCAAGAAGTTTTGTGAAGATCGGTTCATAAATACAGCCTCTACCCTGAGCTGTATTGACATGTGTGCTTACATTGTGTACCGGTAAGTAGCACTGAATAAATCAAAGTTCATCTAATTTGCATAATTTCTGCACGAAAAAAAAACACCTTACAATATGTGACGTATTCCATGTTACTAAACATTCATACAAAAATTTAATCAAATCAAAACTTTCATACAGAAGTTCTGTACAAAAGACTGATTGCACGAATTTTGGTACAAAATAGCTGCTGGTGGCCATCTTGAATTTCGGGCCACACCCAAAAACACTCGCTCTCATCCCACGGTGATAACAAAGGTACCCAAGAAGTTTCGTAAAGATTGGTTCATAAATATGGCCTCTAGTCTGAGCTGTATAGAAGTTGTGTACAAAAAACTGATTAGACCTAATTTGGGTACAAAATGGCCACTGGCAGCCATCTTGAATTTTAGATCACACCCAGAAACACTCATTCACGTCCCAAGGTGATAACAAAGGTACCCAAGACATTTCGTGAAGATCAGTTCATAAATACAGACTCTAGCCCGAGCCGTATTACCATGTGTACTTACTGTGTGTAAGTCGCAATGAAAAAATCTAATTTAAGTTCATCTAATTTGCATAATTTCTGCACGAGAAAAAAACCCGTATTATATGTGATGTATCCCATGGTACTAAACATTCACACAAAAAATTATTCAAATCAGCGCTTTCATATGGAAGTTCTGTGCAAAAAACTGATTGCACCTAATTTTGTACAAAATGGCTGCCATCGGCCATCTTGAATTTTGGACCGGACCCAAAAACACTCGTTCTCGTCCCACGGTGATACCAAAGGTACCCAAGAAATTTCGTAAAGATTGGTTCATAAATATGGCCTCTAGCCCGAGCCGTATTGGCATTTGCACTTACAGTGCTGAAAGTAACACCAAAAGACATCAAAATTAGTCTAATTTGCATGAGAAAAAAACCTGTATTATATGTGATGTATCCCATGGTACTAAACATTCATACAAACAATTATTAAAATCAGAGCTTTCATATGGAAGTTCTGTACAAAAAACAGATTTCTGCATCGTCGGTACAAAATGGCAGCTGGTGGCCATCTTGAATTTCGGACTGCACCCCAAAACACTCGTTCTCATCCCACGGTCATAACAAAGGTACCCAAGAAGTTTTGTAAAGATCGGTTCATAAATACGGCCTCTAGCCCGAGCCGTATCCAATTGTTGACGTACGGACAGACGGACAGATGGCCAGACAGACAGATGGACAGATGGCCAGACGGACGTTGAGCTAAAAATGATTGTCATGGCACTTAGAATGTATTTTTATTTAATCTTAAATGTTTTATGATTGGCGAACAAGTTATGCAACTTTTATTAATGCCTCTCCTTGGCCCAATGGCGTAGGTGTGTGGGATGACCTTCATAGCGGCAACTTCATGCCCTAGCTCTTCTCGAATACTTCGAAGGGATCTTTAGCCTGCATGGAGTGTTTCTGTCTCCGCACAGAGGACAGCCATTTTACTTCCCCTCCCGATAGGACAGTACGCTGTGACAGCATCAACCCGACAATTGATGCTGACAGAGAGTGTTCGGACACCTCGAGAACTTTCCCAGACCATGGATCGATCCCGGGACCTCTGGCATGAGAGACCAGAATACTTATCCACTTGGCCACTATTCTCTTTGAATGTAACAGGTTAGTTTCAATGGAGACATGTTAGTTTCACCGGAGACAACATGTTGAGGCATTTGTTCTGCTGCAGTAAACAGTGATTAAAGTTGGAATTTGGCTTGAGGGATAACATTAAATGAGTTAATTTGTATAATTATGCTCTTTTTATATTCTATGTGTGAAAACACAGCAGAAATCCTCTCAATCATTGCTCATTATATTGCAAGAAAAAGATAAAAATTAAAAATAAAACCCTCCTCCCTCCCTCCCTGATTTGAAGAAAAAAACTGCATGAGAATCAATTAATTTATTTTGTGTGGCCTTATAATCACAGTACTGTAGGTAATAGGGCAATTTTGTACCGATCCTTTAAAATACTGTCTTCAGCAGGCAAATAGTTAATCCTTACTCTCCAAGTGAGAGCCTGGTGGCACCACGCAATGAAGCAATAAAGATCTATTGAAAAATGTTGAAAGCCACTATAGTGGCTTTACATTGTATGCATTAGCTTGATGTGTGCTGAGCTGTAGAACAAATGAAAGTGTCAATGACATTGCAGCTTAACTTGACTGTGTGTAGTGTTTGATGAAAAGGATAATGTTCAATGTTTATGAAAGGATTATGAAGTAAGACAAGAATTGTAATAATTGAGAATATGTTAAGTTCTGTACCCTACATGCTATGTTTTCAACAAGAATAATTTGAGGTGAAGACTGTACTAAAGAATTGAGGCCTGGGTTGATATGGCCCTCACAGTTAATGTATGTTGTTAACCAAAGTTACCACGTTACAGTAAAATGATTCCAAAACAAGTCACACTACCAAGTTACAATGAAATCCCTTCATAAATATGACTCATAGACTTTGCTAAAGGAATCTAGGTCAGGTGCCGGTCCAGTGATCACGGTTGAAGGAACATGACCAAAATAGGACAGTCTCATCTAGATATACTGAGTTATCCTACCAAGTTACAATGAAAACCCTTCATAACAATAAGCTTCAGACAGTGCTAAAGGAATCTAGGTCATGTGCCCACGTGGCGGTAACGGCCGACCGATCATGACCAAAATAGGACAGTCTCATCTAGACATCATACCTAATTATCCTACCAAGTTATAATAAAATTGCTTCATAAATATGAACTGAGACGGTTCTTAACAAATCTAGGGCACGTGCCTGTGCATCTGTCACAGTTGACCAATCATGGCCAAAATGGGACGTTCTCATCTGGACATTATACCAAGTCATCCAACCAATTTACAATGAAATCCTTTCATAAATGCAACTTGTAGACTGTGCTAAAGGAATCTAGGTAACATGCCCCTGCAGCCGTCATGGTTGACTGAACATGACCAAAATAGGACATCCTCATCTTGACATTATATGGAGTCATCCTACAAAGTTACAATGAAATCCCTTCAAACATGACCTGAAGACTGTGCTAAAGGTTTTCGGGCTTGCGGTTTTCCAATTGAAACCAAAATAGGCCGTACTCATCTAGACATTATACGGAGTCATCCTACCAAGACACAATGTATCCCTTCATAAATATGACGTGTAGACTGTGCTAAAGCTTTTTGGGGTTTCAGGCTCATGTGGCCATCATAGTTGACCTATCATGACCAAAATAGGATGTTCTCATTTAGACATGACCCCGAACCTGCATATGAAATTTCGAAATGATCAGACAAGAACTACGAAATGTAGCTTGTGCTAAAGAAAATGTGAACAGAATCACAGACTTCTGTGCACATGACGGCAATAGCTTATCTTGACTTTGTCAAGTTATGCTAAAAATATTTGTTACAATTTATTGGAAGGTGCAAACAGGTACTCTCCAAAAAACAGAAACAAATCAATTATTTATAAACAAAACACTTCTAAACCAAGGATCCCCTTGTTGCTAACAACAGAATATGCTAACCTTTGTTGGTGACAGGTTAGAAAGATGAAGAGTCAGACAATTATTTGCCAAGGCTTGATGATTCTCTTGGAGCTGAAATGGTTAACCAATTAATCGATTAATCAATGATCAACATCTTCATCGATCCAAAAACTAATTGACTGATTAACTGTTACTTTTGAACTACTGTATTTCAAGGGTTAACAAAGGAACAAACTTGCTCCAAAACAGGCAAACACTGTCACACTGACTCACATCAATTATATGAGACAGAGTAAAGCATGCAAGTTACTTGCTGACATACTTGTTTACTTGCATGATCATCATACTGTATCAGTGACTGGAAATGGTCATTCTTAACCCTTTACCCATTGCAGGTAGTAGACGATACCTGCAGAATAAATTCATGAATTACTAAAAATTTGCAATTTTTGTCTGAAAAAAGTAGCTTAAGACCACTCAATGGAATGATCTCAAAAAGCTCATTCCAATGAGGGGTCATAAGCTATGTTTTTGAGACAAAAATTGAAAACATAATAAATTTGAGATTTTTGTATGTAGGCCTAGTCGGTTTTGTTTGTTACGTTGGGTAAAGGGTTCATACTATAATCATCAACGGTATGGCACTTATTCAGATATCTATTTGGACAAGTGATTAATCGGTTAACCAAGGTTAATCTACATGACTAATCGATCAAGAAAACCCTTAACCATTTCAACTCGAGATTCTCTATGTGTATTCTTACAACTCCATCTATAAAACTGTTAGACACACTGGCAATGTTCTGTTCAGCTGCTAATTGTGGCTATATCATAATCACAACATGAAGTATAAAGTCAAATAACCAATTGTTATCAACGCTGACCACTTCAGAGGACTTAATTCCACCCCCAGGCATTAGTTTACCAGGGCCTATTTTACTTGCAAAGCAGAACACTCGTTCACCAAAGTCAGTGAGAAATAACTAGGAAACTCCAAATAACATGTTTGTACTGAAAGATCACTGGAATGACCCGATAAAAAGGAATACACATTTTCTCTATTTTAACAGTACATTCGGCAAAATCTGGTGTAATGGACTTTAACTCGGTGAACATTCAGAGTAGGTGCAAACAATATGCAATAGTTAAAAGCCTGTTACGAGAAAACATGCTTTGCATAAAAGTGGAGAACGGTCTATTGGAAGTGTGTTATAGAAAAGTGATTGTAATTCAAGGGAGCAACTTACTTAAGCCCTTTACTATTCAGCATCTTCACTGATAATATTGTAGAGAATTTATTAGTGTGATCTACATGTGATTCAGGGAAATCTGTCTAACCCTTTACCTAATTCTAGCACTATTCACAAAAATCAGCAGTCAAATTTTGTAAATTTTCATATTTTCTCTCAAAAACATAACCTAGGACTCCTGATAAGAATAGCTAAGTTCTTCAATCTCATTCCAATTAGGACACTCCTAAACAATTTTTTTTTTCAGGCAAATAATAAATTTTTTTAGTAGTTCAAGAATCTTTTTGTGGGTATCAGGCCTAACATTCTTTAGGAGTGCAGGAGTGCTGCATGCCTACTGCCCACACAGACAAAATTGAGGAGGGCAATTTTTTGCACCCCTTGATTTCCTGGAATGCCAGATCTGTTTGGGACTGCCTTTAAAATCTATTATCATTTCATCCCCTGAGTTCCAATGTGTTCTCTGTGCCTACTGGCACAGAGAACACATTAGAGCTCAGGGGATGATTTGTCAATGTTACATTGATTCACAATAATTCATGACCCATTCTGTGTCGCATTTCAAAACATTTTGAATGAAGAAGACAGTCACATAAGAATTGAATGAAACATTTTGAATAATGAGAAGATGTGTATGCCAATTTTTCTACTAAGTAGCTGAATGTAGTACAATTTTTCAGTCACAATATTAAAACCTTGAAGTGTATATAACCAAAATAGCATACAAGTTTTTGCATTGAAAATTTCAGATGCAATTGCACTCCCAAGCAATGTGAGGAGGGCAATTGTTTTGCACTCCTTGATTTTCTTGATTGCCAGGCCAAGAGTGTTGTCTTCTACCCATGTTGGATAACTGGTTAACCCTTTATCCAACACACATCAAAATTTGTTATTTTGACTCTTTATTTATTTATTTATTTATTTATTTATTTATTTATTTATTTATTTATTTAATAGTGTTTAACTCTTTGCATGCTGCCGTTGGATATTCCTGCCCAGCACAGTGTTTTGCTTGTCACTGAAATAAGTTTGATTTGGGCCCATTTAATTGGGGCCACAACGATATGTTTTATCACGATACGATGCATATCACGATACGATCCCCACAATTCGATGTATATCATGATACACTCGTCTATCAGCAAAAAGTGAGGACACAAGAAGCAAATCAGCAGTTATGGACCACTGCATCACCTGTTGGTCCATAACTGCAGATTTGCTTCTTGAGTCCTCACATTTCTACTGGGCTGGTGAGTAGAGGGAAAAGTCTAATATCCACCCAAACAATGGCCAAATAATAAATCATACAGTTTGGGGTCAAGCAGATTCATTTCAAAGAAATTTAAAGATTTCTCAAACTTCTTGACAACAAAACATTGTGAAACTCTTCTGTTTCCTTGGAATTTGTGATTTGTTGGATCATACATAGTATGTAAAGGTTCACGAGTGAGTCAATTTATTTATTTATTGATGTTTAAGGTCACATATTTATGCACAATGGCTAATCATGACCGTGACAGTTTTATGGGTGGAGGAAGCCAGAGTACCCGGAGAGAACCACCGAGCAACGACGAGCAGCTGCCAGCTCCCCAACATCATAACTCCGCACTGCAGGGTTAGATTGGTTGAAGACATGCGTACCATCGACGTGCAGTACGCCTTAGTACACGGCGTCATCGTGCCCCCATATGGGCAATGGGGGGGTGAAGTGTCTTGCCCAAGGACACAACGCAGTTGCCGCAGGTGGGATTCGAACCGAGGACCCCTCGGCTTGCCGCCTGCACCTCTACCTACTGAGCCACCGCGCCCCCCACGAGTGAGTCAACAGTGAGGTCATTTTTGAAGTGTCATTAACAAAATATTCATTAAATTTTGGGTCCACGTGTATCGTGATACAGTGCAAGAAAATCGTGATACATATCTTCAGAGAATGAATCGAGATATTCGTTTCACGATTAATCGTTGCAGCCCTATATTTAGTCATATTTTCTCCCTGTGAACTGAATGAATTTTTTCAGCAATGATTTCTTGCACTACATTTAGATTAATTTTCATCAAATATAGTCATGGCTGCTTCAAGGCAGCCATGACTAGATTTCATGAAACATATCTTGAAAGTACTCAGTGGGTTAAGAGTTAAGGTCTTATACTTCTGCATAATAACTAATCAAGACTGCAACAAGGAGGTAAAGTGAAATTTAGTCAATCGTTTATACCCAAGTTACACATTTCAGAGGACTTCCGCCCCAAGCAGTGATGACAGTGTCCTATTTTACCAGTAAAATCAAGCTTGTTTACCAGAGTAAACAAGCACTGCTTCACTTCTCGAGGTTACCACAGGAGTTATTTTTATTTGTTCCCAAATTTTTCAGAAAATTTCAACACAATCATATCATGTGACCCCTCATTGGAGCAAGCTTTATGAGCTTGTTCCAGTCAGGTCACATGGCAGATGCACAGTATAGCCCCCATTCTCTTTGAGGGTGGAGGTACAGTAACACTGTTAATTGAATAAAACTTTCAAACCCAAACTGACCGAGTACTGGAAGTTCATATTTGGGCTTTATTCTGAAGTGCTATTACCACAACTTAAAAGCTTCATATTCTGTGGATGTGCTTCATATTACCTTTGAAGTGAAATTATTTAGTATGTACGATTTTTCTTTTTTATAGTTTATGGGAGAGTGCTTATAGGCATTCTCAGGAGCATGGTGGCTCAGTGGTAGACTGTTGGACTTCTAAGCTAGAGATTCCAAGTTCGATCCCCATCTGGGACGACCCACGTTGTGTCCTGGGCAAGGCACTTTATTCTGGTTGCCTACCTGGGGGGGCACGATGACACCGTGCACTAAGGCGTACTGCATGACGATGATGCACATGTCTTCAACTGCTGTAACCCTTCATCGGTGCTCGGTGGTTCTCCGGTTCCCTCCACCTGGTCATGGTCATGATTAGCCATTGTGCATAAGTATGTGACCTTAAACACCAATAATTAAATATAGGCACTCTCCTAAAAATTGTAACAAGACAAAGACCTGTGAAAAAATTTTGTCCACTAAAAATAATTTAGCACTCTACCAATTGATTGCATTTATTCTGCACAGTAATCTCCTGATAACTAAATAAATGGAAGTGTCAATGACACTGTAGCTTAACTTGTCTGTGTGTTATGTTTGATGAAAAGGATAACGCTCAATGTTTATGAAAGGATTATGAAATAAGACAGGAATTGTGATAATTGGGAATATGTTAATTTCTGTTCCCAGTATGCTATGTTTTCAATAAAAATAATATGAGGTGTAGACTGTACTAAAGAATTGAGGGGTGGGTTAATGTGGCCCTCACATTTAATGTATGTGGCCCTCACAGTTAATGTATGTCAACAAAAGTTACCAAGCTACAGTGAAATTATTCTGAAACGAGTCATCCTATCAAGTTACAATGAAATCCCTTCATAAATATGGCCTGTAGACTGTGCTGAAGGTTTTCAGGCTTCGGGCCTGTGCAGCCACCATGTTTGACCGATCGCAACCAAATGGGGATAGACATTATACCGAGTCATCCTACCAAGTTACAATGAAATCCCTTCATAAATATGACCTGTAGACTGTGTTAAAGGTTTTCAGGCTTCTGGCCCCTACAGCCGTCACAATTGACCAATCAAGATAAAAAGTGGACGTTATCATCTAGACATTATATGGAGTCAACCTGCCATGTTACAATGGAATCCCTCCATAAATACTACCTATACACTGTGCTAAATGTTTTGGGCATGGGCGAGTCATCCTACCAAGTTACAATGGAATCCCTTCATAAATATAACCTGTAGACTGTGCTAAAGTTTTTTGGGCTTTGGGCCCCTGTAGCCATCACAGTTGACCAATCGAGACCAAAAGGAGACGTTCTCATCTAGACATTATATGAAGTCAACCTACCAAGTTACAATGAAATCTCTCCATAAATACGACCTGTAGACTGTGATAAAGGTTTTCAGGTTTTGGGCTCGGGCAGTCGTCACAGTTGACAGATTGTGACCAAATGAGGAAGTTCTCATCTAGACATCATACAGAACCATCCTACCAAGTTACAATGAAATCCCTTCATATTAAACATGACCTGCAGACTGGGCTAAAAGTTTTTGAGTTTCGTGCTTGGGCAATCGTCACGGTTGACAGATCATGACCAAAAGAGGATGTTCTCATCTAGATATTATACATAGGCATCCTACCAAGTTACAATGAAATCCCTTCATAAATATGACCTGTAGACTGAGTGAAAGGTTTTCGGGTTTTGGGCTCGGGCAGCCAGTGCGGTTGACCGATCATGACCAACAGAGGACATTCTCATCTAGACATAACCGCAAACCTGCATATGAAATTTTGTGATGATCGAACAAGAACTACGGTGTGTAGCCTGTGCTAAAGGAAAATGTGAACAGACTCACAAACTGAAAGACTCACAGACTTCCGCACGCGTGATGGCAATAGCTTATCTTGACTTTGTCAAGTTAAGCTAAAAATTGTGTGATCTATCAGGGAATTACTCTTGTTAATACACCCATATTCAGTATATCCCTCATAGGGATTTAACCCTTTACCCAAGATAACGGTCAAAACCTTCCAGCGCTATTCACAAAATTCACCATTCAATTTTTATTACTTTTTCATTTTTTGTCACAAAAACATAGTTTATGACCCCTCATTGGAATGAGCTCATTGAGCTCATTCTAATGAGGGGTCATAAGCTATGTTTTTGATGCAAAAAATAAAAAAAATAGCACTTCAAGAATTTTATTTGGAAGTGTTGTCTGCTTTTCGTGTTAGATAAAGGGTTAATCAATTATACCTTGTTTGACAGAGCTATTTGAGCTCTGTCAAATTTATTTATTTATTTATTGGTGTTTAAGGTCACACATTTTTGCATAATGGATAATCATGACTACGACAGTTTTACGGGTGGAGGAAGCCCGTGTACCCAGAGAGATCCACTGAGCAATGGCAAGCAACTGTCAGCTCCCCTACATACTAACTCCACACAAGCAGGGTCAGCATTGGTTGAAGATAGTAACACCATATACAAACAGTACGCCTTAGTACACAGTGCCACCATGCCCCCACGTGGGCAGTGGGGGTGAAGTGACTAGCCCAAGGACACAACGTGGTTGCTGAAGGTGGGGTTCAAACAGAGGACCTCTCGGCAAGATATAATAGAATAAATGCCCATTTTATCATAAAATCACAAAATTTCTGTTGAATTTCCCTTATGTGTACACAATGTAATGAGTAATGACAACAGAATATAAAATGGTGGGAATGGGTAAAAACCCATGAAAATGTCACATCAAAATCGCATGCGATAAATGCATCAAAATATAGCAATGCTTGAAACGAACTTCATCAAGTGCGGTTCCCACATTTATGTGAACGAACCAGTACGTGCTTCCCAGTATTGTATACCACCTTGCGTTCTGGATACATTACCCCAAAAAATGGTTCCACATGCGGAAAATGCACGTGGGAACCGCATGGATGGGAAAGCAGTTTAAAGATTAATGTTCATCTACTCACTCAATTGACGACACTGGGTATTCTGGAATGTGCAAAGTGGTTCAAATTTGAGATGAATAGAAAGGAGGTTCTTTTGAAAATAAGAGTTGTGTACTGTACAGCCGCCGCCAATTGGTTACTTTCCACAGATAGGCAATATTTCCATGGACGTAGTAGAAGAAAAATATTAATGTATACACAGAACGACATACGTGCGTGAATGGGTTAATGAATATGGCATGAGTGCCAGCACGGAAGGATAAAACGGGAGGCCTAGTCCTCGAATTTTATCCTTCCTCAATGGCACAAGTGCCATATCGATTAACCCATTCACACACGTGTCGTTCTGTGTTTATTACATGTCATCACATCTATAAAAAAAAACAGTTATTAGAAGGAAACTCAGCAATTCATTTTGACAAACTATCAACACAAAAAACACATTTTATCGCCAACCAAATTTGCGAGGGGAACCCATGTTACCGTTTCATCCCCTGAATTCCAATGTGTTCTATGTGCCATGGAACTCAGGAGATGATTTTGAGCCATTGCTAGAGATCCAAATTGTAATTGCGTTGCACGATTTGTAGAAAATGCCAGTGAAGTTTCGCTTCTATTTAAAAATAGTCAGTCAACGATTTCCGTTCTGCACATATGTGCAGAATAGATTTTCATTTTCCGCATGACTTATTGGGAATTACACAGAACAGGCGTGCAATAAAAAATTGCCTTGTTCCAATTTACTGGTGAGTGCCAACTGGCACTCTCCAATAAACTGCTACAAAACAATTATTTATGAGCAACATCTTGCTAAACTAAGGGTCCTTTAGCTGGTAGTGTGATACAGTGGAATCCTGTTAATTGAATAGCCACTTTGCCAATGAAAATTATTCATTTAACAGGAGTATTCAAATAACAGGGATTGTGTCACTTTCCTGTACTCTAGAGAAATATTTAGCATTTATTCTATTATATCTTGTTTGACAAGAGCTCTGTCAAACAAGATATAGTAGATTAAATGCCTGTAGGGGATTACAAGGGCCAAATAGGTCTATAAACAAAGGAAAACTGGGGAGAGTCAGGGTAATTTCTCAGCAGGTTACAGGATTTTTTATTCAATTAACAGGAGTTTACTCTATAACCTATATTCAATTAACAAGCAAAATTTGTACTGGAGGTATGGTGAATGGTTTTGTGTTGGGAAATTATATACAATTAACAGGGTTATTCAGTTAAGATATATCCAGATAAGTGGGCTCCACTGTATCTTTAAAAAAAAAAAATAACTCACGTTACAAATGGCCATTGAAAAATAATTTAGAACTGTACCATTTAAATGACTAAAAATGTAAATTTTTTCCTCTGAAATATTAGCTTATGACCACTCATTAGAATGAGCTTGACAAGCTTATTCCAACAAGGTGTCATCAGTTATGATTTGACATCAAACATTTTTTTAAAATACTAAAATTTGAATGGCAATTTATGTGAATCGTGCTGGCCGGATAAATGGCTGCTACATTAGGCAAAGGGGAGTTTGATGGCTAAGTGGTTAGAGCAATGATCTTTAGAAAGGTTGATGGTTCACACCTAGCCAGGAATAACTGTGTTATCAATTTCCCATGTGTCACAGTTGCACTTTGTACTAAGACGCACTACACATCGATCGTGTACTTGCCTTCAACTGCTGCTAAATTGTGCAGAGTTAGGAGAGTCCAACAGTTGATCGCTGTTGTTCTCAGGGGCATCGGAGCCACCCCAACCAACCTGACCAATGTCGGGACAAAAAATTTGCCGATCATGATATTTTTGTGATCGACCTTCAGCCGAACGTCATTCATATCAAATAACAAGGCTATGATTTTTTAATTTTGTTCTGGCGGATATCCGAAAAGAGTGCATGCATAGATCGTCTTGTTTCTTTAATATTGCGCACACAATGGCAGCTGTTAATGACCAGCTAACGTAAGATGAGGAGATATTGGGACTACTTCTTTAGTTTTCTACTACTTTAGAATTTTCTACTTCTTTAGAATACTAAAGAAGTAGCCCCAAAATGGGTCTGAGAGATGTCATTTTTCAAACATTTTCTGGGGGCAGGGCCGGATTTACGAATAGGGAGACTGGGCGGACGCCCAGGTCCCCCACAAAATTTGTGGGGGCCCCCCACATTAAAGTTTGTCTTTCAAGGAACATAATATGACAAAATTCCAAAATAAGGGAATTTTGTCATATTATGTTCTCCGAAAAACGAACTGCATGCACTGTCATTTTTTTTCTCCCCCACATAATCGATGGCAACAATTCAAAAAAAAAAACAGGGATCTGGGTGTTATGGTCGGGCCAATGTTTGGGCCGTTCCGGCACCCCTGGTTCTGTGGTCTCTTTGGGTACTTGGGCTTCCTCTACCCATAAAAACTGTCTGATACGATGTGACCCTGTCTGCTGAAAGTGTCATTAAATCCCAATAAACCAACCCACATTAGGTGAAGGGTTAGTTTATATGACAAATACATCATTTCAGTGCAGATTTATTTCAGAAAGCTCATTTGTACATTTTGTTGTGCACTGGAAGAAAACTGTTTCTAGAATTAGTAACATATGCTTTACTCAATAAAATCATTTTCATCACAATTTACTGCAAGATGCTTTTAATCTCCGGAAATGCACTGAGGTCACATCTCAAAAAATTGGTTTTGGTGAACAGTCAATATTCTTTGTACCAATATTCATAGAGCATAAAAGGATAATCAATACATGAAATTATAGAAAGGCAGAACATTATATATAAGGCCAAAAATTCAAAATCAGTTTCTCAGGTGCTCCTATGTGGTCTTTTTGGCTGCCGCATGCTCATTTTTTATAACCAATACAAAGCTAAAAAAATTAAAAATGAAATGGTTTGTTTCTGATATTTTACCCAAAGTAAATAAAATTGATAAATTTGTCCCTTGAGTGCAACAAGGCTTGCAATGGACACTTCTAATTGCTGCCATAGAACGGCATGGAAGATACCACCAGGGTTCAACAGGTTAACATCACACATACAGCTATGTTTTAGAGACAAAAATTATAAAATTTGAATGGTAATTTTTACGAATAGAGCTGACCATATACATGTATAGCCATCACATTAGATAAAGTGTTAAAACAGAGCAGGCAATTTAAGAGGAGGGAAGTGGGCTGGCTCAGTGTTTAGAGCATTGGATTTCAAAAGGTTCACTGTTCGAGCCTAACCAGCAGTAACTGCATTGACAAGGCACTTAATCCCAACTGCCCATGTGGTGGCATTGTGGCACTGTCTACCAAGGCGCACTGCATGTCAATGGTGCGGGAGCACGATGACGCTGTGTACTGAGGCGTACTGCACGTCGATGGTGCGCATGTCTTCAACCAATCTAACCCTGCCTGTGCTGCGGTGCAGAGTTCAGAGTTACGATGTTGGAGAGCTGACAGCTGCTCGTCGTTGCTCGGTGGTTCTCTCCGGGTACTCCGGCTTCCTCTACCCGTAAAACTGTCCCGGTCACGATTAGCCATTGTGCATAAGTATGTGACCTTAAACACCAATAAATAAATAAATAAATGTCAATGGTGCACTTGCCTTCAACTAATGCTTATCCTACTTGGGTGGAGTTATATATATATTGTATGTTGGGGTGTCTAACAGTTGCTTGCCACTACTCACTGGTTCTGTCTGGGTTGTCCGACTTTCTCCATACTTAAAACTGTCCTATACGAGGTGACTGAGTAGTGGTGAACACTATTAGACTCCCCAATGTAATAACTCCCACAAGCAGGGTTAGCATTGGTTAAAGACAAGGGCACCATCGACGTGCAGTACAGCTTAGTACACAGCATCACTGCACCCCCATGTGGGCAATCAGGATTAAGTGCCTTGCTCAAGGATATAGCACAGTTGCCTCTGGTGGTGACAGAACCATGGACCTTTCGGTTTGAAGTCCAATGCTATAACCACTGAGCCACTATGATCTCTAAGAATAGTTTAACCCTTTACCCAACGCAGACGATTTCAAAATTTATTATTTAAATATCGTTTTTAAACATTATTCAAAAAATTTCAACAAAACCATATCATGTGACCCCTCTTTGGAATGAGCTCGATGAGCTCATTCCAAAGATGGGTCACACGATATGGTTTTGTTGGAAATTTCCGAAAAATAATATTTTTTCAGATGCTGAGTTTGCATATTACGCAGGCGGATGCAGGCGATTCGTTGGGTAAAGGGTTAATAGAGACCACAGAGAGTGAGGTGAACATGATTCCATGGAACTCTTTGTTCTAAGAATTGCTCGCAGTATACATGAAGTTGCTTTGTTATGTATCGGTTTTTATGTTCTCTGTTCAATTCAAATGAAAAGTTTCGTAGTCTTTGTATGTTTCATCCCCTCCAAAACAAATTCCCAATTGGAGCGCCCATGTCACAAATATTCCCAATGGCATGGGCCCCGAAGAATTTCCCAAAGAGATCAGAAGATTGATTGCAAACAGAATAGGAGTGTGTATGCAGGAACAGTCAGACAACTTCATGTCATGGCCTGGCAAACAAGGGCCACACCCTTCCAATGTCTTAAAATATTTACAACCCTGGCAGTAAGCTTCAACAGAAATCATTTGTGTTTACCATGCATCTGCATGACAATGGGTGGATTAGGCATCAGGGTGAATGCCTGGAACTGTAATCCACATGAACATGGTAAATGTTTGTACATGTATTGGAGCATTTGCAACCATAAAGCCGAGTTATAAATGTACACGACTTCCAGAGACTACTGGAATAGGTTGACAATGCAATGATCTGGTAAAGTTTAGATGATATGAAATAGAACAGAAAATCTCCATTAAGTTATTCCTGTGCCAAATACCAACCTCCTGTCAACACAATAACTCAGTCTTATACACTATGTCTGTCAGCTATACATTGCTACTGCTGATGCAGCTGGACACAATATTTGCATTAAAAACAACCTGCATTAACCTTTACATGATTATTTTCATCCATTTTATAATGTACTAAAGCCAGCAGCAATTCACTAATTTACTCTTTCAGAAACAATTTATCTTTATTACTTTCCAAAGTGCGATATACTGGGATTTCCAGGTTTGATTATAAACGATAATTTCACAAGTGAATTATGTAATCAACAAGTGTATCATGAATCCGTGCGTGCAAATGAAGACGCTTTGCCGTGGATGTAATGGGGACTTCATTGTTTTTTTAACCCTTTGCCTAATACGAAAAGCAGACAACACTTGCAAAAAAATCTTGAATAGCTATTATTTTCATTTTTTGTCTCAAAAACATAGGTTATGACCCCCTCACTGGAACGAGCTCGATGAGCTCATTCCAATGAGGGGTAATAACCTATGTTTTAGAGACAAAAAATTAAAAAATAATGAAAATTAATTGGCGATTTTTGAGAATAACGCTGGCCTTTACGTTAGGAAAAGGCTTAAATAATATAATTATCATGAATAATGAAAAGTAATAAAAATTGGAAATTCGGAGGGCAAGTAATGAGTAGTTGGAAATTCCATCTATCTGGATTTTAGAACTTCTTTGGTGATGCTGATGCTCCTTTACTTCCCAAATTCCAACTCGGTTTCAAATCGGAAAAAATTCCAACTGTTACTATTTACAACTACAGTGTATGCAATTTCGAGCTTCATAAGTATGCATGATGTAAATCAGTATGAGATTTTTATAGTATGTTTATTTATCATAATAAAAATGAAAGTGTCAATGACACTGTAGCTCAACTTGACAAACTTGAACTTGGTAAGTTATAAATGAAATGGCAAAATTGAAGATAATTGGTACCAACGTCATTTTTTTTGCCAGTGGAAACATTTTTTGACAGAAACCAAAGAAAATCGATAGCTCCCATCTAGAGGCCTCCCCAAACAAGCATGCCAGGTTTCAAAGCAATCCAATCATAAATGTGCCCTGTAGGGTGTACAAAAGGGAAATATTGTGGTCTGACTAGACTAAATTCTAAGAACGTTGGCCGTGGCAACATTTTTGGACGGGAATGGAAGAAAATCGATAGCTCCCATCTGAAGGTCACCGTAAATAAGCATACCAGGTTTCAAAGCAATCTAATCATAAATGTGCCCTGTAGGGTGAGCCAAAGGGAAATATTGTGATCTGACTAAACTGAGTTCTAAAAACGTTGGCCGCGGCAACATTTTTTGACGGAAATTGAAGAAAATCGACAACTCCCATCTAGAGGTCACCCCAAACAAGCATGCCAGGTTTCAAAGCAATCCGATCATAAATGTACCCTGTAGGGTGTGCCAAAAGGAAATATTGAGTCTTCTGACTAAACTAATTTCTAAGAACGTTGGCCGCGGCAACATTTTTTGACAGAAACTGAAGAAAATCGATAGCTCCCATCTAGAGGTCTCCCCAAACAAGCATACCAGGTTTCAAAGCAATCTGATCATAAATGGGCCCTGCAGGGTGTGCCAAAGGGAAATATTGAGGTCTGACTAAACTAAGTTCTATGAACGTTGGCCGTGGCAACATTTTTTGCCGGAAATTGAAGAAAATTGATAGCTCCCATCTAGAGGTCACCCTAAATAAGCATACCAGGTTTCAAAGCAATCAAATCATAAATGTGCCCTGTAGGGTGTGCCAAAGGGAAATATTGTGGTTTGACTAAGCTAAGTTCTAAGAATGTTGGCCGCGGCAACATTTTTTGACGGAAATTGAAGAAAATGGATAGCTCCCATCTAGAGGTCACCCCAAACAAGCATGCCAGGTTTCAAAGCAATCCGATCATAAATGTACACTGTAGGGTGTGCCAAAGGGAAACATTGAATCTTCTGACTAAGTTCTAAGAACGTTGGCCGCGGCAACACTTTTTGACAGAAATTGACGAAAATCGATAGCTCCCATCTAGAGGTCTCCCCAAACAAGCATACCAGGTTTCAAAGCAATCTGATCATAAATGGGCCCTGCAGGGTGTGCCAAAGGGAAATATTGAGGTCTGACTAAACTAAGTTCTATGAACGTTGGCCGTGGCAACATTTTTTGCCGGAAATTGAAGAAAATCGATAGCTCCCATCTAGAGGTCACCCTAAATAAGCATACCAGGTTTCAAAGCAATCAAATCATAAATGTGCCCTGTAGGGTGTGCCAAAGGGAAATATTGTGGTTTGACTAAGCTAAGTTCTAAGAATGTTGGCCGCGGCAACATTTTTTGACGGAAATTGAAGAAAATGGATACCTCCCATCTAGAGGTCACCCCAAACAAGCATGCCAGGTTTCAAAGCAATCCGATCATAAATGTACACTGTAGGGTGTGCCAAAGGGAAACATTGAATCTTCTGACTAAGTTCTAAGAACGTTGGCCACGGCAACATTTTTTGACTGAAATTGAAGAAAATCGATAGCTCCCATCTAGAGGTCTCCCCAAACAAGCATACCAGGTTTCAAAGCAATCTGATCATAAATGGGCCCTGCAGGGTGTGCCAAAGGGAAATATTGAGGTCTGACTAAACTAAGTTCTATGAACGTTGGCCGTGGCAACATTTTTTGCCGGAAATTGAAGAAAATCGATAGCTCCCATCTAGAGGTCACCCTAAATAAGCATACCAGGTTTCAAAGCAATCAAATCATAAATGTGCCCTGTAGGGTGTGCCAAAGGGAAATATTGTGGTTTGACTAAACTAAGTTCTAAGAACGTTGGCCGCGGCAACATTTTTTGATGGAAATTGAAGAAAATGGATAGCTCCCATCTAGACGTCACCCCAAACAAGCATACCAAGTTTCAAAGTAATCTGATCATAAATTCAACCTGTGAGGTGTGCCAAAGGAAATTGTGGACGTACGTACTAATGTACTAACGTACGTACGTACGTACGCCGATGGACGAGAAGTGATGGCAATAGCTCAGCTTGACTTTGTCAAGTTGAGCAAAAAATCCTTGAAATGCACTTCAAGAAAACTGCATCATGTAAAAGCGTTATCCTGAGTTAATTCCATCATTTACAGTTACAAAATGATGATACATCGAAAACTAATCACTTCTGCATGAGATCTTATTTAATGTAAGGAGAGTGTGAATTGCTCAAAGTTCTCAGCTTGAGCATTTGTTTAGCACATATTCAATTCCCAGAAGAATACCAAATAATAACTAGACTTTATGATTCTGGAGAATCATGGCTTTTCCCGATGAGATTCCATGATTCTTCATGACGCCACAGTGTCTGATGAATTGTTTTTAACTGTCTCACTGAAGTTCCTCCACTGATTTTAAGAGAAAGGTGAATATAGTAGTCTCAAATGACTCAGTTTGATAAAACATTGTTTACGTAAAAACCATCATTAACGGTGGAGGGGTTAATATCAATATTGTCGTCCTACGAGTCAATGTCCGACAAAAGGAGTTATGTTTGTTTGACACACACCCACTGAGTGCTGTGTCTGTTTGAAAATGGTCCATTTTATCTCACATGTATCAAAAATATTGATGTCTGGTCCTGTATTAATTATCTCCTATTAGACCACAGTTGTTATGCATTATTATGTCATTTTTTCACACCTTGTAGAGGTCACCTTATCACATGTCTGTTTATAGCAGAAGTAAATTTCTCTCCAATTGGTTTTTCCCTGTTGGATTAGTTTTATTTATTACAATGAAGATATCCATACATACAACGACAAACATGAAGTTATTACATTCATAAGTAGGAAGTGTTGTTTGTACATATGTGTAGATAAAATATACCCTGGGATGGAGAAGGGGAGTATAGCCGTCTTACAAACTAGTATATATCTAGCCCCACTGCCGGGGAAATCTTGGCGCCATGCACCACTGCATTTGATAACCGCCTTACAGAGTAGTAAATATACCTGCACCCCCTCACATGTTGGGGACCCCCACCTTTTATTGTAGAGTTCCTTAGGCACAACATAGAGTCAGTAAGATGGATATATACTGCCACGTCGCCACCCTGGGGCGGAGGAGGGGCAGTGTATAGCCGTTTTACAGACTAGTATATACCTGGACCCACTGTCAGGGAAATGCTATAGTGTCAACACTATTTGATATTAAAAGTAACTGATCCCATAGCAGCTAACGTTATTTACTGCTTTCTTACCATGCAGTGGCGGGGCGCGGTGGCATTGTGGTAGCCGGTTCTCGTCAGATCACCGAAGTAAAGCAACGTTGAGCCTGGTTTATCATTGTATGGGTGGCCGTCTGAGCGATCAATTCGGACTCCCATGCTGTGTCCTTGGGCAAGGCACTTAACTCTGATTGTCCATATGGGGGCATAATGCTGCCTTGTACTAAGGCGTACTGCACGTCGACGGTACGCATGTCTTCAACCAATCTAACCCTGCCTGTGCTGCAGTTCGGAGTTACGATGTTGGGAAGCTGGCAGCTGCTCGTCGTTGCTCGGTGGTTCTCTCCAGGTACTGTGGCTTCCTCCACCCGTAAAACTGTCACGGTCATGATTAGCCATTGTGCATAAGTATATGCCCTTAAACACCAATAAATAAATAATAAATGATATCATGCAGGGCAGTGTGGAATACGAGGGGAGGCGTACCTTTCAATGTGTGTTTGGTTGGAGAAAGAGGCAGGGAGGATGTGGTAACCTTGGTAATTTTGTTTGGATAAATCGACCGCTGGCGTGGGACACCGTGGAATTGACCGATGAAGCGGGACACAGTGAGAGTGGAACTTATGGGCAGTTATTCTTGATAATAAATAACTATACACTTACGTTTGAGTTCATACAAGGTGAGTATAGTAGTCTCAAATGAGAATGGCCAATATTTGTCTTGAAAACCTATGAGAGGCTTTTAGAGAAATCCTCGGAAAATACGAATTTTTAATCTTTTGAGGGGTATCGCTCTGTAACCAGCCCTAAACGGATTAATGATTGGTTTTATGAATACCTTCATTACTTACAAAAATGATCCTCAGTGAATTTCACTTCCAATGAGGAAGGTTATGTTTATCACGCAGGCACATATTGGGTGTTATGGGTGCCCCAAAACAGCCCATTTTCTCAAAATGTCTATACTTTGCAGGCTCTGGGGGGTTAATAATTGCTTACCGGAATATTTTGTCCATGCAACTTGTAATGTCACTCAAAGACCTGCAAATGGTCAATTTTTCTTGAAAACGTGCTAGATTTTTTTGAGAAATCCACAGAAAACGGGAATTTTAAGCTTTTGAGGGGTATATCTCCTTAACTAGTCGACAATGGGTTAAGACTTCGATTTTTGAATATCCTTACTACTTACAAAAATGTTTCTCTATCAGGTTTGCGTCCAGTAAAAGAAGTTACGTTTCTCTGTGGCATTTCCATTTGATGTTGTCAGTGTCCAAAAACAGACTATTTATTCAAACTTTTTGACATTTAGCAGCCCATGGAGGGTTAACAAATACCTACCAGAATAATGTATGCAAATGGTAATGTGATACCAAGACCTATCAACGGCCATTTTCTCTTGAAACCCTACAAGATGTTTGTAAAGAAATCCAGGGAAAACGATTTTTAAGCTTTCGATGGGTATCCCTGTTAACCTCCCCAACAGGGGTTAACGCTTGGTTTTTTGAATACCCTTATTACTTACAAAAATGGTCCTCTGTGAATTCCACTTCCAACAAAGGTGATTATGTTTATCTCTCGTGTATACTTTGGATGCTGTGCGTGTCCGAAAACAGCTTATGTCAACAAAATTACGATGCTTGGCAGTTTGTAGATGGTTAATAAACGCTCACCGGAGTATTTTGTCCCTGCAACTTGTAATGTCACATAAAGACCTACGAATAGTCAATTTTTCTTGAACCCCTACAAGTTACTGTTAGGGAAATTCACAGAAAATGGGAATTTAAAGCTTTTAAGGGATATCTCTCTTAGCCTACCCAAAATGGGTTAAGACTTCGACTTTTGAATACCCTTACTACTTACAAAAATATTTCTGTATAAATTGCACACTCGATAAAAGGAGGCGCTTTTCTTTGTGGTGTACCCATTGGGTGCTGTTGGTGTCCAAAAACAGCCCATTTTATCACAATTTTGATGTTGGGGAGCCCTGGGAGGGTTAACTAATGCTGAACGGAATATTTTGTCCCTGCAACTTGTAATGTCGCACCAAGACCTGCGAATAGCCGATTTTTTCTTGAAAACCTACAAGATGTTTTTAGAGAAATCCACAGAAAATGGGTATTTTAAGATTTTAATGGGTATCTCTCTTTAACCAGCCCAAAATGGGTTAAGACGTCGAATCTTGAATACCCTTACCACTTTCAAAAATATTTTCCGATCAATTTTGCGTCCGATAAATGAAGGCCACTTTCTCTGTGGTATACCGTTTGGGTGCTTTTGGCGTCCAAAAACAGCCCATTTTATCACAATTTTGACTTTTAGCAGCCCGTGGAGGGTTAACAAATGCTCACCGCAGTATTTTGTCCATGCAACTTCTATTGTCACATCAAGGCCTGGGAGTGACAATTTTTACTTGAAAATCTACAAGACTCGTTTAGAGAAATCCACGGAAAACCTGAATTTTTTAGCTTTATGGGGGTATTGCTGTTAAACCAGCCCAAAACGGGTTAACGCTTGGTTTTTTGAACACCCTTATTACTTACAAAAATGATCCTCAGTGAATTCCACTTCCAATAAATGAAGTTATGTTTATCTCTCGTGTATCGTTTGGGTTCTCTGGGGGCCTGAAACCGGCCCATTTCATCAAAATTTCGATGTTTGGCAGCCTGTGGAGGGTTACCATATGCATCGCCAGATATGTCATGTGTATCAAAGGTCGTGGCACAGGCAGGTCTATCAATGATGAAGGTTAAAAAAAAATCTACAAGACGTGTTTCGAGAAAGTGCCGATAAACCCCAATTTTGACAGTTTTTTGCCAATTCTGACGAAATAAGGGTTAAATCGAAAAATCCGCTTCGATACATTTTTAGATTTTGTGCCCTTCTATGTGTGTGCAAAATTTTGTGAAAATCGGTTCGAAAATGGCTTCTGAATCGTACGGACAAAATGTGTGGAAAAAAAAAACAAAAAACAAAAAAAACCAAAAATAATAATCCGTAGAAAAACAATAGTCTTTTCCAGAGGGAAAAGCCTAATAACAACCTGATAATTCTATCATAAATGTGTTGGCATTTCAATTACTAGAATGAATTTTATGCCCCCTTTCATGGCTTCATTTTCAAACATTTTCTCGGTAGTGAATTTCCAACTGGGGGAGGGACTGGGAAGGGGTTTCCCCCTCCTAGTCCCTCCCCCTTGTTGGAATACACTACCCTACACCCCCAATCAGAAACCTCTAGCCATGTCCCTGTTTGTAACCCATTTGTGAGAGGGATGGTTTGCACTTACAAAAACACTTCTCTCAAAAGGACTGGTTTTAGAGTATGAAAAGTGTATGTGGCAGGGAGGTGAATGAGGGGGAATGTTTAATATCATGTTTCCAAATTTGAATATTACTTTCAGTTTTACAGGCGCTCATCTACCTTCAAAGACAAACATTTTTCTCCCACCCCCCCCCCCCCACCCCCCCTACCTGTGCAAGATATGTATGTCTCATGTGAGAAGGCCATGTGAGATAGATATCTTTATCACATGACCCACTTGACCAGCTTATTAGTATATTTAATGAGCGCAGGACTATTCAATCACTGCACGTTCTTCTGTAAACAAACAACATGGTGTCACATTTCGGAAATAGTAGCAGATGAACATTTGTCAAAGAAAACAGAAATAATGAAAGTGTCAATGACACTGTAGCTTAACTTTATTGTGGATTGTGTTTGATGAAAGGATAATGTTCAATGTTTATGAAAGGATTATGAAATACGATAAGAATTGTGATAATTGAGAATATGTTAATTTCTGTTCCCCTGTATGCTATTTTTCAATAAAAATAATTTGAGGTGTCGACTGTACTAAAAAAGTGAGGGGTGGGTTAATGTAGCTCTCACAGTTAATGTACGTCAAGCAAAGTTACCAAGTTACAGTAAAACTATTCCAAAACAAGTCATCCTATCAAGTTGCAATGAAATCCCTTCATAAATATGACCTGTAGACTGTGCTAAAGGTTTTTGGGCTTCGGGCCTGTGTAGCCATCACGGTTGACACATCCCAACCAAAAGGGGACGTCCTCATCTAGACATTACACTGAGTCCTCCTACAAAGTTACAATGAAATCCCTTCATAAATACATGTAGTCTGTGCTAAAGGTTTCTGGGTTTTGGGTTTGGGCAGCAGTCATGGCTGAATGATCGTGACCAAAAGGGGACTTTCTCATCTAGACATTATCTGGAGTCATCCTACCAAGTTACAATGAAATCCTAAAAACACAGATCACAAAACCAAGGGACACTTGACTCTTTTATATGAATTTTGGGGTGAACGCTGTTACATGCTTGCACGAAATTCATGCCGAAAAGTTATTCGAATACATTGCAGAATTCATAATATGACACCATCGGAATGTATCAATGTTCATTTTGCTACAAATCTTTAACCCCTGTCTTGCCGGCGTAGGGAATTAATTTTGTGGTATATACCTATGGTATATACAGAACGTTTGTGCACTCTTTCCGATAAGCAAATCAGTTTTTTTCAGAAATGGACAACAAAATTGTTCGATATAGCTACACATGCCCCTGAATTACTTCTGATAACCTCTCAGTGTTTTGATGGGGAGGGGGGGGGGGGGGGGGGGTTGGGAGTGAGAAAAATAATCCCTAATGGGGATGGGTGTGAGATGGGGAAATCTCACCCTTGGGACAAGATATTTGGTCCAGACACTCGGCACTCGGTGTCTGGCTCACATACCTTGCCCTCAGGTGAGATTTCCCACATCTCACACCCTCACCCATCAGGGATAATGATAATCTACAACACTGAAGCCCATTTAATTTGATATCTCTAAATGGTTTAACTCTTAATCCACTTAGTATTTTCAAAATATTTTTCATTAAATCTAGTCATGGTTGCTTTGTAGCAGCCATGACAAGATTTGATGAAAAATTCATGTAAATTTAACTCAAGAAATCATTGGTCAAAATGTCTAATCAGTTAACAGCTGGAAATTTGGTTAAAGGTGCTCAAATTGTACTTATTTCAGTGATTAAGTGATGTCTTGTCCTGGGCAGGAATATCTGCCAGCAGCATGCAAGGATTTAATGACAAATTGAACAGCCAGGTTCATGTAGTGCCAGACACTTTTATGGGTAGAGAAAGCCAGAGTACCTCAAGAAAACCACCTAGCAATGGCAAGTAACTGATAGACTCTCCTGAAACTTACTAACCTGGCATAAGCAGGGTTTGCACATCAGTTAAAGGTGAATCATCGTACCCTGTACCTTAGTTGATACTGCCTCTATTAGGCCTCGGCGAATATTCAACTGTTCAAGTCAAGGTCAAGTCGATCAACAAATTTGAGTCAAATTCGAGTCGAAAATAAAATCACGAATATAAAAAAAAACTTATTAATAATGTCTTGCAGGGACCGATCAGGACTATTTAAAATACGCTCTAGCCTCGTAGCCTATTTTTTCAATTCATGCGCCAGATTTCAATTTACGGAGTCACACTGCTGTTTGTAACACACACTGCAAGTATGTAATAGCTCTCATCATTTTCATTTAGTACGCTATAGCAAACATTAATCTTCACTGTGGTTTCTGATCAAGTCTTGGCTGCCTATTTAGGCAGCCAAGACTTGATCAGAAACCACAGTGAAGATTAATGCTTGGTAATTTAGACTTGAAGTATTAACTTAAGCACTCTACAACAATGATAAATGAAAATCATATATATAATACATGTAAGAGTGTCTCTCTCGATTATCCATCGAAAGAATATCAAAATATGATCTGAGAAGTTACGCGCCAACTAAGAAGCCTATTTCTGAGATTTAAGAGCCAGGTCCTGATGTTTCAGAATCAAATACGCACTGGCGCGTGCCCAGGTCGGTCCCTGGTCTTGCTGTAAATACATTTGTATATTTAATACTGACTAAATTGTCAAAACAATGAAAGGAATTGAGTGCAAGCCGCAAGAACACATCGTCAACCTACAGTGTATTACCAAAGGCATTTGGAATCACGCATGATTCAAATTGACATCAGTAATACACTCATACACGTGTAATACATGTAAGACTTCATACAAAACCCTAGAAACAGGGACTACATCCCTCCTCTGGTACACTTCAGTAAGAAGCTTCCCTCCCTTCATGATAAGGCAGGATCGGACGATGCCAAGCTTAAAGTCAAGAAGGGAGCAAAGCAATCAAAAGTACATACAGATTCTTTGTCTCTTATTCAATCATACGCTCAAGTGTGCTGCATTGTTAACGTAAGAACTGTTGAATGTTAGCATGAATATGTGTATAAATCATCAGTACAATGCCAAAACAATCCTAATGTGGCTATTTTAAACTGGAAATATCACACACAAAACCGCATTTGGACATCTGGTTTTGGCTAACTTGGTTCAAATTCGATGTTCGGTCAACTCGAACATTTTTTTTGCAAGTTTGAGTAAAAAAAAATCCATATTCCCAGGGGTCTAGCCTCTATGCACCCATATGAAAATCACGTTGAATTGTCTTGCCCAAGGATACATCACAGAAGCCGTGGGTCAGGGGATCGAACCACAGACCTTTCAATTTCAAGTCCAACCTAACCAATTAGCCACAATGTTCCTTACACCATTTACCATACAATCAGTACTAATTTACCTGTTAACCATTTACCTAACATAGCAGACAAAAACGGACAGAAAATTAACCAGAGTAAGCCTACCACAACCTAAAATATCTCGGGATGTTTCTCAAAAAAACATACAAATATCAATATCATTAGAACCAGCTTGTCGAGCTGGTTCTAATGATATCCATATTTGTATGTTTTTTCAAAAATTGTGAAATTTTAAATTTGTTTTCAAACGAGCTGTATTGACATGTGTACTTTTTAGTGTTTTAGTAGCACTGAATAAATCAAAGTTCATCTAATTTGCATAAATTCTGCATGAGAAAAAAACCTGTATTATATCTGATGTATTCCATGCTACAAAACATTCATAAAAAAATTTATTCAAATCAGAACTTTCATACAGAAGTTCTGTATAAAAAACTGATTGCACTAATTTCATTACAAAATGGCTGCCAGTGGCCATCTTGAATTTCCGACCACACCAAAAAACACTAGTTCTCGTTCCACAGTGATAATAAAGGTACTCAAGAAGTTTCGTAAAAATCGATTTATAAATATGGCTTCTAGCCCGAGCCGTATTGAATTGTTGACGGACAGACAGATGAATGACGGACGACAGGCCATGACAATATCTCAAATTTGACTACGTCAAAGTTGAGCTAAAAATGTGAAATTTAATTTATTTTTTGTAAATACTGTGTTAGGTAAAGTGTTAAGGTAAAGGATTAATTGCTATGGGCTATTGAGTGAATAACTGCTGAGTGAATAAAAAATCTTGAAATCTATGTGAATAAAAAATCTTGAAATCTATCTATGTACTCTATCATTACTCTGACAAACAGTGAATTCCCCTTGTTTATCCAGCTGCGGAACATTCCATATAAGCACTTAACAGGAGCACGGGGGCTTAGTGGTTATGGTATTGGACTTCAAAATGAATGGTCAATGGTTCGTTCCCCTCCAGGGATAACTGCATTGTGTCCTTGGGCAACACAATTAATTAGGGGATAACTATGTTGTATTTGATTGTTTGGGGCCATAAATGATGGTTTTACTGTCGCAAATTGAGTTTTGCCGGCGATGAGTTAGCGGAGCCAGTAAAACGGATATTTGCAACAGTAAAACCATCGTTACAGCCCCAAATAATCAAATACAACATAGTTATCCCCATTCTAATATAATTCGGCTGAAAATGGATTTGATCTCCCAACTATAAAACAACGCCTTGTTGAAGACAACAATTTAAAACTAAAAATACAGTCTTCATGACGTCATTTGGGAGTTCCGAACCAAATCACGAAATTTATTTAAGCTGCCACAATACAAATAATTCCAAACGTTTTAGTCATTTTATCACCAATAACAAAATATATTTATATTTGTACTGACAACATTTATCATGTTTAAATGTTTGGAACAATCTGAAAACAAAATACGCCGGCTGCTTTCTCTGTTCAAAGTTTAGAGTTCACCTTGTGATGTTTCACTTCAGTCGGAGTCTGAAAGCACTCGAGGATTTACCATTAAAGTTAAAAAAATTGAGATCTTTGATTGGAAGCCCTTGTTTAACCGTAATAATTACGTATGGTTACAGAACAATTGTTCATTTCAAACTGTTTCTAGGAAGTGATGTCTTGTGGAATTGGGCTACTGCTATTGACATAATTGTAGCAGAATGAATAGTTCACCTCTCTCAGTGGTGAACGCATTTCTGTAGCTGTACATGTGGTGCCACGAACACAGGTAACAAATTAGAAAATGAAAGGACCGCTTGCACGTGAACTCGATGTTATAATATCGATAGTGGATCTGTCAGAAATATTTGGCCTTGAACAATTAAAATTATTATTGTCAGTTGTCGGAATTTTGATTTTCTATTTCGCACATAGCGTCCATAAATTCTTCATCGTACGAAAAATGGCTATTTATAAATTATATTTTAATATCACTTAGTGGTTCCACACGGTTGCCGTTAAGCCCGTCGAAATCAGTTTTTTCAACACTCATTTCATTACTCAGCAGTCTCTGCCAAACCCCTATTCCACATTAATATTAAACTTTCCAACTTCATCCATATTAAATACAGTTAATTACAAGAAAGATAGAGAACGTTTTTTTTCACAGCAAGTCAATGCGTTCACAGCGTTTGTTTATATTGGATACGGTAGTCAATGACTCCAAATGGAACGAAAATAGAATGCCCACGAATACATCTCGACTTCCTGAAATAGTTTTCGACAACACAAAATTTGCGACAGGTTACGCGGATTTTACTGTCGCAAATTTTATTGATTAACCAATCAAATTTCGAGATTTATAGTAATTGTATTAAAATCCCGATTGCCCACATGGGGACATGATGGTGCTATGTAATAAAGCCAATGGTGCACCTGTCTTCATCTATTGCTAACGCTGTTTGTGTGGAGTTAGTACATAAGGGAGTCTGACAGTTGCTTGCAATTGCATGGTGCTCTGGCTTCTTTACCCTTAAAACTGTCTCGACACGAGGTGACTCTGGCTGTCAAAAGTGTTGTTGAACCCCAATAAATAAATAAAATAAATAAATAAGCATTTAATCTATTATATCTCCATGAGCTCTGTCAAACAAGATATAATAGAATAGAAGCTCAGTTCATCACTTGAAAACAGGTAATTAAAAAAATCATCTTATTAATGGAATACTCTTGTTAACTAAATAATTTTTTGCAAACAAAGTGGTTACTCAATTAACAGGACTCCACTATATTCTCCATGACTAAAATGAAGAGGTAAATTTTCTTCATATACAGTTACTGACACTTACAACAACAAAAAATTTACATTAATGTTTAATAAGGAAGGAGAATTAATTGTTCAGTTTGATGGTAATCTAATTGTACGTGTGTACATGGCTGTATTGTTGTAATACAAAAGATGACATTGCACCACAAAAAGCCGACAGACTTAAGTTTTATTGAGTGCTACATGAAGACCAATCCGATTTTCTTGCCGCCAACTTCAAACTTTTGACAGTCATTTTTCAAATGCCAAGTTTTCATTACTCTGCTATGTAATATTTAATCTTATTGCCTGCAATGAAATTAAGTTATCCAAATAGACCACCAGAAGTGTTCTGAAGTTCCATTTCCATTGTGAGAGGTACAAGTATTGATTAGTAATTCATTCAGAAACCATATCCTTAAATAAGCAGACTGTCATCTGCAAAATGAAGTCCCCAGAGGGTGAATTTAGTGATGCTACTCTGCATAGCAGGTTAGCATCACTAGATTTACTCTCTGTGAACCCCAATCTGAATCAGGGACTCAAAACTAAACAGAAAGAGGTACCCAAAGGATAAACTGGCCCACTGTATGAGATAGCATCATAAAATTCAACCGCTGGGGACATCATTCTGCAAATGTCAGATTGCTTATTTTCAGGCCTGTTGCTCAAATAATTTTTGTTTGCTTTCAAAGTCTTACAAAATTTTCAAATGAAATATTCTCATGACAAACCCGACCTGAGAAATCGATTTCTTTTCCTATTTAGGTCATGAGGTGACAAAAGTGGAGGGAAGGGTACAGATTTGGAGCAGATGAAGAGAGGTGGTATAAACAGTGGAAGATTAACTTATAGAGTGCTAAATTATTTTTCAAACGTGATTAGTAAGATGAGTATTTTTTTCAAAGATGCCATGCAACTAGTGGTAGGAACCTAGTATAGCAAAATTTTATTCATAAATAGTCAACAGACACTCTTCCATAAATTGTAACAGAACAATTCTTTAAGAACATTTTTCTCTGCTTCTGAGAAAACAACAAGCTAATGCATACATGAACACTGTAAAGTCACTAAAGTGCTTTCTAGGACCTTTCAAGAGACCCATCATAGTGGCTTCCAACTAGTACTCAAAAGTTAACCCTTTACCTAACTGAACGGCCAAAAACGGCCAGCACTATTCAGAAAAATCACCATCAAATTTTCATTATATTTTTCACTTTTTGTCTCAAAAACATAACTTATGACCTCTCAATGGAACGAGCTCAATGAGCCCATTCCAATGAGGGGTCATAAGCTATGTTTTTGACGCAAAAAATGAAAAAAATTAGTTATTCATGAGTGTCATCTACCTTTCATGTTAGGTAAAGGGTTAAGAGTGTGGTGGACCTATAAACTCTTGCACCACCCAAAAAAGACAAGAGCTACGAATGGCATTGTATAATACGCCAGTTTGAGTTTTTTGAATTGTACATAATCACTGTTTTCATCCATCAAATAACCGCTATTTGTATAAACTGATCTAAAGTTAACCGGAGCAAAAATCAGAGACAAAAGTAAATGACAGACATAAGAACCAGAGCCAAAATCAGTCACAAAAGTACATGATGAAGTTGGACTGAAAATTGTACCTGCTATCATGTTTACCAAACAGACAGACGGATGAACAAACATTGTTTTACTTGAGAAAGGCTCAAAGTAATGAAAGTTGGAAAAAGTTCATACCTAATGCTAAATTTGTACTGAACTCCAAATGAAACCTGACCTATAATTTGATATAATTGAGTCACATGCCAAATTTGGTTGAGGTCAAATAAGCAGAACTAAAGTTATCGTCTGGTAACCAGAATGTTGACTGAAATAGGCAATTCCGAAGTCGAAAAGGCCCATAACTCTTCTAATGAAAGTGTCAATGACACTGTAGCTTAACTTGTCTGTGTGTTGAGTTTGATGAAAAGGATAATGTTTAATGTTTATGAAAGGATTATGAAATAAGACAAGAATTGTGATAATTAGGAATATGTTAATTTCTGTTCCCTGTATGCTATGTTTTCAATAAAAATAATATGTGTAGACTGTACTAAAGAATTGAGGGGTGGGTTAATGTGGCCCTCACAGTTAATGTATGTGGCCCTCACAGTTAATTTATTCCAAAACAAGTCATCCTCTCAAGTTACAATGAAATCCCTTCATAAATACGGCCTGTAGACTGTGCTAAAGGTTTTCGGCCTTCGGGTCTGTGTAGCCATCACGGCTGACTGATCGCAACCAAAAGGGGACGTCCTCATCTAGACATTACACTGAGTCATCCTACTAAATTACAATAAAATCCCTTCATAAATATGACGTGTAGTCTGTGCAAAAGTTTTTCAGGTTTTGGGCTCGGGTAGCCATCATGGTTGAATGATCATGACCAAAACAGGACGTTCTCATCTGGGCGTTATCCGGAGTCATCCTACCAAGTTACAATGAAATCCCTTCATAAATACGACCTGTAGACTGTGCTAAAGGTTTTTGGGCTTCGGGCCACTGAAGCCGTCACAGCTGACCAATCACGACCAATAGCGGACGTTATCATCTAGACATTATATGGAGTCAACCTACCAAGTTAAACTTAAATCCCTCCATAAATATGACCTATAGACTATGCTAAAGGTTTTCAGGTTTTGGGCTTGGGCAGCCAAAACAGCAGAATGATCATGACCAAAAGGGGACGTTCTCATCTAGACATTATTTGGAGTCATCCTACAAAGTTACAATGAAATCCCTTCATAAACATGACCTGGAGACTGTGCTAAAGGTTTTTGGGCTTTGGGCCCCTGTAGCCGTCACAGCTTACCAATCGTGACCAAAAGGGGACAATAATATTCAATTAACATGAGTATTCAATTAAAACAAGCTATTAATTGAAAATATAATACGTTTCCATTTTTTGGATTCTCTTAAAAAACATTTTCCACAATCTATTTCAATTAGGGGCCATAACTTGAGTTTAACCCTTTACCCAACACAGACGATATAAAAATTTATTATTTTAAATATCATTTTTAAAAAGTTTTCAAAAAACCTAAACAAAATTTTGTTAGCAAGTTTGTCTGCTTTTCATGTTAGGTAAAGGGTTAATGGTAATTGGGACAACTGTTTTTTGTATAGAGATTCCAAACGATCGACACGGTAGCACCTGTATCCAATTCAAAATTTACAGTTTTACCATTTATGTCAACTGATACTTGGTACGAATCATTTTTGTCATGTGATGTTTTGTTAACATATACACTGAACAAGTTAAAATTGTCGGAACTGTCCTGTCCACTGTCTTCAGACACAGAACACAGAGAGATATTTTTGCTGTTTCGACTTTACGTGTACACAATTTGCTGAGATGACCCATTTTAGAAACTTTTAACTGGTAGAGTGCTGGAAGCCCATATTTGGGCTTTATTCTGAAGTGCGGGTACCACAACTTCACAGCTCATATTCAGTGCATGTGCTTTGTATTATCTTTGAAGTGATATTATTTAATCTGTAAGGGTTTGCCTTGTTACAATTTATGGGAGAGTGCCTATGGGCACTCTCCCATAAATTGTAAAAAGGCAAAGGCATGTGTACAAGATTTGAGAGTCAAAAATAATTATACACTCTACCAGTTAAGGCATTGGTGGTTCTTAAATTTGCATATATTACCATAATGGTTTGGAGCAACACATTGGTAACAAGATTTAGCTCTGGAGTCACTTGCAGAGTCTATATGTTGTTCTGGCCGGGAAAATTTTGGATTGTGTGCCTTTCCCTGAGAGATCTGTACAAATCTTGAAAAGATCTTATTTATAACCAGAAAGAAAAGAGTTGCTTTAGATGAGATTTACAATAAACAACAATGTAAGGCATACAGTGTAAAGCCACCAAAGTGGCTTTCAGCACTTTGCAATAAAGCCATGATATTGGCTTCTAGCACTCAACCAGTTTACTGGAAGAGTGCTAAATTATTTTTGGTCATCAAAGTGTGTTCCCAAGTCTTTGCCTTGTTCCAATTTAGGAGAGAGTGCCTGAGGGCACTCTCTCATAAATTGCAACAAAGCAAATCATTACAGACTAAATTATTTCCCTTCAAAGATAATATGAAGCACATCCTCTGAATGTGAAACCTTTAAGTTGTAGCACCTGTACTTCAGAATAAAGCCCAAATATGGGCTTCCAGCATTCTACCAGTTAATATTACAAAACAAGCTATTAATTGAAAATAGAATATATTTTCATTTTTGGAATTCACTCAAAAAATCAATGAGGGGTGTTAAAGCTGAGTAAGAATGCTTTTTGAGAATAGTTCTGGCTGGTTTTGGCCGATATGTTGGGTAAAGAGTTGATGAGATTTACATTAATGTTGTACAGTGCACAGTATTAGTTAGTCAGTTAATAATGAATTTTTTTTTTATAACCAGAAAGTGTAACTAACCCTGTGCAGTGTACAGGGTTAATAAAACTTTCTAGTTATAAATGAAAGTGTCAATGACACTGTAGCTCAACTTGTGTAAGACATGTACATGTATAGTATGTGACACAGCAATGACATACATCTAGGTAATGACCTGATAACAAAGGTAAATATAAATTATTGTAAAGGTCTGAACAAAAATACTGACCGTAGCCTGTAACAAATGTACAGGTAAAGTATTGTAAAGGTGACAGTTAGATGCCTCTAGACAGAGCCGTATTGAAATGGGCACTTATTGTGTATAAGTAGCACTGAGTAAATCAAAGTTTGTTTAATTGGCTACTGGTGGCCATCTTGAAATTTTGGGCACCCAAAAACACTTGTTCTCATCCCAAGGTGATAACAAAGGTACCCAAGAGGTTTCGTGAAGATCAGTTCATAAATACAGCCTCTAGCTCAAGTCGTATTGACATGTGCACTTACTGTGTATAAGTAGCACTGAATAAATAAAAGTTCATCTAATTTGCATAATTTCTGCACGAGAAAAAAACCCATATTATATGTGATGTATTCCATGTTAGTAAACATTCATTCAAAAAATTTATTCAAATCAGAACCTTCATATAGAGGTTCTGTACAAAAAAAACGATTGTACCTAATTTTGGTACAAAATGGCCACCGGCAGCCATCATGAATTTTGGACCACACCCAAAAACACTCGTTCTTGTCCCAAGGTGATAACAAAGGTACCCATGAAGTTTCGTGAAGATCGGTTCATAAATACAGCCCCTAGCCCGAGCTATACTGACATGTGTACTTACTGTGTTTTAGTAGCTCCGAATAAATCAAAGTTCATTTAATTTGCATAATTTCTGCACGAGAAAAAACCCATATTATATGTGATGTATTCCATGTTACAAAACATTCACACAAAAATTTATTGAAATCAGAACTTTCATACAGAAGTTCTGTACAAAAAACTGATTGCACAAATTTTGGTACAAAATGGTTGCCATGGGCCATCTTGAATTTCGGACCACACCCAAAAACACGTGTTATCGTCCCGCGGTGATAACAAAGGTACCCAAGAAGTTTCGTAAAGGTCAGTTCATAAATACGGCCTCTAGTCTGAGCCACATTGAATTGTTGATGGACGGACAGACGGACCATGACATGACCTCAAATTTGACTACGTCAATTTTGAGCTAAAAATTAGTAACTGCCATATCACATACTACAGGAGATGGACACTCACCAAGGGTGTGCATGCAGAGGGTTCATCACATAATACAAATGATCTTATTCATACCTAGAAAGAAAAGAGTTGACTGACCCTGTGCATTGCACAGAGTTACATAATTGGTAAGCCAACAAGCACTGGTTGGCCATTGGTACTGCAAGGGATTATTTGATAGGCTGCCATATCACACACTACATAAATATATACACTGACTAAAGCTGTAAAAATGTTCAAGGTTGATGGTTGGTTACATGTTACATAGACTTGTACTGGATTGTGAAAATGTTTTTAACTGGTAGAGTGCCAAGTTATTTTTGGTTATCAAAATTTGTTCATGTGTCTTTGCCTTGTTACAATTTATGGGAGAGTGCCAAGAGGCACTCTCCCATAAATTGTAACAAGGCAAACCCATATAGACTAAGTAATTTCGCTTCTAAGATAATGTGATGCACATCCACAGAATATGACACCTTCAGGCCTTCAGTACCTGCTCTTCATATTAAAGCCCTGATAGTGGCTTCTAGCACTCTACCAGTTAATGTCAGTTCCAAAAATGAAAACATATTCTTTTTCAATCAACAGTTTGTTTTGACATGAATTTGTTTATTTTCCTGTATTCTACTAATGAGATGATGATTTTACGTATTATATCTTGTTTGACAAAGCTTTTGGACCTCTGTCAAACAAGATATGATACATTATGCATATATTGGATGTACTGAGGTTAAGAAGCTCTATAAACATCGAGAATTTAGTTATTAAAGATTAAAAGATAAGGCACAAAAAATTACTTTCGATTTTCAGAGCCTGCAGTATTGATTTTTTTGTGAACATTGGTACGTTTTATTGGCATTTTTCAAATATCACAGCTGGTTTTGCCACTAAAATAGGAAACATAAATGTGTAAAGTTGCAAATTCCTAGATGGATCAATTTGAATGGGATCTGGAACTATGAAGCATGATTCTATTTACTGGGGGGGGGGGGGGGGGGGGGGGGCAGTTTCAATAAAGGTTTATTTCGTAAAATAACCAGAAACAAACAGCAGATACAGTGGAATTGACTTTTACTGAGAAGTTTGAGTGAAAAAATCCACAGTTTCCAAAAATACGAAGTCGCCAAACTGAAAGAAACAAACATGTGTGTTTGTGTATACAAGCCTCCAAGTGAAAACATCATTGTTTGGGAAAAACACTGCAGCCCACTTAACTGGATATCTCTTGACTGAATAACCCTGTTAATTGAATATATTTTCCCAACACAAAACCATTTACCATACAGTACAAATTTGACCTGTTAATTGAATATAGGTTATAGAGAAAACTCCTGTTAACTGAATAAAAAATCTTGCAACCTGTCGAGAAATTACCCTGACTCTCCTAAATTTTTCTTTGTTTATAGACAAGATATATAATAGAATAAATTCTAAGTTTATCTCTAGAATACAGGAAAGTGACACAATCCCTGTTAATTGATACTCCTGTTAAATGAATAATTTTCATTGTCAAAGTAGCTATTCAATTAACAGGGTTCCTCAGTATTTCTAACTATGAGTACACATGCATAAAACGATCTCAAGAGATTCTGTCAGTTAGTTAAACATTTATATGGTATTATATGTTTCCTGCTCCACATTTCAATAACAAATTTTTTTTTAACCCTTTACCCAATGAATCGGCCGCATCTGACTGCGTAATATGCAAATTCAGCAGTTGAAAAAATATTATTTTTCAAAAAATTTCAACAAAACCATATCATGTGACCCCTCGTTGGAATGAGCTCATCGAGCTCGTTCCACTGAGGGGTCACATGATATGGTTTTGTTGAAATTTTTTGAAAAATTTGAAAAAATGATATTTAAAATAATAAATTTTGATATCATCTGTGTTGGGTAAAGGGTTAAACATCCATCTCTACATATCATCAGTTCAGCGAACTAAATGTAGCAGCTAACCCACTACTTACTACGCAAGTTTGGTAGACATGTATGTAACAGAGGTAATGTCTTTAGCAGCAAAATAACTGTTTTCACCCACCTGCCCACTTTCATTAAATAATTTGTTGAATTTAACTTTGTTGTCACTGATCAAATAATCATGCCAGGTGAATTTTTTTGAAGAGAATAGCTAGGGGTATTTATTTATTTATTGGTGTTTAAGGTCACATACTTATGCACAATGGCTAATCGTGACTGTGACAGTTTTACGGGGTGGAGGAAGCCGGAGTACCCGGAGAGAACCGAGCCCTCGACGAACAACTGTCAGCTCCTGAACATTCCAACTCTGTTCAAGCTCCGCTCAAGCAGGATTACAGCGGCTGAAGACATGTGCACCATCGACGTGCAGTACGCCTTAGTACATGGCGTCATCGTGCCCCCATGTAGGCAACCGGGACAAAGTGCCTTGTCCAAGGTCATAATGAGGGTTGCCCCAGATGGGGATCAAACTTGGGACCTCTAGCATAGAAGTCCAACAGTCTACCACTGAGCCACCGCGCTCCTGAATAGCTAGGTGTAGCTGTTTCTGTAGGGTAGAGGGTTTACTGACGTTTATTTATTTATTTGTGTCCTGCTTTATCCAATATCTGTTTTGGCTGCATAAATACTAGTAGCATTCACTTAAATTTGTTGTTTTCTGTACTCATTTTCCCAAGAGCCACTGCCAACTTTTAAAATTAAAATTTACAGCAAAATACGATATACCAAAATTACTACACAAATATTTCAATGTTAACCCCGGCATGAATGAAGTGATTTTTGATAAAACTGAATGCCTTCCAAATGCCATTAACCATTAACGTGAGAATCATGTGACAAATACTTTGGTTTGAATAGGTGCAGCAATAACAGTAGACAAACATTATTTATTGGAAACCCATATTTGGGCTCTACCTTCAAGTGGAGGTAGCACAATCTAAGAGCTTCTCATTTTGTGGATGTGCTTCATATTATCTTTGAAGAAAATTTTTTTATCTGCTTGGAACTCTGTTATTACAATTTATGGGGGAGTGCCTGTTGGCACTCCCCCATAAATTGTAATGAGGCAAAAGCCTGTGGACGAATTTTGGTGGCCAAAAATAATTTAGTACTCTACCAGTTAAGGTCATACTTCTGCACAATGGCTAATCATGACCAAAACATGGTGATAAAGTCAAGTCCACCCATTTATTTATACCCACCACAGGCACCGCTGACCGGGTCCTATTTTACCTGTAAAACTGAGCTTGTTTACTACAGTAAACAATCACTGCTTCACTTCCCAGAGTGACTGTTTATTCAGACAAATAGTTATAACATTACAGAAGACAATAGTACAGCAAAGATTTATTAGGCCTAAGAAAGTTAAAAATCTGTTTCTCAGTTGCTCCCACATTGTCATTTTGGCTGTTGCATGCTCTCTTTTTATAACCAATGCAACTATGAAAAATAAAAATTAAATGGTTTATGTCTGATATTCTACCCGAGGTAATAAAATTGATAAATTTGTCTCTTGAGTGCATCAGGACATTGCAATGCTTTAACTGGTAGAGTGCTGAATTATTTTTGGTCATCAAAATTTGTTCACGTTTCTTTGCCTTGTTACAATTTATGGGAGAGTGCCCATAGGCACTCTCCCATAAATTGTAACATGGCAAATCCTTACAGACCAAATATTTTCTCGACATAGATGATATACAGCACATCCTCTGAATATGAAGACTTTAAACTGAGGTACCTGCACTTAGAATAAAGCCCAAATGTGGGCTTCCAGCACTCTACCAGTTAATATTCTAAATCATTCTTGCACTCAAGGGACGAAATACACTACCACCAACAGTATTCTGTAGATTATGAGGACTAAAACATAAAACAAACCAAGAATATGAACTATTGATGTGGGGCCCATTACCCACAAATGTTTCCGTTGGATTAAAAATAACAATCTTTGATAGTTCGCACTGAAAATCTAAAGAAAGAGTGTGTTTTTTGCATCATAAAAAAGGTAATTACATTTAGTGTTCCAGTGATAAAACAGAGAAAAATCCTTTCATTCCTCTCTCCGAAGTCTTGATAAATACTGGACTGTAATCACACAAATTTTCCTGAATAAACAAACTAGAATTTCACAAAACCAGATCCATTATTTGCAAACTCTAAGAAATCTTTAAGGGGAAATTATGATAATTAAATCAAATTAAAGTAGCACTTTATTGAAAACTTAAAAGTCTTGTGTAAATGAATAGAACAATTATCATAAAGGAGTTGTTTACAGACTGGATATATAAATCTGAATGAAAGCACTGATTTTAACCCTTTACCCAACGTAACGTTCAAAACCAGCCAGCGCTATTCTAAAAACTCGCCAATTAATTTTCATTATATTTTCATTTTTTGTCTCAAAAACATAGGTTATGACCCCTCTTTGGAATAAGCTCATCCAGCTCGTTCCAGTGATGGGTCATAACCTATGTTTATGAGACAAAAAATGAAAAAAAGTAGTTATTCAAGGATTTTGTTTGCAAGTGTTGTCTGCTTTTCATGTTAGGTAAAGGGTTAAACAGATGTACCAGAATTTAGTTACGTAAGGAGAAAAAACAAGAGACTGCACAAGAGGTGCTGACATACCCCTACCATCCATGGCTTTTTACCGGTCTAATTTGGGCACATCAGGACAAACACAAATCCGCCTTGGCCAAACCTTGGTTCAGCTCGATGGGAGTAAATTGAACTTTCAGGACTGTAAAATCTCCAAAATACTTGCATTTTAGATATAAGTCTCTAGAAATTAAGGGGTCTTGAGACACATTTGAATGCTATGAAATGTTTGTTTTTCCACAGTCTAAACTGAATTTCGCACAATTTTTGAGAAATTTTCTTAGGAGTAGATATGAAATGCAGTGCTGGGTGATATTAGCCAAAACAAGTAATAAAACAAGAGGCCCCAGGGGGCTTGAGGGCACTCACCTGATATGGTAGTCTAAATATCAAACCAGGGACTTGATTTGAATAAGCTGCATACGCCCCTTCTAAGAAAAGCATATACAAACTAGATGAAGCAGTTGTGCCCACACAATACACAGGATTTTCCTTCTATTTTCAGTTCCAGCACTTTTACGTCCCAAAATTGAGATAAACACATAAAAAACAGATTTTTTTTAATTTTTGTTCAGAAAAGTCCCAAACAAAAATATTTTCAGCCTAAATTTTTTTTCTTCTTCTTAAAATTGACCAAAACGCATAAAAAACCAAAAAATTAATTTCCGGATTTTGGTCCAAAATTTTCTAAGTCCCACCCGGCCCCCAAATTTTCAGTGTAAAAAAAAAAAACTTTTTTGTCTTAAAATGGACCGAAAAGCATAAAAAAAAACAAAAAAAAAAAATTTCCGGATTTTGGTCCCAAATTTCTAAGTCCGGAACGGGACCCCAAATTTTCAGTCTTAATATGAACCCAGGGAGCTGGCTTGAACAAACTTGAATCTCACCCCCCTAAGGATGCTGCATACCAAATATCAGAAGATTCTTATTAGTAGATCTGAAGAAGAAGATTTTTAAAAAATATTCCTCATACTGCACTAATTTAAACATTTGGGCTCCCATAGAGAGCCCAAATATGGACCCAGGGAATTGATTTCAATAAACATGTGAAACAATCTTCCAAAGATGTTATATGTGAAATTTGAAAGCTTTTGGAGCAGTGGTTTGGGAGAAAAGTAGTCTTATATGTTTTTCCCCATTTCCCACAGTGTTAAAAAATGCTGACTCAGCACTTTTCAAAGTCCCAGAAAAGTACCCCATGATAAAAGCGATAGCAATTTCTTTTTATCATTCCATTCTGTTGGTCCTAAGGAAGCTTCACACCAAATAAGAATTCTCAGTGCCGTGTAGTTTTGGAGATATGGGCATTTTAATTTTTTTCTATTTTTAGCTCCTGCGGTTCCCATGGGGGGGATGGGAAAATCTTTTTTTGCATAAATTAAGTACTTATGACCCAATAAGCCCTCATATCAAATTTGGTCCAAATCTGCCTCTCGATTTGGAAAATAGAAATTTTGGGAGGGGCAAATATTCTTGCCCCTCCCATAACGATGGCAAATATTGCCCCACAAACTTCTCTTGAACAAATCTGAGTCTACACCCCAAAAGGAAGCTGCACACCAAATATCAAGTCTCTGCTACTGCTGGTTCATGAGAAGAAGATTTTTTAAGATTTCAGCACACTTTTTGGGTATGGCCCTACCAAGGGGAGAGGCAACTTGATTTGAACAAAATCAAATTGCTATGTCATAACAAACTATTATGTCAAATATCAATTAAACTGATTCAGCGGTTGGGAGGAAAAGATGCAATCACCATGTTCACGGACGATGGACGACGGACGGTGAGTGATCACTACAGCTCTCCTAACTGAAAGTCAGGTGAGCTATAAAAAAAAAATCTGACAACACCGAAAATCATTCTAGTCTTGGGAAATGTTACAATTTAATTACATACCAAGTTCCATAATAAAAAATACTTATTTTATGAAAGTTATGAATATTCTCGGATGGACTCACACACATGTGCATGAACACAGACGGACGGACGCATGTAATCCAGTATACTCCCCCATTTTCTTCAAAAGTGGGGGTATAAATACAAAAACATGAAAAATACATTTCCAACTAAATCAAGATTATGTGTTGTTTAACTGGGTGAGCGCTCGAAGCCCTTATTTGGGCTTTGCTTTGAAGTGCATGTATCACAACTTAAAGGCTTATAAAGTGAAGCCCATTTAACTGGATATCTCTTAATTGAATAACCTTGTTAATTGAATATAATTTCCCAATACAAAACCATTCACCACACCTCCAGTACAAATTTGACCTGTTAATTGAATATAGGTTATAGAGTAATCTCCTCCTGTTAACTTAAAATGAGGGTACCAGAATAACAGCTAACATTTTCCTTGCTCATGTTTCATATTCAGTCAAACACAAATAATATTTTGTTTACATAAATTTGTTTCATCACAAATTATTGAAAAGTGCATGTGGGCACTCTTCAATAATTTGTAATAAAACAAATTTTGATGAACATGTTCAGACCACCAAAAAAGTGTAGCACTCAACCAGTTAAATGAATAAAAAATCTATTTGACCTCAGTACATCCAATACAGGCATTTAATCTATTATATCTTGTTGAGCTTTGTCAAACAAGATATAACAGAATAAATGCTAAGTTTATCTCCAGAATACATGAAAGTTACACAATCCCTGATAATTGAATACTCCTGTTAATTGAATAATTTCCTTTGGCAAAGTGGTTATTCAATTAACAGGGTTCCACAGTGTACCTATTTATGTAATTCTGTTAATGTGTAATTCTGAATAAAAAAATTAAACAACAGCAACAACCTTGGAGTAACATGTTGGACATGTACAACATCAAAACCAACTCATTTCTGTGAAATGCTTAGAGGCACTTTGATACTTTTGGTAGCCTAGGACTTTTAATGGCCAGGGCTATAAAAAGAGTACAAAGTATCGTGGTAAGTGAAGTCACTCCATTTTGTCAAAAAATTTTCACATTAGAAATGGGATTTTTTAGGGAGGTGCATTCACACCCACTGCACCTCCCCTGGCAACATGTCTGTACTAAACCTGTATAAGTGGATGTCCACTCACTGAGTTGAGAAGGGCTAAATCACATTTTATGTACACAAGGCCTGCACTTCAAGGTTTCTAGGAGCTACACAGGGATAAGAAATTAAGAAATCTTCAAGTACATTCTGGATCAAAAATTGGAAGGCTAGCATAAAAGCACAGTGTACAGTTACATGAACGTCTTAACTAAGGGAATTTGTACTTAGAAGGTATTACTTGGTTAGTTTCATATCGATCAAGATATCAGCCCAAGGTAACTTCATATCAGCCTGAGATTGAAGGTTAAGGGCCAATGTGTAGTTAATGAGAGCTGATATCTCAGCTAATATGAAACTAAGCAAGTAATAACCTCTATTTTTTTAAACCAAACAAATAATTACAAAATGTTCTCAGGTCTGTTAGTTTCCTAACAGTGTTATTGTTTCTCAATCTTTTCATAAAATCTGAACTTTTATCTTCTTTTGGGAGCACGGTGGCTCAGTGGTAGACTGTTGGACTTTTATGCTAGTGGTCCCAAGTTCACCCCCCATCAGGGACAACCCGCATTGTGTCCTTAGGCAAAGCACTTTTTCCTGGTTGCCTACATGGGGGCACGATGATGCCATGTACTAAGGCGAACTGCATGTCGATAGTGCACATGTCTTCAACCACTGTAACCCTGCTTGAGCAGAGCTTGAACAGAGTTAGAACATTGAGGATCTGACAGTTGCTTGTCGATGCTCGCTGGTTCTCTCCGGGTACTCCGGCTTCCTTCACCCATAAAACTGTCACGGTCACGACTAGACATTGTGCACAGGTATGTGACTTTAAACACCATTAAATAAATAAATAAATAAATAAATAAATAAATAAATAAATAAATAAATAAATAAATAAATAAACATCTTCTTCTAGTTCAGCTAACAAAAAGTTGCAGCTTCCCCACTGGGGAAGCCGCAACATTCGGATAGCTAACTATCTCTTCCCTCACTTCAACAACTTTCCGCTTACGACTCTGAATCTTAGTTTGCCTTGAATTTTGTGAACAATTATTTTTTTCTCTTCATCTGCCTAATTCTCAATTATTGTCATCATTAATTCCTCGCAAGACAAAAATCACTCACTTTTGTTTGGTAATGCCAATTTTACTGACTGATTGTGTTCGACAAATAACAGTGAACAATTTCACTGTAAACAAAATGGTTGCACATAGTAATGCATGAAGGGGGACAAATCTAGTAGAGCTGAAATGGTTAAAGGGTTTTCTTGATCGTTTAATCACATGGATTAACCTTGGTTAACTGATTAATCACTTACCCTAATAGGTAGCAGAATAATTGCCGTACAGTTGATGATTTACAGCATATTAACTATTAACCCAACATGACAGGGAAAAAACGGTCAGCACTATATACAGAAGTCTCCATTCAAATTTTATTATGTTTTCAATTTTTGTCTCCAAAACATAGCTTATGACCTCTCATTGGGACGAGCTTGTGGATGTACAAAATATGTATCCGAGTCTCGTTCCAGGTTGTAAGGGCAGATCATGACGAGTCATGATCTACCCTTAGAACCTGGAGCGAGACTCGGATACATATTTTGTATATCCACATAATGGTAATAATCATTTTATCTTACAATATATTGGGGATAAGTCAAGAATGTAGACGAATATATACCAAACTATTTATTCGTACGGATGAGCAAAAAGAAAAATGAAAGTGTCGATGACAGTGTAGCTCAACTTGTTTAAGACCGTACACAGAAACACTTGTTCTCATCCCAAGGTAATAACAAAGGTACCCAAGAAGTTTTGTGAAGATCAGTTCAAAAATACAGCCTCTAGCCCAAGCCGTATTGACACATGCACTTACTGTGTATAAGTACGTGAAAGGAACGTGCTTGTATCCGGCCCCCTGATACAAACATCTGTATCAGAGGGTCGGATACACGACAGTTGCAGAGTTAATACAGACAAAATACATGTTGATTGTAAGATAAAATAAATTATTTGTACTTCCTATTTTAAATCTTGAAATTGATTTTTTTTAATGTTAAATCACATAATATCGGCAACCTAATGCATGATTCTCATTCTATAAAATAGACATCCTTTTAGGCAGACAAGATCCGTTCCAGTAAAGTAATTTAATATTAATAAAATCTGATTTGGTAATAACAGAAAGAAATCTAAGATCCAACAACAATAACTCTGTCTTTACTCTTCTGAAATTTAATAAAAATAATTAGAAAGGAAAATGGTACAAAATCTTTTACACTCTGTGGTTTACAATATAATAAAACAGAAATATTGATCAGTTAGTCTTTAGCACAGTTCATTAGAATCCAGTTACTGGTTTGATGAAAAACACTTTCCAGCTGGTATTATAATGTTCTGAACAAACTCCAGCTACAGATGGACGGATGGAAATATGGACAAACAGAGAGATGACTGGACAGATGGATGGATGGATGGATGGATGGATGGATGGATGGATGGATGGATGGATGGATGGATGGATGGATGGATGGATGGATGGATGGATGGATGGACTTACAGTGCCACAGTTACATTCCCCCCCCCCAATTTTTTTCAGTGGGATAAAATGGATTGCACCACATTCAAAATCAAAGCCAACTGGTATATTGTCTACAGTAAGCTATATTCCAACTTTGCTTGAAATTGGACACCTATTACTCAAGTTACCATCTGCAAACCAATATCAACATGTCTTCCAAGTCGAAAAAGGACCATAACACTCTGCCCCAAAAAATCTGACCAGGCCCAATATCCTAATCTGTATTATGTGGTTAAAAATCTAATCTATGTATAAAAGTTTGTTTTATTTCATTCAGTCAAACTAAAGTTACTGACCAGAAACCAATATCAATATGTTTTTCTAAGTCGGAAAGGGGCCATAACTCTGCCAAAAGATATTGCACCAAGCCCACTAAAAATCCCAACCTGTTTCATGTGGTTATAAACCTATGTATAAAATTTTGTTTCATTTCATTAAGCCAAAGTAAAGTTATCATCCGGAAACAAACATCAACATGCTTCCTAAGTTGGAAAATGGCCATAACTCTGCCAAAAACAATTGGACCCAGCCAACTACCAATCCTAACATGTATTATGGGGTCATAAGCAGAGTATAAAACTTTGTTTCATTTTGTTCTGGATGGGATGGGATGGGATGGGATGGGATGGGGTAATACTTAATCCGCACGCCAAAATTGACGGGGGCATAAAAAATAGATTTTTGTTCTGAATACACTCTGAACCACAAAACTTTCAACTCTGAAATTTTATACACTGTAAAACCTCATGTAGAGGAGTTCATTCATTTTGGACAGATGGACACACACCTGGACAGAAAGACAGACAGATGGACAGGGCAGTGACTATATACTCCCCTGAAATTTGTCCACATCCAATTTTACATAAATGACCTGACAAACAAGATCTACTTTGTGGGGCCTCACAATTGGACTTGTATGATTACTCTTTTTTACAACAGTTTTCAAGGAAGGCTTCACAAATCCAGGACTTTTCAGGGCAGTGGTAAGGAATTCTAAATTTAAGGACTTTCAAAGAAATCAGGCCTTACAATTTGTACCAGTTCATGAGAATTGATTTTGGTGATGGAATTAATTTTCAGTTCTCAAATAATTTAGAATTTGAGAGTACTCATACATCCATTGTGAGTGCATCGAGTGCACATTCCATAATAAAAACACAACCTCATATTAATATTGTCAGTTGAGTGAATACACTGGAACTTGAGTGGGTATCGCTCTCATAGCGGCAAGAAAAACATAGACTGTGTACACTTTTCAAAATTATTCATAACGAAACACACTCGTTCCTAAGCAACCTGCTTCCCACTTGCACTGCTGATGTCTCCACTTATAACCTGCATGATCGTTCCTACTTCACTTTCCATAAGACAAGAACTGAGTGGTTTAGACAATATCTTTTTCCATTCACAACACAACTGTGGAATGGTCTCCCCTCCTAGTTTCTCTGAATTCAAATAAAATTATTCATTATTAAATCCCAACAGTGACAAATTTCAAAACCATATATCCTCATCATCTCACTCAGTGTTCATGTGGTCATCCATGTGAGGATGCACATTTATATATTTATTTATTGGTGTTTAAGGTCACATATTTCTGCACAATGGCTAATCATGACCGCGACAGTTTTACGGGTGGAGGAAGCCAGAGTACCCGGAGAGAACCACCGATCAATGGTGAACAACTGCCAGCTCCTCAACATACTAACCCCACACAAGCAGGGTTAGAATTGGTTGAAGACAAGTGCACCATCGACGTGCAGTACGCCTTAGTACACAGCGTAACTGTGCCCCCAAGTGGGCAATGGGGATGGGGGTGAAGTGTCTTGCCCAAGGACACAACGCAGTTGCCGTGTGAGGATGCACACCACTTTTTCTTTGTCTGCCCCCATTATACAGGTTTGAGACTATCATTTCTAAACAGTCTGCACACACTGGAGATTGGTCCTATAGATCTCCTGTATGGAAAATCAGAGCTCACTGAGCAAAAAAACTAATTAATTTTCAAGAAAACCCAGTTATTTGTTACATCCAGTGGGAGGTTTGCATAAAATTCTGACCACTGTTTTCATAAGCATTCTGTCCAATGTTTCTCATTGTCCATCTCCTTTTAGTTAGTAGCTTTGAGGAAGGCAACCTCGGTGAATTGTAACTCTTGTTTTCAAGTTTCTGTCATTTTTTTTTTCTTTCTTCTCTCTTTGTCTTTTTTTTCTAGTTTTTCTTTCACACAACTAGCTTGTTGCCAACATTGTTTATTTATGTTCGGAGAGGAGTTGTTAATAAGTTGAATAACTTGCACCCCAATCTAATTCCAGGGTTCATACAAAAATTTGCTCACAAAGTTCAAGGGTTTTTCAAGGGTTTTTCAAGGGCTTCTTTCTTTTTTTTCAAGGGCTACATATACTATTCAGCTTGTTGTATGAGCTCTAAAAATCTAAGATTCATGTGACACGGATCTGACTTTGGAAGTCAGGAAGTACTGGTACCCAAAGTGTGATCTGTGTTACAGAAATCTTAGTAAAACGTTATATACTTTTTATGTTTTTTTTTAACTGAGCGACACGAGCGCAACTAACAAGTAAAAGGCGAGTACACATATTTACAATTCCCAGGAAATAGCTTGGTATTCAAGGGTTTTTCAAGAGATTTCTGAAAGTTCAAGGGTTTCTCAAGGGGTAATTTCAAATTCCAGGGTTTTTCAAGAAAAAACTCATTTTCAAGGGTTTTTCAAGAGCTGAATTCTGCTTTATTTATGGAGAATTATTTATTTATTCATTTAGAACCCCTCAGAATGATCAAAGGGAAGGTAGGCTGAACCCAATGGGGGTATTTGCAAACAGAGATTTTGTGATGAATGGTGTTAAAAAAACTATTTTGTATTTTTTTACAAGTTAAGGAGTCTGAACTGATATGTTGTTTACTATATGTTAATTTTCATAACTGGTAGAGTGCAGGAAGCCCATATTTGGGCTTTCTTCTGAAGTGAGGGTACCTTAACCTAAAGGCTTCATATTCTGTTGATGTGCTTCGTGTAATCTTTGAAGCGATATTATTCAGTCTGCTGGTGTTTGCCTTATTGCAATTTATAGGAGAGTGCCTATTAGGCACTCTCCTATAAATTGCAATAAGGCAAAGACATATGAACCAATTCTGCCAACTAAAAATACTTTAGCACTCAACCAGTTAACACAGAGAAAAAACAAATTATATTTATTTATTTATTGGTGTTTAAGGTCACATATTTTTGCACAATGGCTAGTTATGACCACAACATGAGTATCAACTCAAGACCGGGGACGAGTGTTAATAAGCCATGTCGCCCATTTAAGAGAGGGTTTGCACCTCCCAAACATTGGTACCAGGGTTATATTTTACCAGTGAATAGGCACTGCTTCACTTCCTGGGGTTCTGCGGGGAATTTATGGAGAATAAAATATGTTTAAACTAACAAGGGAAAAAAACTTTTAATCGTGCAATGTGACTGAATCCTTAGAGTCAGACATAAGAATTTAAAATTGTATTTATGATATCACAGGCAAGTATATTACTTTTCATTGACAAATCTCACTGAAGACTTGACATTACTAAATACCAGATATTCACCAAAAAGTAATAACTCAGCAACACAAATTTCATGGGAGGATTAATTTGTATACAAGGGTGTTAAAGAATGAATGTATACATAGTTTAATGTTCAACATTGAGCATCAAAATATAGAAACTCAATTTATCCTAACCAGGCAGTTTAACTCTTTGCATGCTATACTGGCAGATATTCCAGCCCAGGACAGGAAATAACTTGCCACTAAAATCAGTAAAATTTGAGCACAGCACACCTAATCAAATTTTCAACTACAAAATTGTACCATCTTGCTTAGTGATGAACCAATTATCAAAGCTATGAACCAATTACTGATTATTTCTCTGCTGATTATATAGATTCCGATGCGATGCTGATTCCGATGGTTGAAATAGGACACAGGAGAAAATCTTTGTTGCCTGTTATACTACAGAATTTTGTTGATAAATCACCAATTACAAAAGCTTAATACAGAAGAACCCTGTTAATTAAATAGCCATTTTGCCAATGAAAATTATTCAATTAACAGGAGTATTCACTTAACAGGGATTGTTTCACATTCCTGTATTCTAGAGATAAACTTAGCATTTATTCTGTTATATCTTGTTTGACAGAGCTCCATGAGCTCTGTCAAACAAGATATACTAGATTAAATGCCTGTATTGGATGTGCTGAGGTCAAACAGGTCTATAAACAAAGGAAAACTGGGGCGAGTCAGGGTAATTTCTTGACAGGTTACAAGATTTTTTATTCAATTAACAGGAGTTTACTCTTTTACCTATATTCAATTAACAGGTCAAATTTATACTGGAGTTATGATAAATGGTTTTGTGTTGGGAAGTTATATTCAATTAACAGGGCTATTCAGTTAAGAAATATCCAATTAAGTGAGCTCCACTGTACCACATGAGTTCTCAAAGTATGCATGTTTAGTACTTAAGTACTGAGCAATATTAACCAAAATAATATTTGCATTTTTGGGGGTTGGGGTGGGGGAGAAGATTGTTATTACCCATTTGAACACTGGTGGTATCTTCCATACCAGTTAAATGGCAGAAATTGGAAGAGTCCATATCCATTATTTTGGGGTAGAATAATGAATATTTTCAACGTGCAGCCATCAGGATGCACGCTGGAAATATTACTTGTTCTACCACACATGTTCACGTAGTAGTCATCCTACTTAATGAAATTATGACGTATCGTGTTGCTGGACTGGAAAAGCTGTCTCTCGTGTTGAAAGAGTTAATGATACAATCACATGATATTGTTCTTGTGAAGATTATGTTTATTCCGGTAAATAGTGTTATGGTTTTGTGTAAGAATACAATACATTTGGCTGTATTAACCAGGAATATATTGAGCACACATACTTTGTGTCTTAATTGAATAATAATTTTGATGTTAATGTGTTTTGTGAAGTTGTATGACGCATGGTTTAGTAACACACATGCGACATGTCAGACATGTGTTTCTCCAGTGTTTACATGTTCTCTGTTGTCAATATTGGAGAGAAACATAAAGGGAGGTACATGGAACTGAATTAAAAATGAATCTGACAAATTGAAAACGTGTTTGTGACAGTCATGTGACTTAAAATACATGTTTGCGTAACAATCATCTATCATTGAAAAAGAGTGTTTTTTCGTTTTTTCTCAAATTTTAATTTCTTTGTATTGTGATGCTTGGCTCATGAAGTACTACAGACTACAGCTGAACACATTTTATTTATACATGTACCCAGTGCAACATTGTAGTTGTACAGGACCATGAATGATTGAAGGCCTGTGATTTCGATCAGCCAGGAAATGGTGGCGATCTCATACCGATTGCTGATGGTAAATTCTTTAATATCTTGGCTCTGCAAATCTGCACTAAACACAACTTTATTGAAATGGCCAGACACCAAAGAGATTTTTAATAGTCAGTGTTAAATATAGAATAACCGGAAACTGCTGGTTGACATAATCAGCCAATGCCCCATAACCAGCTGGTTCCGATTGCCGTTTCTCAGTTCATCACTAATCTTGATCAACAATTTCATGAGTCAAACACAAAATAATTTTTCTTCAAATCTAGTCATTGCTGCCATTAAGCAGCCATGACTAGCTTTGATGAAAAATATCGAGAAAATACTCAGCGGGTTTAGTGTTTAGTTCATGAAATCAAATTTGTGATCTGTCTAATGGCTAGTCCATCTGTAACATTCTGATCAGGCCTTTTAACTTGTGGAGTGCTATACTTATTTATTGAGGTTTAATGACACTTTTGACAGCCAGGGTCACCTCGTGTTGGACAGTTTTACAAGTGGAAGAAGATGGAACGCCACCGAGCAATGGTGAGCAACTGTCATACTCCCCAACATACTAACTCTGCACAATCAGGGTTAGTATTGGTTGAAGACAAGTTCACTATCGATGTGCAGTACACCTTAAAACACAGTGCCACCATGCCCCCACATGGGCAATTGGGATTAAGTGCTTTGCCTAAGGAGACAATGCAGTTTCCCGTGGCAGGGATCGAACTGTGGTCTGAAATCCAATGAAGTAACCAACGTAACCACTGAGCCACTGCTCTCCCTGCTATACTACTTTTGCAGCCACCAGTTGTTAATCTATATTTGTTCTGTTGTTGTTTAATGGGTAAAGTGCTGGAAGACCATATTTGGTCTTTATTCTGAAGTGTCGGTACCACAACTTAAATGGGTGCATGGTGGCTCAGTAGGTAGAGGTGAAGGCTGCAAGCCGAGAGGTCCTCGGTTCGAATCCCACCTGCTGCAACTGCGTTGTGTCCTTGGGCAAGACACTTCACCCCCATTGCCCACGTGGGGACACGGTGACGTTGTGTACTGGGGCGTAGTGAAAGTCGATGGTGCAGTCTTCAACCAATGCTAACCCTGCTTGTGTGGAGTTAGTATGTTGGGGAGCTGATAGTTGCTCGCCGTTGCTCTGTCGTTCTCTCCGGGTACTCCGGCTTCCTCCACCCGTAAAACTGTCGAGGTCATGATTAGCCATTGTGCAGAAATATGTGACATTAAACACCAATAAATAAATACCACAACTTAAAGGCTTCATATTCTGTGGATGTTGTTCATATCACCATTGAAATGAAATTATTTAGTCTGTTAGGATTTGCATTGTTACAATTTATGGGAGTGCCTATTGGCACTCTCTCATAAACTGTAACAAGGCAAAGATATGTGAACAAATTTTGATGACCAAAAATAATTCAGCAATGGAGTGTGCCTACAGTCAGCCTCAACCCCATCACCTTCCAGGATTTATACTCCTGATCATTTCATTCTTTGAGAATTTATTGTTCACTTCTCTCTTTGACAGAAGTCATGCAGAGCATTATTTCATATTTTACACTAAGTAAACTGGCGAAACCACACCTTAGGGATTATTGTGAGAAAGTAACTAATTCTTTGAGATATAACCTGGATAAAGACAACTGTAGATCATTGAATGAGACCCATCTTAATGACTTAGATGAAGGAAATATCACACTCTTCACAATTAAAGCAGTGAAGGTCACTCTGCAGGGTTATTTTTGTACCCAACTCATCTGACATTCCTTAATCTCAGACAGTGATTTATTGCATTCTATTAGATATCCAGAAATGATTCTCCTATCCTTGTAATTAACTTCAATGAACAGACAGTACAGCTTCTAAATCTTTGTCAGAGAAAAATGATCACACTGTTTTTACACAAACCATGAACTACTTTTAGTACTGCCATCCTAACTCAGTCCCTTCCAGTGTTTGTTCATTGCTTTTGAAGTCACTTTCAGCATCAATGGCCATACAACGTCTACAACAGAAGTGTAAATCAAGTTTATTCCTTTATCCAACATAACCAGGCCTGAAAATAAGCAGTCTGACATTTGCAGAATGAGGTGCAAATAGGGTGAATCTGATGATGCTTTCCCATACAGTGGGCCAATTTATCCTCTGGGTACCTCTTTCTGTTTAGTTTTGAGACCCGGATTTTAGATGGAGGTTCACAGAGGGTAAATTTAGTGATGCTACCCTGCTATGCAGGGTAGCATCACTAAATTCACCCTCTGGGGACCTCATCTTGCAGATGACTGTCTGCTTACTTTCTGGCTTGAACATAACGGTCAAAACCGACCAGCACTATTCATAAAAATCCTCATTCAATTTTCATTTGTTTAATCATTTTTTTCTCAAAAACATAGCATATGACCCCTCAGTACCCAATTAATGTAATAGTGACCAAATGATGTGGTGTTTAACAAACATTTTGAAAAGTTTTGCACTTTCCCAGCTATATATACAAGTAGTTTGGTAAGTTTGGTAGAGTGCTAAAAGCCTCTATCATCGCTCTTTTGAAAAGTGCTGGAAGCCAGCATGTAGTTGATTTAATTCATAGTTAACCCTTTACCCAATGAATCGCCCGCATCCACGCGCAATATGGAAATTCAGCAGCAGAAAAAATATTATTTTTCGAAAGATTTCAACAAAACGATATCATGTGACCCTTCTTTGGAGCGAGCTCGTCGAGCTCATTCCAATTAGAGGGGTCACATGATATGGTTTTATTGAAATTTTTTGAAGCAATTTAAAAAATTATATTTAAAATAATAAATTCTGAAATCGTCTGCGTTGGGTAAAGGGTTAAAAAACAAGAGAAAAATGGTGATGGAAGAGAAATTTGTTGATGTGGATTAAACTTCATGCAAAATTTAGTTTAAACAGGATTTTGGCTTGGCACCAGAAAAGTAAGAAATCTTCTCCAGTATACTTTAGCTAAAGGAGGAGAACAATAACAGTGAACATTTGTAACAAGAGGCTGTATACCAAAAATGAATCTATGGGGGGAAAACATGAAAAGCAAATGAAGCAGACACAGAGAAGGCAAAATTACTGGGGTTTTTCTCTCCCATGAGTCACAATATGGTGTATCCATACTCGCCATTAAGTCCAAATTAGATTAATCTAAAAGCCCTGTTGGTTACCAAGTCTATATTTCCAGTAACACGGAACTTGTTTACAACACCGTAATCAAGCAGTCTCCTCTTCCAGGGATGCCACAATCATGGTGAGCTCCCTTCTATTCAAAACTATAATTTTATTAGGACCTTGGAAACCATAGGTGGGCAAATTTCAGCAATGTTAACTTGGACAACATTTGGGTACCCTGACAAAGGTCTGCAAGTTAACCCTTTACTCAACGAACAGGATATGAGCATTTATTATTTTAATTAGTGTTTTTTTCCACTTTTTTATATTTTTTTACCCAAACCATATCATGTGATCCCCTCATTGAAATGAGCACGACAAGCTCATGCCAATGAGGGGTTCACATGATGTGGTTTTGTAGAAACTTTTTAAAAAATATATTTTGTACAAATGCTTTTTTTGTAATTATGTGGTCAGATGAGGCCAATTCATTTGGTAAAGTGTTAACTTGAACAACATTTGAGTATCCTGACCAAGGTCTGAAAGATAACTTGAACAAAATTTGGGCATCCTGAAAAAGTGTTGTACCTATAAACTGAGGCATAAAGGCCATATCAGTGAAAATGAGATAATCAAGGAGCAAATTCATCATTTCTTGGGGAGCTCTGCCAAAGACCTGAACACCCCAGCCATTGGTTATCAGGTATATACACAGAACGATACACAGGTGTGTGAATGGGTTTATCGATATGGCACTTGTGCCAACACAGAAGGATAAAATGAGAGACCGCATATCAATTAACTCTTTACCCAACACAAAAGGCAGACGACACTTGCAAATAAAATTCTTGAATAACTAATTTTTTCATTTTTTGCTACAAAAACATAGCTTATGACCCCTCATTGAAATGAGCCCGACGAGCTCATTCCAAAGAGGGGTCATAAGCTACGTTTCTGAGACAAAAAATAATGAAAATTGAATGGTTATTTTTGTAAATAGCGCTGGACGGTTTTGGTCATTATGTTGGGTAAAAGGTTAACCCATTCACACGCCTGTGTTGTTCTGTGTTTATTACATGCCTTCACGTCTATAAAAACAATTATCAGAAGGACACTCAGCAGTTCATTTGACAACTATCAACAAAACAAACACATTTTATTGCCCAACCAAATTTGGGAGGGGAACCTGTTACTAGTTCGTCCCCCAAATTCCAATGTGTTATATGTGTCTACTGGGTATTCTATGTGCCTACTGGCACATAGAGCACATTGGAACTCAGGAGACGATTTTCAGCTGTTGCTGGCGATTCAAATTGTAATTGCATTGCACGATTTGTAGAAAATTCCAGTGAAATTTCGCTTCTACACAAAATAGTCTCAACGATTTCCGTTTTAATTATTTTCTGCATGGTTTAGTGTTGATGTAGATGAGGATTTCATAGAACAGGCTTGTAATAAATTATTCTGCTCCATCATGGATACAGAGTGGGCACTTACATTAACCCTTTACCCAATGAATCGGCCGCATCTGCCCGCGTAATATGCAAATTCAGCAGTTGAAAAAATATTATTTTTCAAACAATTTCAACAAAACCATATCATGTGACCCCCTCGTCGGAACGAGTTCATTCCAATGAGGGGTCACATGATATGGTTTTGTTGAAATTTGTTGAAAAATTTTAAAAAATGATATTTAAAATAATAAATTTTGATATCGTCTGCGCTGGCTAAAGGGTTAAGTCTTCTAAGTTTGATCTGAGGCCTGAAGGGTTGAGGTGTCTGTGCAATAACCACACTGAGAGAAAAGTACTTCTTTGAAGTGATGGCAATTTATGTTGATATGTAAGGACGGTTCTTTTCCATGATGAAGTAAGTTTGATAAGGCCTTTCTTCCAATAATGTGTCATATAAATATGAGAAACTATGGATGCTGCATTGGTAGAAGTTACTGCATGCTACTCATATTCCAGTATCAAACAGTGGTATTGTCTATTTTAATTTTTGTAATGGCTCTTTCTGACAAAACAAACCCTTATTTTTTTAAAATATTTTCATCAATTCTAGACATGACCATTTTGGAGTGGCCAAGACTGGATTTCACAGTACAACATTCAAGGAAATGGCACGTTGTAAGTTGATATAGCATTTCTCAAATGAACTAAGCAAACCCTCTCAATTACAGAAAAACAAGGGTGTTGTTATCTCTCTCATACTGACTATAATGTTTCACAGAGGCAAATCATTCTATTATACAACAATCCCTTTCAGTGTGATATCATGCTTAATAATCAGCTCTGAGAGGAAGGGCTTATTGATTCCAATTCATTTCCCACACCTAACCAATGAAATAGTCACAATGTTTTTCTTGTTTTCACAAATTAATCACACTAATCACGGAGGGGTGAAAAACAAACAGCATTATACAGTGCTCAATATAATTTAACCCTTTTTGACAGCAGGACCATATCATGTCAGACAGTTTTACAGGGTGGAGGAAGCTAGAGTAGAGAGAACATCTATAGATTCCCCAACGTATTAACTCTGCACCAGATGAGCTAGCAGTGGCTGAAGGCAAGTGCATAATCAATGTGCAGTGTGCCTTAGTATACAGTTCCATTGTGCACCCAAGTGGGCAATTGGGCCTTGGACTTCAAACCGAAAGGCCCATGGTTTGTTCCACCATGGGTAATGGTGTTGTGTCCTTGGTCAAGGCACTTAATCCCAATTTCCCCTGCGGCAGATGCATTGCAGTGTCATTGCAGGTTATAGATAGTGTAGGTTTGTGTCAGCATGCAAAATTTCAGGTTTTTTCAGCAAATGGATAACTCAGATTATGGGAGCATGGTGGCACAGTCGGTAGAGATGCAGGCTGCAAGCTGAGAGGTCCTTGGTTCGAATCCTACCTGCAGCAACTGCATTGTGTCCTTAGGCAAGACACTTAATCCCGATTTCCATCTGTGGGGGGCATGGTGGCACTGTGTACTAAGGCGTACTGCACATCGATGGCGCATCTGTCTTTGACCAATGCTAACCCTGCTTGTGTGGAATTAGTATGTTGGGTAATCTGACAGTTGTGCACCATTGCTCAGTGGTTTTCTCTGGGTACTGAGGCTTCCTCCACCTGTAATACTGTCTGACACGAGGTGACCCTGGCTGTCGAAAGTGTTGTTAAAACCCCAATAAGTAAATAAATAAATAAATATATAAATAAGAGAGTCACGCAAAGCATGAGCCAATGTCCCCAAACCACAAAAAATTTCAAAAAGTCAAAAGAGTAAAAAAGGGCCATAACTCTGGAAAAAATGTGTGGAACAAACTCACGCTACACAGGTTCGTTCCCCCATGATGCTCTATCACAACACCAAATATCATTCAAATTGGAGTAGCAGTGGCTGAGATACAAGGGAAAATGTTGGGATAGATGGATGGCTGGACGGATGGATGGACAGAGGGATGGAGGGACAGACGGAACTCTCCAATAGATACCCCTTCAACTTTTCAAGTCAGGGGTATAATAAATTGGGCTTAAGACTCAAGAACACAATGTAGTTACTACTGGTCAGGATCGATCAAACCATCGATCGACCTTTCGTTTGAAATTTAACAACCAATTCCATCTGGTCTGACTGAGCTTGATGAGCTCTGTCAAATCAGACTGAATTGTCCCAACTGCATGATGGAAAAAATATATGCTTGAAATCTTGATATTTCAACAGTGTGAAGTGTGTTAATTAATTTATAGAAATCAAGAACTTGTTTTTCTATTCACTTATTGGAATTTTTCTGCAATTAAAACAAGTAAGTAAGGACACATTACCAGTGACATGAGACCCCAGGGGGCCTAAGGCACATGCCTGACAAAGTTGTTTAAAGATGGATCTAATTAGCATCTATGGTTAGTTAACACTACAGAGGAATAAAGCCCTGTAATTATTTATAACTCTGTTATTCATGTCAGATGATTATTTCTAAAATTGAGATGCTGCCACTGAAATAATACCCAGATTAACAGTAATGAAAAATGAAAGTGCCAATGACACTGTAGCTTAACTTGACTGTGTGTAATGCTTGATGAAAAGGATAATGTTCAATGTTTATGAAAGGGTTGTGAAATAAGACAAGAATTGTGATAATTGAGAATATGTTAATTTCTGTTCCCTGCATGCTATGTTTTCATAAGAATAATTTGAGTGAAGACTGTACTAAAGAATTAAGACCTGGGTTGATGCCCTAACAGTTAACAGTTAACATATGTCAACCAAAGTTACCAAGTTACAGTGAAATCATTCCAAAACGAGTCATCCTACCAAGTTACAATGAAATCCCTTCATAAATATGATCTGTTGATTGTGCTAAAAGTTTTCGGGTTTCGGGCTCTTGCAGCTGCCATGGTTGACTGATTGCAACCAAAAGGGGGCATTCTCATCTAGACACTACCTAAAATGTGCATATGAAATTTTGTGATGATTGGACGAGAACTAACCTGTGCCAAAGATAATGTGAACAGACTGACAGACTAACAGACTCACAGACTTTCGCACGTGCAATGGCAATAGCTTATCTTGACTTTGTCAAGTAAAGCTAAAAATTAAATGGTTTATATCTGATATTTTACTCAAGTTAATAAAATTGATAAATTTGTCCATTGAGTGCAACAAGGCTTTGCAATGCTCTAGCATTGCAAGGCCTTTTAGCACTCAAGGAACAAAATGCACCATCACCCATGCTATTCTGTAGATTATGAGGCCTAAAACATAAAATAAACCAAGAACTTGAACTTTTCATGGCAAAGAAATAATTAAAAAAATAAAAAATGCCCACCAACATGCAATTTTACAAAAAATGGCCTGAGAAACAGAAGATCTACTTTGTAGGACCTAACTACCATATATACATTTACATAGCTGCAGATAACTTAACAGTATTTCTACATTATTGTTTGCTGCCTGAAAAGGCAGCCAACAATAAAGTAGAAACACTCAAGATAAATGCATCCTATCCAAGTTCTCACAGAAGAATCCACTTGGAACAACTTTTTCAGATCTCTAAAGAAGGGCCAGTTTGCGATTGTATAGGGACTTATGGGTTACAAGACTTTCACTCCAAGCATTGGTTACTAATTCCGAGCTATTTTACCAGGAAAGCAGTGCTTGTTCACTACAGTAAACAAACAGTGCTTCACTTACAGTCATCACACTGATGTAATAATATTGGATAGTGGGTTAGAATTGAGTCCTGCTCCCGTGTTGTGTCCTTGGTCAAGGCACTTAACCCTGATTGCCTACATGGGGGCACGATGACTTTGTGTACTATGGCATACTGCACATCGATGGTGCGCATGTCTTCAACCAATCTAACCCTGCCTGTGCTGCAGAGTTCAGAGTTACGATGTTGGAGAGCTGCCCGTCGTTGCTCTGTTGTTCTATCTGGGTACTCCGGCTTCCTCCACCTGTAAAACTGTCAGCGACATGATATGACCCTGGCTGTTAATGTTAAACATTATTAAAAAAAAGAAAAAAAAAAGAAAAGAATTGAGTCCACAAATCCATGGCTACTTGGTTATAACATGTTTTTTTCTACCTCTATATGCTGGCATTGCATTGCTTTGTGTTATAAAAGCTGTGCCTGGGTGTTTTGGGGGTTTTCAGGTACGGTTCTGGTTTTTGCAGCAAACCAGGAAACTGAAACATAAGACACTGCAAAAACTTGCTAAATGGTTTTACTGTGCATAAACTGATCAAACTACTTACTGGGAGGGATCTGGACTAATGGCCCCCTATGAACTCTCATCACTTAGTATATCCAGCAAAGCAGTGAATAAGGATAAGCCAGTGAGGGAGAAAATGTGACAATAAGAACACACCATTGATTTGATAAACTTTATTCATTTGTTGCCCTAATGTGTGTTTTTTTCAGTCTCAATACGCTTATCAACTGATCCTCTAGAACCCCTCAGAATGATCAAAGGGAAGGTAGGCTGAACCCAATGGGGGTATATACAAACAGAGATTTTGTGGCGAGTGCTATCAAAGAAACTATTTTGTATTTTTTTACAAGTTAAGGAACATGAACTGATATGCTGTTTACTATATGTTAATTTTCTTAACTGGTGGAGTGCATGAAGCCCATATTTGGGCTTTCTTCTGAAGTGAGGGTACCTTAACCTAAAGGCTTCATATTCTGTTGATGTGCTTCATGTAATCTTTGAAGCGATATTATTCAGTCTGCTCGTATTTGCCTTGTTGCAATTTATAGGAGAGTGCCTATTAGGCACTCTCCTATAAATTGCAATAAGGCAAAGACATATGAACCAATTCTGCCAACTAAAAACACTTTAGCACTCAACCAGTTAACACACAGAAAAAACAAATTATATTTATTTATTTGTTGGTGTTTAAGGTCACACATTTTTGCACAATGGCTAGTCATGACCACAACATGAGTACCAACTCAAGACCAGGGGTGAGCTTTAATAAACCATGTTGCCCATTTTAGAGAGGGTTTGCACCTCCCAAGCATTGGAGACTGGGTCCTATTTTACCAGTAAAACAGAGCCTGTTTACCACAGTGAACAGACACTGCTTCACTTCCCAGGGTTCCCACGGGGAAGAAAAACCAAACCGAAATCGAGTTTTTCCCTGAAACAGAACAGAATCTGAAATATTGAAATCTCCCAGCTCAAGAGCTAAACAAATTGAACCAAATCGAAATATCAGGACATCCATCAATCCTATTTTGTTGATGGTGGTCTGTGCAGCACATTTGGTACCACAATGTTCATGAGTAGTGTATTTATTTATTTATTGGTGTTTAAGGTCACATATTTCTGCACAATGACTAATCGTGACCACAACAGTTTTATGGGTGGAGGAAGCTGGAGTACCCGGAGAGAACCACTGAGCAACAGTGAGCAACTGTCAGCTCGCCAAACATACTAACTCCACACAAGCAGGGTTAGCATTGGTTGAAGACAAGTGCACCATCGACATGCAGTACACCATAGTACACAATGCCACCTTGCCCCACATGAGCAATGGGGGTGAAGTGTCTTGCCCAAGGACACAATGTATTTGCCGCAGGTGGGATTCGAACCGAGGACCTCTCGGCTTGGAGCCTGCAACTCTACCTACTGAGCCATCATGCCCCCCATGAGTTGTGTACAGACTTAGATAACCATGACAATCCCTCCTTGTTCAAAATGTATTCACAGACAGATATTACAGGGTCAATGAGAAAACATCCTGGCCTGAGTGCAGGTAGCATCACCCACACACATGTACTAAAAAAACATACCAGATACAGAGGAGTAACTGCAAGGGGTTTGAATGAAATCATTCCCCACACATTTCCTGAAAAATGTCAGCCTTATATACATTCACTCCGGAAATCCCATGTATTCTCACCCTCTTGGGTCATTTTGCTATTGTTATTCCTCAACTGGGCAAGGAACTTCATCCCAAATGCCCACTTGGGGGCACGATGGCACTGTGTACTAAGGCCTACAGCACATAGATGGTGTACATGTCTTCAAGCAATGCTAACCCTTCCTGTGAAGATTTAGTGCATTGGAGAGTCTGGAATTTGCTCGCCATTGCTCGTTGGTTCTATCCGGCATACTCCAGCTTCCTGGAGGTGACACGAGGTGACCCTGACTGTCAAGTGTCATTAAATCCCAATAAATAAATATTCTTCCATTTTCTGAGTACTTTCAAAAGACACTCAGGGTGATCCAACTGAGATGAAAAGTTAATTTTTTTATTGGGGAATACTATTTTATCGGTCGAGTCAAACCATTTTTAACACAGTAAATAAGCACTGCCTCACTTTTCATGTTTCCTGAGGGAGAATACAATTATTAATTAAAAGTATGACACACAAAAATGCCACTGTACTCCCACAGACATTTTGAAATTTATTGATAAGGTTCAAAAGGTTAAAACACTGGATATTGCTTCAAATTAGATCCAGATCACTGGAGCTGAAAAAAAATATCTAGTACAGATGGAATTACCAAAAGTAATTTGTGTATTGAAGCATAGGATCAGAAAATTGAATTTTTGGTATACATATACCACAGTACACAAAATAAAATATCCAACAGATAAGGCCCCACAAAGTAGATCTTCTGTTTCTCAGGCCATTTTTTGTAAAACTGCTTGTAGGTGGGCCACATCTTATTTTATTTTTTTATTTTTGTAATTAATTCTTTGCCGTCAAAAGTTCATGTTCTTAATTTGTTTTATGTTTTAGGCTTCATAATCTACAGAATAGCAAGGGTGATGGTGTATTTCATCCCTTGCGTGCAAGAAGGCTTTGCAATGCTAATGCATTGCAAAGCCTTATTACACTCAAGGGACAAATGTTAACTTGGGTAAAATATCAGACAAAAACCATTCAATTTTTATTTTTTTTATGTTTGCACTGGTTATAAAAGAAGACCATGTGTCAGCCAAAAGGACCATGCGAGGGCTTGGGAAACAGATTTTTTTCCTTTTTTAGGCCTTAACAGTGTTTTGGTACACAATCACTATTTTGATAAACACCCAGTCAAATGATGATCCTCAAGGATACATAAATTGAAAATTTAAGATAACCCCACAAAGGTCATGCACCTAAAAATTACCTAACCCTTTTGAGCCAAGATAACTCTAATCCCATTGCACTCTCTTTTGTCACTGTTTTCTCTTTTTCTAACTGGTTGGGTGCTGGTTATTCATTATTTTTGGTCATCAAATTTGCTCACTTGTCCTGACTTGTAACAATTTATGGGAGACAATTGGGGTTAAGTGCCTTGCCCAAGGATACACCACTGGAGTCCGAATCGATTGCTCAGACGGTCACCCACCCAAGGACTAACCGGGCCCAACGTTGCTTAACTTCGGTGATCTCACAAGAACCGGTTACCACAATGCCACTGCGCCCCCAAATGACAAACTTAATGTTCGCAGAAGTCAGGTATCTATCTCTGCAGCAATCAAACAATTCGACAGCAGCAGATCTAAAACATCGTCAGAGAAGAAATTTAATGAACTGCCAGATGAAATTTTTAATAATCCAACATTAATCTACAAAATGAATTTATTATTAAGGATGACTCTTTTGCTGATTTAAGATTCACAGTCAAATGCAAACTCTGAAGCCAGTGGTCCGATTCTTTAATGAATCTGATGCCGTTAGGGCTTGAAACCAGTCTAGCCCTTAAATAATTCACTCGCAAAGTTTTAGATTCAAGCAACTGGAATATTTCAGTTGGTTTTTTCAGACCTACTGAAATTTGCCTCTCCACTGGTGATTTGATTCGAGTTTTTATTCAAGCAAAAAATTGTGATTTACCACGTCCCAGTTACAATAAATCTCTGCAATGACCTTCAGGTGCAACACTTCACTTCGGATTCTGTAAATAAATCTGTAGTTTTACCTCAATATCTGACTCTGATAGACAAAATATGTTAATTATTAATTTTTGAAGGCAATTATCCACGCATATAATAATTGAGTAATATGGTATATTTCTGGCCATACATCTACATATGTGGCCACATCATTTTTCAGCTCACTAAAAATAATGTCAGACAAAGCACTTGCATCTAATGTGCTGACATGACCTCTGTCAGGGTGGATATGTACATGAGTAATTTCATAAGACGCAACACTCAAAATGTCATCTGAAAAGTTTGATTCAAAAATACCAATATTTACGTAACTTTGAAAAGTGGTGATGTGTAACTTGTACAAAACACTGTTATCGCATGTGACATATTATTTATTATTTATTGATGTTTAACCCTTTACCTAACATGAAAAGCAGACGACACTTGCAAAAAAAATTCTTGAATAACTATTTTTTTTCATTTTTTGTCTCAAAAACATAGGTTATGACCCCTCGTTGGAACGAGCTCGATGAGCTCGTTCCAACGAGGGGTCATAACCTATGTTTTTGAGACAAAAAATGAAAATATTTGGAAAATTAATTGCCGATATTTGAGAATAGCGCTGGCCGGTTTTGGCCGTTACGTTGGGTAAAGGGTTAAAGTCACATATTTATGCACAATGGCTAATCATGACTGTGACAGTTTTACGGGAGGAGGAAGCCGGAGTACCGAACAGCTGCCAGCTCCCCAACATTGTAACTCCGCACTGAAGACATGCGCACCATCGACGTGCAGTACGCCTTAGTACACGGCGTCATCGTGCTCCCACACAGGCAATGGAGATGAAGTGTCTTGCCCAAGGACACAACACGGTTGCCGCAGGTGGGATTCAAACCGAGGACCTCTCGGCTTGCAGCCTGCACCTCTATATACTGAGCCACCGCGCTCCCTATCACATGTGACAACACTGAATTTTATTAACATTCATTCTAATGAGGTGGTCACATGATATGGTTTTGTTGAAATTTTTTTGTAAAATATATTTGTTTCAACTGCTTAATAAATTATGCGGATGGATGCAGCCAATTCGTCAGTCAAAGGGTTAAGAGACTTTCTGATAATTAAAAAGCTAGAGAATGCACCTCTTAATGTGAAGCCTCAAAATGAGTTGTAAATTCCAGGGGATATAACTTGGCTATAATTATTTATTTATTTATTTATTGGTGTTTAAGGTCACATACTTATGCACAATGGCTAATCGTGACTGTGACAGTTTTACGGATGGAGGAAGACGGAGTACCCGGAGAGAACCACCAAGCATCGACGAGAAACCATCAGCTCCTCAACATTCTAACTCTGTTCAAGCTCCGCTCAAGCAGGGTTACAGTGGTTGAAGGCATGTGCACCATCGACATGCAGTACACCTTAGTACACGGCGTCATCGTGCCCCCATGTACATGTAGGCAACCGGGATAAAGTGCCTTTCCCAAGGACACATCGCGGGTTGTCCTGGTCGGGGATTGAACTTGGTACCTCTAGCATAGAAGTCCAACAGTCTACCACTGAGCCACAGTGCTCCCGACTTGGTTATAATTGTCACGGGTTTAAAATTCTGGACTGTGTGCATGTTCACTTGTCAGTGGTCATATTTAAAAAGTTTCGTTAAATTCAATTCGTAAATACAGGAGGAGTTGCTTCCACAAGAATCTCATGGTGAAATCTATATAAAATCTTAGGAGATAACAAAGTTAAAATTGACACAGATGGAACATTTTAAAATATGCACATGTTCATTTCTTAGTGGTCATGTTTGAAATGTTTCATTCAGAAATCCATATTAAATCTTCTAAGCTGAAGGGGAGATAACCTGGTTAAAATAATCACAGTGACTGAAATTTTTGACACATTCATTTCCACCTGTTAGGGGGTCATGCTTTAGAATTTTAACCCATTACCCAACGTAATGGCCAAAACCAGCCAGCACTATTCACAAAAAATGCCAATTAATTTTCATTATTTTTTCGTTTTTTGTCTCAAAAACACATGTTATGACCCCTCTTTGGAACGAGCTCATCAAGCTCATTCAATGAGGGGTCATAACCTATATTTTTGAGAAAAAAAATAGTTATTCAACAATTTTGTTTGCAAGTGTCGTCTGCTTTTCATGTTAAGTAAAGGGTTAATCAAAATCAGTACATTAATGAAGTAGGGAACACACACAGTAATCTCATTTTATGTTCAAAGGAGTAGAACTTATATAGGTATCAATGAACTAAATATCTGAATTAGAAATACCCGCCTCGAAATGTTGCACTCGGAAGTGATGCAATCTCTAAAAATAAACAACCCTGGGAAAATAAATTGTTTCAATAAACGTTTGAAGCATTCTATTGACATCCTGCGTTATTGATGAATATTCCAGATAAAAAAAGAGGGTGATTTGATGACTTTTGAACCTAAAAAATACAATTTATATTTGGTGTGTTTTTGAAGGGAATTCCCTGAAAAATGTGTGCACGCGACTGGTACTTCCCTTGCAGTCAATTTTTCTCTCTTATTTGTTCCATGATCCCCTGTTTTGGGGTCAGAAAAAGTTGTCTGAAGGACTATACTTGACAAAGATATTTGAATGCCAAAATTAAAGTGATGCAATCATATTTGTTTTTGTCTGAACGTAATAATGGTCGCCTATGGGAAAATATTTAGTTCCGTGATACCAATAATTAAATTCATCATGGATTGAAAAATTTGGAATAGCCACCTATTCATTTATTGGTGGTCATGTTTAAGAAGTTTCATCTAATTCGATTCTTAAACAAAAAAAGAGTAGTGCACACACAAGAATATCATGTAGAAATCTATATTAAATCTTCGAAGTTGAAGGGGAGCAGACATGTTAACTTTTCCGGAATGCCCAGGAAAATCCCAAAATTTCAGTGTAGTTCCCGGCCTCCCGGACAGGAATCAGTTTGGGACAAAAAATCCCAGAAAACAACAGTTGAATATTTCTTTGCCATTGTAACTTATGTAAAACGTTCGGAGTCAAATCACATGCATTTCAAACTGTGGTAAAAACTCACGAAGCAGTAAAATATGGATTTAAGTTAAATTTATTTAAGAAAAAGGTATTTTATGTTATATATTTCAACGGTGTTCATGTTTGTTTCTTTTTTTTTTCTTCGGAATAGGAGATTTGTGATCAATGTGCAAGTGTAGAAGTGAAAATAGGTGACTTAGTTGCAAAAAATTGAAAACTCCACCTTCATTTAAATGCAGTTTTTTGTTAAATAAAATATATGAAAAGGAATTAAATAATATTATATATTTATTTATTCATAGAATAGCTTTAATTCTCATCCCTTTTCCAAATCAAAATGTAAACAACACCTTGACCTCAACTATTTAACACAGTTTAAAAATAGGTTAAAGTCGCTTAGAATGCCAAAAAATTATGACTGCAAATTTATACACAATGGACTTATTTTCTAACACTACATTTATTCTGTGGTGCTGACTACAGAACTGTTAACTGTTGGCCGTCTGTACCCAGAAAATTTCGAATGAAATTAAAAAAAAAAAAAAAAAAAAATGCTTCAATGATGAAAAGAAAAGTTTAGTGCAGGGCACAAACGTCCACACATGCAGGATTTTGATAAAGACACTTTCCAAGTACTAATCTTCTTGAAGTAACTGAACATATTTTCCTGTCAACATTTCCAGACTTGCAACATTTTTAGTTTAGTAGACTTTGGTAAATGCAAACCACAGGTGGTGGTGCTCTGTGGGTGAGGAGTCATGAAGAGGAGGATGGCAGAGGGGATGATGGGGGGGGGGGGGGGGGGGGGGTCAAATGAACAATTATTTTATGATTTTGTAACATAGCATAAATGCATCAGCATAACTGACAACTACATCTGGATATAACCTGGTGTTAACTGGTAGAGTGCTGAATTATTTTTGGTCATCAAAAGTTGTTCACATATGTTTGCCTTGTTACAATTTATGGGAGAGTGCCAATAGGCACTCTCCCATAAATTGTAACAAGGCAAATCCTAACAGACTAAATAATTTCACTTCAAAGGTGGTATGAACAACATCCACAAAATATAAAGCCATTAAGTGCTGGTACTGACACTTCAGAGTAAAGCCCAAATATGGGCTTCCAGCACTCAACCAGTTAATGGTGGTCCATGAGCTGAAAATTTGAACTTTTCCCTGAAATCCATCCCATTTACATGAAAATCACCCTCAGGTTCCCTGAAAAATTATTCTGGAGGTTAACATGTCTGAAGGGGAGATAACCTGGTTAAAGTGGTTGCAGATTGAACATTGTGGAATATACACATTTCCACTTGCTGGTTGTATTGTTTGAAAACTTTCATCAAAATCGGTTCATAAATGTAGGCAGAGTTGTGCACAAAAGAATCTTGCATTGAAATCTACATTAAATTTTTCTTTGTTGAAGGGGAGATAACCAGGTTAAAGCAGTCGCAGATCGAAAATGTTGGAATATCTGCATGTCCACTTGTTAGTTGTAATATGTGAACAGTTTCATCAAAATCTGTTCATAAATGTAAGAGGAGTTGCACGCACAAGAATCTCCCTATAGAAATCTTTTAAGTTGAAGGGGTGAAAATCTGGTTAAAATTGTTGTAGATACAAACTTTTGGAATTTGCCCATGCCCATTTGTTCGTTGTAATGTCTAAGATATGGCATCAAAATCAGTACATGAATGCAGGAGGAGTTGCGCAAACAAGAAAGTCAAGAATCTCACATAGAAATCTATATTAAATCTTCTTACTTGAAGAGATATCCTGGTTAAAATTGTTGCAGATTGAAAAGTTCAGAAAATACGTCTGCTCACTAGTTAGTTGTGATATTTGATAAGTTTCATCCAAATCAGTTCATAAATTCAGGAGTTGCACACACAAGAATTTTGGTAGCATTTATTCTATTATATCTTGTTTGGCAGAGCTCTATAAGGTCTGTCAATTATTTATATTTATTTATTTATTGGGGTTTAACTGTCAGCTCCCCAACATACTAACTCCACACAAGCAGGGTTAGCATTGGTTGAAGACAAGTGCACCATCAACGTGCAGTACGCCTTAGTACACGAGAGCACCGTGCCCCCAGATGAGCAATGGGGGTGAAGTGTCTTGCCCAAGAACACAACGCGGTTGCCGCAGGTGGGATTCGAACCGAGGACCTCTCGGCTTGCAGCCTGCACCTCTACCTACTGAGCCACTGCGCCCCCAAAAGAGGTCTGTCAAACAAGAGATAATAGATTAAATGCATGTACTGGATGTATTTAGGTCTATGAACAAAAGAAAACTGAGGAGAGTCAGGGTAATTTCTTGACAGGTTACAAGATTTTTTATTCAATTAACAGGACTTTACTCTATAACCTATATTCAATTAACAGGTCAAATTTGTAGTGGAGGTATGGTAAATAGTTTTGTGCTGGGAAATTATATTCAATTAACAGGGTTATTCAGTTAAGAGATATCCAATTATGTGGGCTCCACTGTAGTTGAATTTATCTTACAAGAATGTATTTCCCAGTACAAGTAAAAACATGTAGACAAAATACAAATATGTCTTGAGGGTAGCAACCATACATGCAATCATTCGATTCAGAAAGAGAACATTTTTACCTGCACTTTTCGAAAGCTGATTACACATGGTGCAGCCACCGTTTTGATAAAAGTAATTATTACCACTTTTGTGGGCGTTCCTAGCACATTAACGATGTTTTGTTGGGCGTTGACCCCTCGTAATGCTCAACAAGTACAAGTCATGTGACGTGTTGGGCCGTTATTGACTATAACAGCCCAACATGTCAATAACAGCCTGACACATATAAATATAGACAATGACATCACATCTCTCAGCCGATCAACAATATTTTTCCCAGATTTCCATTTGGATCGAAATTCAATTCGGATTTTCTTAATTTGTAAACACAATTAACACATTTGTTTCAAGTGTTTCCCTTTGTGTCACAGATAGATAATGTATCAAATATAGGAAGCGATACACGCAAAGTAAGTGATGACATCTTTGATGAATAAACTCCTTGCCAATAGATCGCATTTCGAAGATATATTTCATCATCCAACTTCCCAAATTTCACCGCAGACTGATCAGACGATAGTCATGTTACCTGGTTTGTTTGTCAACAAATCAGACGATAGTGTCGCTGTTTTTTTAATTCTAAAACATCAAACTTCATTTATTTATCTTATTTCCCATATAATTTAATTGTAATGTCCCCGATGTACGAAAGTGGCAATAATAGAAATAACAGCCCTTGAGCTTATTAGCGGCCCTCGACTTTGTCGCGGGCCGCTAATAAACTCTTGGGCTGTTAACCACTTCTGTTTAGACGTTAATACACTGTAAAGCCTCTCAAAATCATGTTATTGTTATATTAAATGATAAATAAATCACTAACCCAGTAAAATAAATTAGACTAAATCATTTTTTACCATGATGATATTTTTATAAAGGCTTACCATGCATTAAACCTCAAAAATAAAATACAGAAACAAACAGCTGAAACACTGCTATAAACTCCGGCGGTTATAGTACAAGTGCAACAATCAATGGGGATTATGATGTCATGCACAGCTCAAGAATGCAATACCATGATGTCACGGTCTTCATTCATAAAAAATCAATTCCTAGATGCTGAATGATTGTCTAAATATATGAGAACAAGTCAACAAAAGGAGAAATATTGGTTATTAGGACCATATATTGATCGACTCATCCCAACAGACTCGCTAATATATGCCCAGAGACGAGATCTCAACTTTAGTACACCATCTCAGAAACCCACATGGTGGTAAAAACCTGCATGTATTGTATTAGTTTAGAGTCTTGATTTATTTTTGGAAGATGGCAATATTGGTTTTGCCTACAAATTACTGAAATATGCCAAGGCATGTAGGTTGAATAATTCATTCTTCTAGCCAGATAAAAATTTTAGTTTGGCATACTGTTTGTTCTATATATCAGATATAAAGTAAATCTCTGTTAACCTTTACCCAATGAATCGACGCATCCGCCCGCATAATATGCAAATTCAGCAGTTGAAAAAATATTATTTTTCAAAAAATTGCAACAAAGCCATATCATGTGACCCCTCGTTGGAACGAGCTCAATGAGCTCGTTCCAACGAGGGGTCACATGATATAGTTTGGTTGAAATGTTTGGAAAAAAATAAAAAAAATTATATTTAAAATAATAAATTTTGATATCGTCTGCGTTGGGTAAAGGGTTAATTGAACAAGACAGTTGAGTGACATTCATATCCCTAGCTTACTTTTTTTTTTTATAACATCCATAATGAACAGTTTAGCAAAGTGAAGTTTTATAACATACTTATTATCAATATCTGTGACATCATGTTTGCACTTCTAGTTGAGCATGGGTCTGGGTCAATCACATGCCAATATATTTAATTACAATTACAATAAGGGCTATAACTGTGAACAAAAATACTGAACCTAAATCATAAAAAGGCAATGAATAATGTATGAAGATTTGAGCAGACAACTTTTGTGATGGAAATCTTGCCATTAATGAGGGCCATACTATGCTGAAAAAGTGCTGAATAAAATATTCATTTCCATGTGCAAATCCTCATTTCAAACTCATTTTTCACACCAAGTTTTTTAAAAATTTAATTAGAAATATTGATGTTAAATGGACAAACTTCTGTAAAGGAAATCTAGCAACAAGAAGGGACATAGATCTGGAAAAAGTCATAGGATCAAATTTCCTTTTGATTTAAAGAATATACACTTCATATTGAGTAATTTTAACCCTCAAGAGCCTAATTCTGACTTTGATCACAATTTTTGTAACAGAACAGGTGCCCCTACATGTAGTCTCTGGGTTAACTCATAAGTTACATTCTAAGCACCTCGGTAGTTATTTTTAGGCAAGTCTTGGCCAAAAAACTTTTGCCAAAAAACAGCAGGAAATCTACAGGATAAGACTATCATAGTGTAGCGAAAATATGTAAAACTCTGTAGGCCCTTAAGGATTAAGTTTCGTAAAAATCCAATGAAAAACGCAGAAATTCGGACAAACTTTGTCAACAGAAAATAAGCCACAAAGTATATATGACATATATGCTAGTGACCAACATATGACCTTTTTCTCGACTTGACTGGATGAAGCCAGCCTATGCCACTGTCATCCATAAATATCAAAAAGAAGATATTTCACTGCAGTCATTTTGATAAAATCAAATGAGAAAACAAAAAATAAACTGCTAAGCACAAAACTGAAAAAACAAGAGGCCTGCATCGCAAAGCGCTGCTAATGCCATCCCTCCCTCCCCCTCCCCCCCCCCCCCCCCCCCCCCCCCCGACTGCAAACTAGTTGAACAAGTGAAAAGGGTCATAACTCAGGAAAAAATGTGTGGAAGAAACTCACGCTACACAGGGATCGCCCCCCCCAACCCCACCCCCCACCACCCCCAGATTATGCTATATCACAACACCAAATATCATGCAAATCGGAGTTGCAGTGGGTGAGATACATGGAAAATGTTGGTACAGATGGATGGACAGGCAGATGATGCATGGACAGATGGACAGAAGTATCCACTTTACAGGTTGGGGCATAAAAAAAAGCATCCCATGGCAAGGTTGGGAGTTTACAACTTATAAAGTGACCCTACAGAGATAATCAAGAGCCTCTGTTATACTAAAAGCCCTTAACTCAGGCCATTGTTCATAGCAGCCGAGCTGCTACTGTACTGAATCATGCACTGTTGCTCTGCTTCGTTTGAAACAAAACAAGGATTTGAAAAAAATGGTAGAATATGATTTTAAGAGTTTGCTTTAATTAGCTAAATGAAAAGGATAATGTTCAATGTTTATGAAAGGATTATGAGAATATGTTAACTTCTGTTCCCAACATGCTATGTTTTCAATAAGAATAATTTGAGGTGTAGACTGTACTAAAGAATTCAGGACTGGGTTAATGTGGCCCTCACAGTTAATGTCTGTCAGCCAAAGTTACCAAGTTACACTAAAATTATTTCTAAATGAGTCATCCTACCAAGATACAATGAAATCCCTTCTTCAATATAACTTGTAGACTTTGCTAAAGGAATCTAGGTCACGTGATAGTCTGGCGGTCACGGTCGACCAATCATGACCAAAATGGAACAGTCTCAGCTAAACATCATACAGAGTTATCCTTGCAAGTTACAATGAAAATTGCTTCATAAATATGAGCTGTAAACTGCGCGATTCAAATCTAGGTCACGTGCCATCACGGTTGGACCGATCATGGACAAAAATAGGACATTCTCATCCTACCAAGTTACAATGAAATACCTTCATAAATATGACCAGTAGACTGTGCAAAAGATTTTTGTGTTTTCAGGATTGCATAGCTGTCACAGTTGACCAATTGCGACCAAAAGGGGACGTTCTCATCTAGACATTATATGGAGTAATACGGGAGTCATCCTACCAAGTTACAATGGAATCCCTTCATAAATATGACCTCTGGACTGTGCTAGAGGTTTTCAGGTTTCAGGCTCGCGTAGCCATCATGGTTGACCGATCTTGACCAAAAGGAGACATTCTGATCTAGAAATTATATGGAGTCACCCAACCAAGTTACAATGAAATCCCTTCATAAATACAATCTGTAAACTGTGCTAAAGTTTTTTGGGTTTCTGGCCCGATTAGCCATCACCGTTGACTGATCACTACCAAAAGAGAATGCTTTAATCTAGACATGACCTCAAACCTGCATATGAAATTTTTAGATGATTGGACAAGAACTATGGAGTGTAGCCTGTGCTAAAGAAAATGTGAACAGACTCACAGACTTCTTTCACACATGATGGCACTAGCCTATCTCGACTTTGTCAAGTTAAGCTAATGAAAGTGTCAATGACACTGTAGCTTAACTTGTGTGTTGTGTTTGATGAAAAGGATAATGTTCAATGTTTATGAAAGGATTATGAAATAAGACAAGAATTGTGATAATTGGGAATATGTTCATTTCTGTTCCCTGTGTGCTATGTTTATGATAAAAAATAATATGAGGTGTACACTGTACTAAAGAGCTGAGGGGTGGGTTAATATGACCTCACAGTTAATGTATGTGACCCTCACAGTTAACGTATATCAACAAAAGTTACCAAGTTACAGTGAAATTATTCCAAAACGAGGCATCCTATCAAGTTACATTAAAATCCCCTCATAAATATGGCCTGTAGACTGTGCTAAAGGTTTTCGGGCTTCGGGCTCCTGTAGCCATCAGTTTCCCAATTGCGTCCAAAGGGGACGTTCTCATCTAGACATTATATGAAGTCAATCTACCAAGTTACAATGAAATCCCTTAATAAATATGACCTGTAGACTGTGCTAAAGGTTTTTGGGCTTTGGGCTCTGGCAGCCATCATGGTTGAATGATCACAACCAAAAGAGGACATTCTCATCCGGACACTATTTGGAGTCATCCTACCAAGCTACAATGAAATCCCTTCATAATTATGACCTGTAGACTGTTCTAAAGGTTTTCGGGCTTTGGGCCCCTGAAGCCGTCACAGTTGCCCAATCGTGTCCAAAAGGGGACGTTCTCATCTAGACATCATATGAAGTCAACCTACCAAGTTACAATGAAATCCCTTCATAAATATGACCTGTAGACTGTGCTAAAGGTTTTCAGGCTTCGGGCTCGGGCAGCCATCATGGTTGAATGATCGCAACCAAAGGGGGTCAATCTCATCTGGGCATCATCTGGAGTGATCCTGCGAAGTTACAATGAAATCCCTTCATAAATATGACCTGTATACTGTACTCAAGGTTTTCGGGCTTCGGGCACCTGTAGCCATCACAGCTGACCAATCACGACCAAAAGGGGGATGTCATCATCTATGCATTATATGGAGTCAACCTAACAGGTTACAATGAAATCCTTCTATACATATAACCTTTTGCCTATGCTAAAGGTTTTTGGGCTCGGGCACCCATCAAGACTGAATGATCACAGCCAAAATGGGACGTTCTCATCTAGACATTATTTGGAGTCATCCTACCAAGTTACAATGAATGAAATCCCTTCATAAATATGACCTGTAGACAGTGCAAAAGGTTTTCGGGCTTCGGGCACCTTTAGCCATCAAAGTTGCCCAATCATATCCAAAAGGGGACGTTCTCATCTAGACATTATATGAAGTCAACCTACCAAGTTACAATGAAATTCCTTCTGTGCTAAAGGTTTTCGGGCTTCGGGCTCGGGCAGCTATTATTTATTTATTTATTGGTGTTTAAGGTCACATACTTATGCACAATGGCTAATCGTGACCATGACAGTTTTACGGGTGGAGGAAGCCGGAGTACCCGGAGAGAACCACCGAGCAACGACGAGCAGCTGTTACCTCTCCAACATCGTAACTCTGAACTCTGCACCGCAGCACAGGCAGGGTTAGATTGGTTGAAGACATGCGCACCATCGACATGCAGTACGCCTCAGTACACAGCGTCATCGTGCCCCCATGTAGGCAATCGGGGTGAAGTGTCTTGCCCAAGGACACAACGCGGTTGCCGCAGGTGGGATTCGAACCGAGGACCTCTCGGCTTGCAGCCTGCACCACTACCAACTGAGCCACCCGCGCCCCCCACCCCCCCCTCGGGCAGCTATCATGGCTGAATGATCGCAACCATAGGGGACAATCTCATCTGGGCATCATCTGGAGTGATCCTAAGAAGATACAATGAAATCCCTTCATAAATATGACCTGTAGACTGTGCTCAAGGTTTTTTGGGCTTCAGGCACTAGTAGCCATCACAACTGACCAATCACGACCAAAAGGGGATGTCATCATCTAGGCATTACATGGAGTCAACCTAACAGGTTACAATGAAATCCTTCCATAAATATGACCTTTTGCCTATACTAAAGGTTTTTGGGGTCGGGCACCCATCAAGGCTGCATGATCGCGATCAAAATGGGAACGTTCTCATCTAGACATTATTTGGAGTCATCCTACCAAGTTACAATGAAATCCCTTCATAAATATGACCTCTAGACTGTGCTAAAGGTTTTCGAGCTTTGGGCCCCTGTAGCCGTCACAGTTGCCCAATCATGCCCAAAAGGTGACTTTCTCATCTAGACATTGCATGAAGTTAACCCACCAAGTTACAATGAAATTCCTCAATAAATATGACCTGTAGACTGTGGTAAAGGTTTTTTTTTCGGGTTTTGGGCTCGGGCAGTCGTCACGGTTGGCAGATCATGCCCAAATGGGGAAATTCTCATCTATTCATCATAAGGAGTCATCCTACCAAGTTACAATGAAATCCCTCCACATTAAACATGACCTGCAGACTGTGCTAAAAGTTTTTGGGTTTCGGGCTTGGGCAGCCATCACGGTTGATAGATCATGCCCAAAAGGGGACGTTCTCATCTAGGCATTATACAGAGGCATCCTACCAAGTTACAATGAAATCCCTTCATAAATACGACCTGTAGACTGTGCTAATGGTTTTCGGGTTTTGGGCTCGGGCAGCCATACCGGTTGCCCGATCGCGACTAAAAGGGGACGTTTCTCATCTAGACATGACCCCCAAACCTGCATATGAAATTTTGTGATGATCAGACAAGAACTGCGGGGTGTAGCCCGTGCTAAAGGAAAATGTGAACAGACGTCACAGACTCACAGACTAACAGACTTCCGCACACGTGATGGCAATAGCTTATCTTGACTATGTCAAGTTAAGCTAAAAATGAGATCATACACACTGTCACAGTCGTCAGTAACTCATGTCATAATGAAAATGTAGCTGAGGGCTGTTGAGGGAGGGATCAGACAACTGACCAGATTTTAATGTCGCATATAGGTGCACACAATGCAAAAATTCCAAACTTGATACCTCAAACTGTTCTGCAGGAGTGGCGATAACAAGAATTTCTTTGAAAAGCATCGTCAGATTTTCAACCTTACTGATTTCCTGAACCTGATGCTTCATTAATTAAAATTTTGCTATAGATAGTTTTATTACCTGGTAAACACAGGCATGGACATCACTGCCCATGCATGGATTATGACCAATCCATGACCACTGTACTATATGCATATCTACACTTCAAACTCATATTTCACACAAGTCTAGTTAATTGTTTGTACAATTTTGACAATTTTAGAGGACTTCCACCTCTGGCATTGTTAACTGAATTGGATAGAATCAAACACTACATTATATCAAACAACATTGAGCACGATGATGGATGCTTGAAATCTCTGCAAAACCTTCAAATCTAAAAAACTTATCACTCAAAGACAATTACCTCTTTCGTTTTTACCCTGTTCCTACCAATTCAGCGACATCAATCTGCATAATATACTATTCAGCAGTTGAAAAAAAATTATTTAAAAAAAATTTCTACAAAACCAATGACCACTGAGCATGTTCCAAAGAGGGGTCACATGATACTGTTTTGTAGAAAATTTTGTTTAAATGTAATATTTAAAATAATGAATTTTGATATCGTCTGCACTGGGTAAAGGGTTATCATATTTCAAATTAAAATTCTACACACAAAACAGTGATTTTTAATCTTGAAGGATAAAGTAAGCAAGATTACTCCATAAATCATCCTAACTGTCAGAGATTTCATAACTTACTAAGATTGTTTCAATAGATCAAAGAAATGCTCCCAAAATAAATGATTACAAACTGGTGAGAGGAAGTTTTCAATGAGCTAAATCAGAGGACTCCTGTATAGAAAATAGACAACAATGATATATTGAGGATATTAAAATTATTGGAGTTGATTATTAATAATATTTCACTGTAAGGTGAAAACAATATGCACAACACCTTCGCTGTAGAGCTGGGAGGTTCTGATTTTTCAGATTCGGTTTCAGTTTCAGCTCGGTTTCAGGGAAAAACAAGAGCAACGTGAAGCGTGGCATATGCCCCCAAGCAGTGTCATAAAAGGGTAGGTAAGTCTCTCAGAGACATAACAAAAATCAAAAGAAAGCTTCCTCTAGACACCAACAATGAATCATAAAAAAATAAAATTAATTTGAATCAGCATTCACAAGTTATTAGACAGAAACCAAATTCAAGATGGCCACCATGGCAGGCATATTGAATTGGTTATCTGATCTAAAGTTGAAAGGAAGCTCCCTCTAGACCCCAATGATGCATAATTAAACTAGAGGATGGCCACCAAAGGGTGGCTGATTCCCCTGAAAAAAGCCTTGATAGCCATTCCAACCTTATTCACGACACACCCTCTGGTTGTGGGCAATAATAATATCAAGTATCATTAATATCCTTGAAGGCTGTAAGAAGTTATGGAGCGGACACAAATTCCGTCTACGCCTGGATGGACAGATGGACAGACAGACAGACGGACAGACGGACGACGTCACGGCTAGATCCCCCCGAAAAATTTTTTTAGTTATTGGATGGAAACCAAATTCAAGATGGCCACCTTGGAAGCCATGATGAATTGGCCTCTGGTGGCCAGCTTGGTTCAGCTGACAGTTCCAACATTGAAAGGAAGCTTCCTTTAGACAGTGACAATGCATAATTAAAAAATAACAAGATTAGTCTTGCAGAACATCAGTTATAGAGCAGAAACCAATTTGTATTTAACATTGGAGGTCACTGTGACCTTGACCTTGGCACTTCATGGTCAAGATATATAGGCTTCCTCCACTCATCCTACCTAACCTACATATGAAGTTTGGTAAAGATCTGGCTGGTAGTACTTTAGTTAATTGACGGAATGCAACTGTTCAAGTGGAGACACTTTCTTGGACTTTCACAATATATCAAGGATTTCGAAAATTTACAAATTAGCTCAAATCAAATTGAAATGAATTGGATCATTGGGATGATTTTGAGTTGAATTGAATTGAATTTTGAAGCTTAGCAGTGCTCTAGAAAAATAGACAGCAAATTCTGAACAGAGCACCATAGCTGCAATCAGGGACCATTACTATAAAACTTTTACAATTGTATTTTACAAAATTGTATTTTCTACAATCGAATATAAATAACTGAAATGAATAATTAGCATTTCAAAAGATGTGGCAATTTACTTACCGGTAAATTGCCACGCCATTTGAAATGCTAATCACCCATTTCAATTGGTTATTTCAGACATAGAAAATGCAATACTGGAAAATACAATTGTAAAACTTATACAGTATTGGCCCCAGGTCAAAATTGTCTGCCTGCTTTTTCCTTCACAGTTCTATACTTTCCACACTCACCAATTGACAAAAACGACGCAATAAAAGAAAGAAATGATTGAAGGCAAATTTACTATCAATGTACTGAATATATAAGCACACTGTACCACCATCCTCTGATTTGAGAAGTTTGGATTAACCCTTTGATACTTTTGTACGTCTTTTGGCGTACGAAATCAAACAGCGCGTTGATACTTTGTAGTCATTTGTGCTGTTATTATTTTTCAATGTTTTAAAGTTTTAACCTCAATTCATATTTTCTCCCGAATAGTGCTCAGTGACACAACCGTTGAACCAAACGTTATCGCAGCTTAAAATACTAATATAATAATCCTGCTGTCAAAACTTCTTAACTAGCGGAGTGCTGGAAGCCACTATCAGGACTTTCAAAAAACGTGGATACCAGAGCAAAAGCTAACACTTTCCTTGCTTATATTTCATATTCAGTCAAACACAAATAATATTTTGTTTATATAAATTTGTTTTATTACAAATTATTGGAGAGTGCCTGTGGGCACTCTCCAATAATTTGTAATAAAACAAGTTTTTTAACAAATTCAGACCTCCTAAAATAATCTACTCCTCAACCAGATAATCGCTAATGTGAAAAATACCTTCTTATTTGTACTTTCCGACGTTTGACATCGCATTTTGAAAAAAACGTTGAGGAAAGTGAACTCCCAGTGACGTTTAACGTCAGGATAATTAAAGTCTCAAAGGGTTAAGTACATTGACCTAGGTCACATAGCAGACAATGTGGGGCTAGGATGAAATCTATAGCCATTCAATCTGAAGTACAAGGTGCTTACCAGTTAGTTACAATGGCAAACTTCATACCATTTATATATTTATTTATTGGGGTTTAACTACACTTTCAGCAGTCAGGTTCATATTATGACAGTCCAAATTTTTAACTGCATACATTCAAGGTTAACAACATTGGGGTGGGGTGGGGGGGGGGGTGGGCATGTGTAACACTGTTCAACTGTACACCATAGCAGGATCAGGATACCACTGTGTACAACTAAACATTTTGAAAACAAGAGGTCAAGCATTTACCTAAACATGACTTTTTCCAAATAAAATAACATTCAGGGTTCATTGTCTCTTAAGAATGAAGTTAATTCAATGACTTTCAAGGACCCCCCTCAAGCCATTTGTAAGGACATTTTAGACAATTTTCGAGACTGTTCCAAGCTATATGCATATGGCTTTTAGAAAGACTTTTGATGAAGAATAAGGATGTTATTTATTTATTAGGGTTTAACGACACTTTAACAGCCAGGGTCATATCGTGTTGGTGACAGTTTTATGTGTGGAGGAAGCCGGAGTACCCAGAGAGAACTATCCGAGCAACGACGAGCAGCTGCCAGCTTCCCAACATTGTAACTCCGCATTGCAGTACAGGCAGGGTTAGATTGGTTGAAGACATGCACACCATCGATGTGCTGTATGCCTTAGTACATGGCATCATGGTGCCCCCATGTGGGCAATCGGGGTGAAGTGCCTTGCCCAAGGACACAACACAGAAGTCCAAATCGATCGCTCAAATGGTCACCCATCCAAAGATTAACCGGGCTTGATGTTGCTTAACTTCAGTGATCTGACGAGAACTGGTTACTGCAATGCCACCGCACCCCCAACTGTTGGGTACTAGAAGTCACTATCATGGCTCTATTGAAAAGCGCTGGAAGCCACTTTAGCCACTTTACACTCTATGTATTAGCTTGATGTTTGCTTGGCAGTGGAAGAAAATATTTTATATAAAATTGTTTGGTTGCCTTTTAATGGAGAGTGCCTCGTGGTACTCTCCAGTAAGATGTAACAAAACAATTATTTATGAACAAATTCTTACTAAACTGAGTCTACTCTTGCTGGTAGTGTGGTATCTTTATAAAAAAAAATACCCATGATTCAAATCACCTTTAAAAAATAATTTAGTACTTAACCAGGTAAATGAAAGTCGCGTCTGCTCACCTTCTATGTTTTACAGCTGGTACCAATACAGGCACTTCATTAATAGCGAACAAGAAAAGTTGTATTATCTGAGCAGTTGTTTTCAGTCAAGTGTCGTCTGCCTGCACAGGTATACAACACTGGAAACACGACTAAAAACAACTGCCAGGGCATTTTATAAGTCATAATACCTTTTAACCCTTTTCCTATGCACAGGATATAAACATTGATTATTTTAATTCTTTTTTTTTTTAATTTTTCAATAAAACCATATCATGTTACTTCTCACTGGAATGAGCTCTAATGAGCTTGTTCCAATGAGGGGTAACATATGGTTTTGTTGAAATTTTTTTTTAAATATTTTTTTCAACTGCTTAAACTACAAATTACGTGGGTGGATGCAGTGGATTTGTTGGGTAAAGGGTAAGGTTCAATATATCCTCTCTTATTTTCCAGGCTTCACAAGTTAAAATTTTGAAGCATCCTTAAAATTTCAGTACTTTCAAGACTAATGTACAAATTCCAATTATTTTCAAGGTCTTGAAAGACCTATTTTTCCATTCATCGACTTTCAAGGCCCACAATGAACCTTTTGATTTTAACTCTTTGCATGCTGCTGGAGGATATTCTTGCCCAGCACATGGTTTCTCTTGACTTTGAAATCAATATAATTTGGGTGCATTTTATCACATTTTCTCCCTATAAATTGAATGGATTTTTTTCCCAATGATTTCTTGTGTTATACTTAAAATAATTTTTCATCAAATCTAGTCATGGCTGCTGTAAAGTAAAGATTTAATGAAAAATACCTTGAAAATACTCAGCAGATTATGAGTTAAAGCACTATCAAGAGCAAGGAATTTCAGTTCAAAATGGAAAAACTTTCAAGGACCTATACCCTGTCCTGCATAAACTAAATCTGTGCTAATCTTTTTCTTTTTTCTTTTTTTTTTTGGGGGGGGGGGGGGGGGGGCAATAAACTTTGCATTTGACCATTACAGAAATAAACAGTATTTTTTTTATTCAGTAGCAATGAAGACAATTGAATAGATGGAATGAAAGCTGTTGTCTGCCAATAATAATTCAAAACATGTCATACATATTCAGTGTATTTAGCAAAACATTGCAATTATATTGGCAGAGCACATTCTCAAGTTTTCAATAAAATCAGAATAGAAGATCCAGCCAACTGTCGAATGCTAACAAGTAATCTATTACAAGTGGAATTCTCTACTCCAATCATTGCCTCCTAGTTATTAGGAAGATAAATACTTCACTTCTTGTGTTACTGACATTAGCTTATAACACAAACAAGGGACTGACATCAACAAAACAAAATAGGCATCACTCCAGGACTATTAGCTGAACTCCCATGAGGTAAGTGTTTTTTTTTTAACCTTTCCCTTTTACAGTAAAATAGTTCCAATAGACAATATGAAAGTTCCAACAAGACAAACAAGTGCACCGGCAGGCGGTGGATCAATTTTCGGCTGCCTATGAAGAAATTTAGCTTGTGAAGAAATTTTTAGTTGAACAAAAGGTCAATAATTCCTTCAAAAATAATTGAAGGAATTATTTCTGGCTTATGACCCATTAAAGTTGAATATATTGTTTTCAAGTTACTGTGTGGAGAATAAAAAGTCACCAAAGCTCCCAGATGGTTGCCATGGCGGCCATATTGGACATGCCAGAATGCTGGTTATCGAAAGGAACTATTCTCTAGTCATAACTACTCAACCATAAAAAAGTATCTGTTGGATGTATTGGACAGTCACAGATGGACGGATGGACAGTCACAGATGGATGGATGGACAGTCACAGATGCTGGTTATCGAAAGGAACCATCCTCTGGTCATGACTAATCAACCATAAAAAACAGTATTTGTTGGATTATCACATGGACAATCAAAAGTCCCTGAAAATCAAAGATGGCTGCCATGGTGGCCATATTGGATATGCCAGAATGCTGGTTATTGAAAGGAACCATCCTTTAGTCATGCTTAATCAACCATAAAAAAGCAGTATCTGTTGGATCTATAGTTTTCAAGTTATTGCATGGACAATCAAAAGTCCCTGAAAATCCAAGATGGCTGCCATATTGGATATGCCAGAATGCTAATTATTGAAAGGAACTATCCTCTTGTCATGACTAATCAACCATAAAAAACAATATCTGTTGGATGTATTTTTTTCAAGTTATTGCATGGACAAACAAAAGTTAACAGATGGATGAACAGACAGATGGACAGACAGATGAATGGATGGACTAATGGATGGATGGATGGATGGACAGACACTTATGCTGGTTATCGAAAGGAACCATCCTCTAGCCATGACTAATCAACCATAAAAAACAGTACCTGTTGGATTATCACATGGACAATCAAAAGTCCCTGAAAATCCAAGATGGCTGCCATGGTGGCCATATTGGATATGCCAGAATGCTGGTTATTGAAAGGAACCATCCTCTAGTCATGCTTCATCAACCATCAAACAGCAGTATCTGTTGGATCTATAGTTTTTAAGTTATTGCGTGGACAATCAAAAGTCCCTGAAAATCCAAGATGGCTGCCATGGTGGCCATATTGGATATGCCAGAATGCTGGTTATCGAAAGGAACCATCCTATAGTCATGCTTAATCAACCATGAAAAAGCAGTATCTGTTGGATCTATAGTTTTTAAGTTATCGCGTGGACATCAAAAGTCCCTGAAAATCCAAGATGACAGCCATGGCAACCATATTGGATATGCCAGAATACTGGTTATCGGAAGGAACAATCCTCTAGTCATGACTAATCAACCATAAAAACAGTATCTGTTGGATTATCACATGGACAATCAAATGTCCCTGAAAATCCAAGATGGCTGCCATGGTGGCCATATTGGATATGCCAGAATGCTGATTATCGAAAGGAACCATCCTCTAGTCATGCTCAATCAACCATAAAAAACAGTATCTGCTGGATCAATAGTTTTCAAGTTATTGCATGGACAATCAAAAGTCCCTGAAAATCCAAGATGGCTGCCATGGTGGCCATATTGGATATGCCAAAATGCTGGTTATCGAAAGGAACCATCCTCGAGTCATGCTTAATCAACCATGAAAAAGTAGTATCTGTTGGATCGATAGTTTTCAAGTTATCGCATGGACAATCAAAAGTCCCTGAAAATCCAAGATGGCTGCCGCGGTGGCCATATTTGATATGCCAGAATGCTGGTTATCGAAAGGAGCCATCCTCTAGTCATGACTAATCAACAATGAAGAAACAGTATCTGTTGGATTATTGTTTTCAAATTATCGCATGGATAAACAAAAGCTAACAGACGGATGGATGGATGGACGGACAGACAGACAGATGGACATTGCCATACCATAATACGGCCCGCTAATATGTATAAAAATCTTCAACCTCTGATTGCACGAGAGCTCGCTTAGTTTTTTTCTATGTTTACGGTTCCAGTAGCACATGTTACTGGCTGACATCACCATGTGAAATATTTGAAAAGAGGATAACAATGGATGGAGATTTAAAGTGCAATAAGGGCAGTAACTCTGTCAAAAAAATTGACAAAGTAAGGACTGTAACTGTGGAGAAAAATATGCCTACAATTTTTTATAACATTTGCTGAAGCAGCTTGTCACAAGGATACCTTATACCAACTTTTATTGAAATCCATCCACCCACTGCTGAGATATCGCTGCGGACGGAAAAAAATCATGAAAAAATAACAATGTAAGGACAGTAACTCTGGTGAAAAATAGGCAGGCAACTATTTTATAAACATGTGCAGGAGAGCGGCTTATCACAAAGATACCGAATACCAAATTCCATTGAAATCCACCCAGTGATTGCTGTGGATGGAAAAAAAATCATGCAAAATTGACAAAGTAAGGAAAGTAACTCTGGTTGAGAAATATGCAGACAGCCTTTTGAAAACACTGCTAAGGTACTGCTGCAGATGGATGCATGCACAGATGGACATATGCAAAGAAAGACAGACGTTCTAACAAATGACTACTTACAGTACGTGGAGAGTGGAGATTCCACCCAAGCAATAATTGCAAATTTGTTGCAAAGCATAAACAGTACAAGCAAAGTTTCTGCCAATGGACCTCCGGGTTAAACACGGAGGTCCATTGGCTGAAACACTGCTTGTGTTTTTTGTCGATATGTACAAAATTTGAAAGTTATAGCTTGGGTGACTACTCCACTCCGCAGGTGATTTAGTTATAATCCACTCTCCACGTACTGTATGTGGCTATTTTATGGACATATTAGGTGGCTAACCTAAAACACATGTCCAACATAATAAAACAAGTTTGGGGGGGGGGGGGAATTTGGGGGGTCATCTAACCCTAACCCTAACCTGACCCTAACCCTACCCACCCCTAACCCTAAGCTAACCCTAACACTAACCCTAGCCACATAACTCTAACACCCCTTCACTGACCCCCACTCCACTCCTCCCCACTCCTAAACCCCACCCCTAACCCTACTCTACATTTATCCAACCCCCCCCCCCCAACCACCCCCACCCTCCCCCACAATAAGAGATTCTGTTACGTGGCTAGCCACACAACAGACTTTAACCCCATAAGTATCCTGTTTTACTAACTCGTAGCCACATAAGTAGTCATTTGTTAGTGCAGATGAGATGGATGGATGGATGGATGGATGGATGGATGGATGGATGGATGGATGTGGATGGATGGATGGACAGATGGACTGACAGATACACATATGTAATCCAGTATATCCCCATTCTCTTTGAGAGTGGAGGTTTGAAAATCAAGGAGTGCAAAACAGTTGCCCTCCTCAGATTGCTTGGGAGTGCAATTGCACCTGAAATTTTCAATGCAAAAATGCCTTTTTTGGTTATATTATATTCCATAGTGGAAAAGTATAAATTTTATAGTAAATTTCCTTTCTTATTATACCTACCGAAATTGTTTACTACAGGCTTGCACTACAGTGGAAGAACCTAACTCGGATAAAATACTCTCTATTGTAATCTTTCCCAAGATTTGGGAAAGAAAAGTGGTGTAAAAACACCATGAAAAAATAAGCCAAAACTGGGTCGAGTGCCATCGGCGCACACCCAGTATGGGACGCTCTTCCATAGAACAAATCCACGACTTCCGTAAAACAGTGTGCAATGCGTAAATTCGTCATTCTTTTGATTCCGAACAACACAGGAGTTATGTGATCAGCAGGGAGGAAGGATTCTTACCCGAATAAGAAGACGGGAGGGCCTCCATGTAAACAATTTCGGTAGGTATAATAAGAAAGGAAATTTACTATAAAATTTATACTTCTTATCAACCTACCTCAATTGTTTACTACAGGCTGAATAGACAAAAGGCTGGAGGGAATCACATAACCAACCCACACATAACTCAATAGCACTGGGACCGTGGACAGAGGAAGAGATCCCTAGGCCTATCAAACCATAGCATCACAAACATTAGAAAAGACAATGAAAGATGAGGTGTATGGTGAAGTGCAACGCACAGACAGAAAGGGCAGTAACAGCACAAAGCTGGAACTGACCCTGAAAAAAGCTGAAAGGCTGGGATAGACAACAGCCTGAGCTGAAGAAAGAGGGCCCCGAGGTTCTCTGTCAGCTCCTGCAACAGTCGCAGATAAAAGGAAAATGTAGCATTTCTCCAGAAGGCTGCCAGTATAACATCAGTCATCTGACAACATGACAGAGTTATTAAAAGAGGAAGACAATGCACGCACCTCGTGGCAGAAAAAAACAATTGGTAGTACAATCATTAGTAGCTAGACGAGCGGAAGCCGCACAAATAGCAAGACAAGTCCATCAAGAAATGGATGCAGGAGAGATCTGGCATGTGGGAAAACGCATATTCATCCAGGAGAAAGGCGTGAACGCCCCCCACCCCCAAGCAGAGCAGCGCCCAAGAAAGTGACCACCTTGGAGTAAACTGCAAAGCCCTAGGCCTTTTCAAGGAAAAGAGCTGAACAAGCTTGGAGAGGCAAGGATGAGTGCCGAAATAATGCGGTATCACATAGGAAAAAATGTCTCCGAAGCATGGACATGTACCCATTGCTGGAGACCCCCAGAAACAAACATATACCAGAAACTCCGCAAGCAGTGTGATCGAAGGAGTGACAGAAGCAACAGAGTGATCGCACACCATTGACAGAAGAACCTCCCACTTAGCCACAGAGGCTAAACCAGTGGAGTGAGTGCCTCCTTGAAGAAGAAAAGCAACTCCACTGCGTGTCTCGAAAAACCACTATGGAGGAGACAGGACCCGATAAAAGACATGTGCGAAGGCACAATGAAGTCGGGTCAACTTGAAAACCTCCTCGGGCGACTTTGGCAAAGAAAGTCACGAGGTAGAGGGAGACATGCCGGAACCGCCGCTAACAGAGAGTGGAGCAGATTGATCCACCGAGGCGACGGGTGTGATCTAAAGGATTCGACGACTGCAGGTTCATATCTGGGTGAGAACCTGAGGTGGAATCGGAACTGGTAGGAAGGCGTAGCCGACAAGACCATCCCAAAGGAGGGCCAGAGCGTCCACAGCGAAAGCCAGAGCATCTGGACACGGGGACACGAAAGTGTCCACCGGATGGTTCCGAGTCACAAGAGATCGATGGAACCCGCCATGTGGAGCATCCACCTGGTGGAAAAGACCCTGCGCCGACAGGACAGGGAGTCGGCTAGGACGTTCAGCCACCCCGGCGTGGACATCCTGAGCGAGCAGTATAAGATCCCAAGCCAATTCGTACATTGGAACAGAGTGCATGCCGCCCTGTTCCGAATGTAAGCAACCACCGTCGAATGGTCGGACAACAGAAGGACCTGGCGATTCGACAGGTGAGGGATCCACTGCCTGAAACGCAGAAGAAGAGCAAGAAGCTCCTTCTGGTTGATGTGTAGAGCTGCATGATCCTGGTCCCACATCCCGTGAATGGAAAGACCTAGAGGATCCAACGTCGCACCCCATCCGAGATCGCTGGCATCTGCCGTCAGAACGCGATCGGACGTGGGTAAGTCCAACAGAACACCCTGCGAAAGCCACTGGACATCCGCCCAGAGGAGAAGGTGAGGATAAAGATATTCCGGAAACTGAAGCACCAGATCCAGAAAATCTACATTCGGCCTCCAACGACTGAGCAGAAAATGTTGGAGAGGTCTGACACGCAGCCGACCTAGAGGAATGAGATCCGTCACCGAACAGCAGAGATCGATAGGCCGGAGAATACTCCGAGCCATCGCGAATGTGGACTGGGACAGAGTCGGAGCAAAAGCTGAGAGAATCACAGCCTTGGCCTGGGGAACCGCCACCAAATTGAATTGTGTGCGGAAAGCCATCCCCAAATGATAAAACGACTGAGAAGGGACCAGGTCCGACTTCTCCTCGTTGACTCTGAAACCTAACGACGTGAGCAAGCTCAACAGAGTGGCGACATCCAACTCCAGTAAGGCAGCATTGGAATGCCCCTGGAGGATATCGTCCAGATATGCCGAAGTAGTCACCCTGGACTGTGTGCGATGGAAAGCTATCACATGCGACATCAGTCTGGTGAAGGCCCAAGGAACCAGGTTGAGGCCGAAAGGCATGGCCTTGAACTGGTAAACTCGCACAAGAAAAACGAACCTGAGATACTTCCGTAACGCCCAATGAATCGGAACGTGAAAGTAAGCGTCTCGCAGGTCGAAGCTGGAAGCGAAATCTCCCTGGTGAATTGAACGGAGGACCGACCTGAAAGTCTCCATGCTGAACTTGGAAGCAATGATAGACTGGTTCAGGAAACTTGGATCGATAACCGGTCGGAGTCGGCCGTCCTTCTTCGGCACCAAGAACAGGCGGGAATAGAAACCCACTGACCTAATGTTCTTGATGGCCTCGATCACCCCCTTTGTCAGGAGATTGTCTATCTCCATGGACAAAAGTTCCCGACGTAAAAAGTCTGAAGGAACTGTGGTTGGAAGAGGCACCCTGGACAGAGTGGGGTGCCGTCGGAAGGATATTCGCAGCCCGGACCAAACAACATCTAACATCCAATTATCGGATGTGATGGTGGCCCAACGGTCTGCGAACTCTGCTATCCTTCCTCCAACCTGGGACGAGTCGAGGTGAGGACCTTCATTTCGAACCCCGACGAGGCTCGCGAGAGGAGAAAACACCTCCTCTACTGAATGAAGAATCCTGGGACTTCCCTCAAGACTCCCGATGCTTACCCTTACCCCTTGAGTAAGAAGTAGAAGCGGTGGCAGAAGGATCAGCCCCTTTGCTTCACAGAGGAAGCAAAGGGTACTTGTTAGGCTTGGAATGGCCCGTGCCTATCCTAGAAGGCTGATCAAGCTGAAGAAACAGCAGCTGATCATTGGAATGACGTAGGACGTCATCCCGGACCGTCAACACAGAACCATGGAAAAGTTGCGGACCTGCCAAAAAAGCAGATCGAAGAGTAGCGCACTGCTCCTCAGGAAGGGATCGACCCGTGTCCAGCACAGAGTCCCTTCGAACTAATTCTAGATTAGCCGTGTTACAGGCATGAGTGTGAGTAAGATGCATGAGCGCCTTGGACAGCACAAGCAAAGGAGCCTGTACCTCGTCAAACTTATCTGGAGGCAGATAAGCAGCTAAAGCTGAGACGGCGTGATCGGAGAGAGAAAGCATACCAAGCATCTCTCTCGATAAGCCCAATGTGGACTCCAGAGTCGTCATCAGAATGACGGCAGACTAGGACTTGGAAAGCCCAAGGGAATTGGAGTCCTGATCCAAAACCGTCAAAGTCTGGTAGACCGACGGATTGGCGGAATCGTAGGAACGATAACGTGCCGGAGGCAAAAAGGTGTCAACCCTGGTGAAGAACGGAGCCTTCATAGCCTTGGAACTTAGCTTAGAGTCCAAGGCTGAAAATGCTTCAACCAACTGTACCGATGGGCACGGTTGAAGACGCCCAGAAGCGGGTTGCTCCATAGGCTGTTGGCGCGCGACCGATGATCGTGGCCTGGCTGACACTGTCGACTGGTTAGATGGTTTGAGATCTGGAAGGAACCCAAACACGAAATCAAGAGCTGCCCCCAAGTCCGAAGACTGCTGGCTCTCGACATCAAGCATGTCTGACTCTTCCCCTGAGTCGGAAGACACATAGCCCATCGTGGGCAAACCAGCAGACACCTCCCATGGTGTCGGAACACCAGGGGGATCAGAAAGCGGCCTGTTTCCAATCCCAGGAGGCGGCACCATAGGGGGCGCCTGGAAACCACTCGCTGTCTTGCTGGAAGCAACGGGAAGGCTCTTTGACAGAACCTGAGTGGGTAAGGAGAGGGCCTCCCTAAGCTCACTGCCCGTACTAGCCGGTTCGACAGGGGAACGAACTGGCAAAGTGGCTTCACCTCTGACCCTCTTAACCAGCGAAGGGTCACGATCCTCCAAAACACCCGAAGTGGGACGACGGGCGGCAGCCGAAACGTCTGAAGGCAGACGTGTATAGGGGTGTGACACACCCCGAGGATCAACATAGCGGGAACTCATGAGAGTCACAGCGGACCTCTGCAGGGCAGAAGGTCCAGGCTGCACAAAAAACGTTGGTCCCCCAAAACTGGTCGTGTGGCCAGAATGAGTGGACGGAAACGCCACAGAGTTCATAGTGTCCCACTAAGAACAACCGAATCCAAAGACAACTGTGGTGCTCGACGGCGCAGAGACCACAGGAGAGGGTCCGGCCGGCAGCCACTTCCAACTTCGCCGAGTTGAAGTCAGGGAAGGCTGAGGCCGATACCCCCACGTCTACACAACCAGACACCACAGCAGACCACTGCAGGTATAAAACTACTGTGCTCAATGGCTGAGAGGACACAGTAGAGGGTTCAGTCGGCAGCCCCAACTGACTTCGCAGAGTGGAAGTCTGGGAAGGCTGAGGCCGATACCCCACCACACTACAGACATCCCTGCAGACCCTGGCAGGGAGAAGCCGAGGCCGGCTAAAAACGGTGCCCAATGACGTTGTAGATGGAACAGCAGTAGCAGCAGATACGACAGGAGCTGTTGGAACTAGCGGAAAAGCGGAGAGAGCCACCAAGCTCGGCCTCCAAAGGAGGAGTCAGAACCCTAGTGACAGTCTCAGATGCCGACTGGAGAGGGCGCGTAGTCCCAGAACCAGGCATCTCTACACCAGAAATCCAACAGCTCCCGCAGTATCCACCACGGTAAAACACTGCACATTCCCCACAGAAGGGGAATAACTCTCACCAGACATGGTCAAATCGGGAAGCCCTGAAACGACAGCGGTCCCCACCTCCCACTGGTGCGGGAGGAGCTGCACATCCCCCACGGAGGGGGAGCAATTCTCATCAGACGTGGTCGAATTGGGCGACCCCGAAATGATAGCGTTCCTCACCCCCTGCGGGAGCGGGAGGAGCAGCACATCCCCCACGGAGGGGGTAAAACTCACACCAGATGTGGTCGAGTCCGGGGGGGGCCCCGAAACGACAGTGCCCCCCCCCCCCCCCCCCCCCACGGGGGCAGGAGGAGCTGCACATCCCCCATGGAAGGGGTAAACTCACATCGGATGTGGTCGAGTCGAGAGGCTCCCGAAACGACAGCGATCCACACCACCCGTGGGTGCGGACGAAACGGACACGAGAACGCACCAATGCCATGGGCAAAAGGAACTGCCCTAAAGGAACCGAACTGGAAAGAACAGAGGTGAGAGCAGTAGAAGAAAAAGGTGAACTCAACAGAAACAGAAAGTAGAAGAACACCCTCAACTACGAGAGAAGGTGGCAGAACCCAGACGGCCAACACCTAACTCCAATAACAATTAAATTTTTATCATCCCAAAAATTTCGACATTGTCGAATCGCGATGACACGATGTCGCAAACAAAACATTCGCGAAAACGGAATAGTAAATAATAAACAATGAGAATGTGGTTGAAAATATAAACGAGAATATATAAAACACAGTCCTGTTATTATACGATCTTCAGATTCATAAATCCAGTCACAGGAAAACCATTATCGACGAGTTAAAATATCACTGTTACTTTAGCAAAGATGGCACACACAGATCCACCGCGTGTGCGGATAATCAAAAGAATGACGAATTTACGCATTGCGCACTGTTTTATGGAAGTCGTGGATTTGTTCTATGGAAGAGCGTCCCATACTGGGTGTGCGCCGATGGCGCTCGACCCAGTTTTGGCTTATTTTTTCGTGGTGTTTTTACACCACTTTTCTTTCCCAAATCTTGAGAAAGATTAAAATAGAGAGTATTTTATCCGAGTTAGGTTCTTCCACTGTAGTGCAAGCCTGTAGTAAACAATTGAGGTAGGTTGATAAGAAATTGGCAAACACATCTTCTCATTATTCAAAATGTTGCATTCCATTCTTATGTGACTGTCTTCTACACTCAAAATCTATTGAAATGCGACACAGAATGGGTCATGAATTATTGTGAATCAATGTAACATTGACAAATCGTCCCCCGAGTTCCAATGTGTTCTCTGTGCCAGTAGGCACAGAGAACACATTGGAACTCAGGGGATGAAATTATAATACATTTTAAAGGCAGTCCAAAACAGGTCTGGCATTCCAGAAAATCAAGGGGTGCAAAGAATTGCCCTCCTCAATTTTTTTTAGGCATGCAGCACTCCTGCATGCCTAAAGAATGCCTGGTTTACTATGTGCATAAACTAATCAAACGTTTTACTGAGAGTGAACTGAACAAGTGGCCCTATTAACTCTTGTCACTTTGTCTATGTGGCAAAGAGGCAAACTAGAGAAACAGAATTTACTGCACCCAGTAAATTCAAGTCTGTGTGAAAAGGGTTAAAGTATCAGGAATAAACTATACAGAAGGAGAATTTATGGAAGCTTATTTTCAGGAGTAAATTATTTTCAAACAAATCCGAAATGGATTTTCGTTAATAGTATTTACAGATATTCATACAGCAATCAGAACATTTTTTTATAAGAAACCAGAAAAGGCATATATGTGACCAGCATTCAAAGGGTTCGATACACGAATCAGAAGTGGACATTTTTGGCTCTGCCCATCAAGCTGAGTGATGAAATACGTTCATGAACTTTTGAAATGCATTAAAGTGTAATGAAATGCATTCCCCAGTCTTTCTGAATAATATGCACTGGATGACCTTGGTGACTTCTTTCAGGCGGACCATATATTGAACCTCCAGCAGTTTTTAAATCAGTCGGTATAGTCCCATGTATACACCTACTTTAAAGAAATGGCTCCACCAACTACAGATCTGTCATTTTTGGGCGATGATAGCAAATATTTATTATGATTTAGAAGCCTCTAAGGCAGTCAGCCTACTGTATCACACACAAGGCCTCAAACTAGCTGAAAAAACAAAGATGAGTGCAAACTGGTTGTTGGTAACCAGCATGCCAAAACGAATAGAGATAGGACGATTTATCGAGCCGACAAAGGGTGCATAGACTCTATATTGGGATAGTGCCATAAAAAAACTTAAAAGCTCCAAGAGCTCGTTTAAAGGCCTAACCTTAAGAGCATCTAGTGCCCTAAACAAGGCATACATAAAATAAGATGGTGGAATCTTGAATCATGGCATTTGCGTAAAGAGTGGCAATATGGCAGGAAGCGTGCAAAAGGTTCTACCGTCATAAGTTAAATGATGTTGTTTGATCTTCGCGGTGAAGTATGAAGAGGGCGGTGAAGTATGAAGAGGGTTAAAGACAGACCATTTAAATATTCCATTTCATTAATTCATAATTGTGATAAGTGTTTCGAGAGAGCCGCTTACCACTCGGCCCGAAACCTGTTGATCTTGAGTTATGATTGAGAATGAAAAAAAAAATTAAAAAATGCAATGAAAGGTGAAGGGTTATTTATTCAACTACAATTAATCAAGTGTTGTAAGATAGATCTGTATAATAAACAAATTTTCTTGCCACTCAAAGGGTTTTTTTCAACTTGGTTTGGGGATGGAATTTAATTTATCTGACAGCTGATAAGAGTAAATATGTGTCAGGCTGTCATCTATAGCAACTTCTCTCTAATTTGATTGTTTACATTATTCTCTTGTGTATATAAATATAAACAGCTATTTCTTTATGATGCTTTTCTTTTACAAAGAAATTACGGGGTATAAAAAACTTTGTGGCCCAATGGACCACTCCCAAAGGTTCCCTGATAACATAGCTGGGCCAGTACTTGCGACAGGCTACCAGTATGCCAAACAGCCCCAGGGCAGATTATTTATTTATTTATTGGTGTGTAAGGTCACATATTTCTGCATAATGGCTAATCATGACCACGACAGTTTTACGGGTGGAGGAAGCCATAATACCCGGAAAGAACCACCATGCAACGGCGAGCAACTGTCAGCTCCCCAACATACTAATTCCACACAAGCAGGGTTAGCATTGGTTGAAGACAGGTGCACCATCGACGTGCAGTACGCCTTAATACACAGCGTCACCATGCCCCCACGTGGGCAATGGGGAAGAATTGTCTTGCCCAAGGACACAACACGGTTGCCGCAGGTGGGATTCGAACTGAGGACCTCTCAGCTTGCAGCCTGCACCTCTACCAATTCAGCCACCGCGCCCCCCAGGACAGATGATTTGTTTTTGAGTTATCGTCAAGACAAAAGGAAGGGGATAGAAAATATTCATACAGGAATCAGAACATTTTTATAAGAAACCAGAAATGGCATATATGTGACCAGCATTCAAAGGGTTTGATACACGAATCAGAAATGGATATTTTTGTCTCTGCCCACTAATTTGAGTGATGAAATACATTCATAAACTTTAGAAATGCATTAAGGAGTAATAAAATGCATTTCCCAGTCTTTCTGAATAATGCCCCCATATTAAGATCTTCAGAGGGTTAAAATATTCCCTTTAAATACTCCATTTTAATCCTTTAAATGGGGGCACAGTGGCTCAGTTGGCAGAGGTGCAGGCTGCAAGGCGTGAGGTCCTCAATCTGTTCTTGGGCAAGCCACTTCACCCCATTGCCCACGTGGGTGCATGGTGGCGATGTGTTCTAAAGCATACTGCACATCGATTGTGCATCTGTCTTCAACCAATTCTAACCCTGCTTGTGTGGAGTTAGTATGTGGGGGATCTGACAGTTGCTCGTTGTTGACCGGTGGTTCTTCCCGGGTACACCGACTTCCTCCACCTAAAAAACTGTCGTGGTCATGATTAGCCACTGTGCAGAAATATGTGACATTAAATGCCAATAAATAAATAATCCTTTAAAAAATGAGCTCAATCCAATAAAGGGTCATAAGCTATGTTTTTTCAAGCAAAAATGAAAAGGTAATTAAAACTGAATAGACGTTTCTGTGAATAATGTTGACCGGTTTTCGCTGTTATGTTCGCTAAAGGGTTAAGAATCCCTTACTTTGGAAGGCACACTGAAAAGGTGTCCCATTCCTCATAGAATTAAATGTTATGAAAATAAAGCGAAAAACATTAAGTTTCTCAGCTGACAGTACCTGCTTTTGCACTCTGGAGGGATGGAACGGCACAAATCAGAGACATTCTCTTAATGGCACTTTGACACCAAAGGTTTCTGCACTCTCGGTGAGGCCGAGATGAGCGCAGTGAAAGACTATAGAACTCCTCTAACAAATTAGTTTTAAACAGTCATAGCACTAACACAGTTAACAGTACAGTCGACCATGCCAGTATTGCATTGTTACCGGCACCCTGACAGTTTTGTGATAGGTTTCAACAATTATTCAGTGCTGTTTTATGGAAAGGGTTAACTTTATTCTGCCTGAAATAAAATATGTGCAATCCACATAGAAGTCTGGAGAGGGTTAAAAGCAGAGAACTGAATAATTTACAATTTATTTCCTTGCAAGGCAAAGGGTTTCTCTCAACTTAGTTTCAGGAACTAACATCCCATTATGATGACAAGGTCAGATTACTCCACTGGTGTTTACACAGTCTCCAGTGTGAACATAACATCGTATTGCTTGGGGAGAATATACTGTATCAGGAAACTGGAGGCTGTGAAAACCCTGTGGCCTACTGGGCCATACTCAAAAAAATGTGATTTCCAGCAATTCTGAAAAATGTACTCAATGACCCCTAGTTGACCTCCGTGACCTTGACCCATATTTTGAACCTCCATCGAGTATCGACCTATTTGGTGTTGGTCCCAGGTCTGTAGGTCATACCATGCCTGAGATATGGGAGTGACCCACGTTCAAAATTTTGGCCACGCCCACTTTTTTACGTAAAAATGCATGTGTGTATGTCAGGAATACATTAAGGGTAAAAAAATGTGATTTCCAGCAATTCTGAAAAATGCACTCAATGACCCCTAGGTGACCTCTGTGACCTTGACCCATATTTTGAATCTCCATCGAGAGTCGACTCATTTGGTGTTGGTCCCAGGTCCATATGTCATACCATGTTTGAGATATGAGCGTGACCCACTTTCAAAAATTTTGGCCACGCTCACTATTTTTACGTCAAAATGCATGTGTGTACATCAGGAATGCTTTAAGGGGTCAAGAAATGTGATTTCCAGCAATTATTAAAAATGCACTCAATGACCCCTAGGTGACCTCTGTGACCTTGACCCATATTTTGAATCTCCATTGAGTGTCGACTCATTTGGTGTTGGTCCCATGTCCGTACGTCATACCATGCTTGAGATATGAGCGTGACCCACTTTTAAAAATTTTGGGGCCACACCCACTTTTTTACGTCAAAATGCATGTGTGTACATCAGGAATGCTTTAGGGGGTCAAAAAATGTGATTTCCAGCAATTATGAAAAATGCACCCAATGACCCCTAGGTGACCTCCGTGACCCTGACCCATATTTTGAACATCCATCGAGTGTCGACGCATTTGGTGTCTGTTCCAGGTCTGTAGGTCATACCACACCTGAGATATGGGCGTGACCCACTTTCAAAACACCCCTACAGACACCCCCGATACCCCAGGAATCTGAAAAACATAGATGGCCGAGAACTTGTGGCTGTCAAATCAACGAGATAGGGCAATTCGTTTTCGAGTTATCTTGCGGACAAAATAGTGATGAGAAGACAGAAGACAGAAGAAGAAGAAGAAGAAGAACATAGATTTATTATTTATTTATTGCTGTTTAAGGTCACATATTTCTGCACAATGGCTAACCATGACCGTGACAGTTTTACGGGTGGAGGAAGCCGGAGTACCCGGAGAGAACCACCGAGCAACGGCGAGCAACTGTCTGCTTCCCAACATACCAACTCCACACAAGCAGGGTTAGCATTATTCATTCATTAGGGGCGCGGTGGCTCAGTTGGTAGGGGTGCAGGCTGCAAGCTGAGAGGTCCTCAGTTCAAATCCCACCTGCGGCAACTGCGTTGTGTCCTTGGGCAAGTCACTTCACCCCCATTGCCCACTTGGGGGCACGGTGACGTTGTGTACTAAGGCATACTGCACATCAATGGTGCACCTGTCTTCAACCAATGCTAACCCTGCTTGTGTGGAGTTGGTATGTTGGGGAGCTGACAGTTGCTCGCCGTGGCTCGGTGGTTCTCTCTGGGTACTCCGGCTTCCTCCACCCGTAAAACTGTCACGGTCATGGTTAGCCATTGTGCAGAAATACGTGACCTTAAACACCAGTAAATAAATAAATAAATAAATAAATTCATTCATTTATTGGTGCCTAAGATCACATATTTCAGCTCAGTGGGTAATTGTGACCACAATATGGATATAAAGTCAAGCCCAGCCAATCATTTACATCCATGTTGCCCATTTTATAGGACTTCACTCCAGACATTGGTGACCAGGTCCTATTTTACCAGTAAAACAAAACTGGTTTTCAACAGTAAACAAGCACTCCTTCGCTACCCAGGGTTCCCACAGGGATCTCTAAAATGCATTCAGACTGCATACACAGTGCAGTCAAAGCCAAGAAAAAAATTGACACATTTTGCAGCTGGATGCCTGTTGTTTAACCCTCTGCTCTCAGAAGTGGGTGTATTAAAATTTCAACCTGGAAAGTTTTCCCACAATGCAATTAAGAATTTAACCAATTCAGTCTTGTTTGAAGAGCTCATTGAGCTCTGTCAAACACAACTGAATTGGTTAAATTCCTAAAAGCATCTTGGGAAAAAGCTGTTGTTTGATATTTCGTTATTTGACATCAAAGTGCAGAGGGTTAACTTCTCTACAAATGAGTATGATGCATGCACCAGAATGAGTTCTTTGCCCTTAGATATATCAAAACCCAACGAAACTTCATACAGCACTCAACTTTGAGTCTGCTTTATCAGTTAAAAGTCTAAAAAAAATTCATTCACAACATCAATATATCAGGAAATACTTACAAACATATTGATTTCGTGATGGAAAACATCTTGATGCTACCATAATGATATCATTAAATGTACTCAAGATCTTTTAATTACATACTGCAATTGCCGAAAGATCAATAGCAAGATTTTAATCAAAACAAGATCCGAAGTGAAAAGGCATGTCTGACAGCAACTAATTGGCGATGGATCATCTTATTTTTGAGATGTCTGGCTGCATGTTGCCAGAAAAATACTGATAATTGTTCATAATGAGTGATAAATTTGTTTTCTGTTTAGTTTTTTTGTAAAGACATATGGAAGTAAATGTATTATCTGAACTGTACTTCTAGTCTGTTCAATTAGTGTATTGTTCAGAACCTTTGTTTGTCGTCAGTCATGATTATAATATCTTCCAATCTCTTCTCTCATTTATCTCACACATAATCTGATCATGCTAAGAAATTTTTTTTTTTGTTAATTATTATTCTCACCTCTGGAGTTCTGAAACATAACAAGCCGTTACTTGAAAATAGAATAGGTCTTCATTTTTGGAATTAACTTTAAAAAAATTCCCAAAATCTGTTCCACTGAGGAATCAAAAGCTGAGTTTGAATGCTTTCTGAGAATACTTCATGTATTGGCTGGTTTTGGAGATTATGTTGGGAAAAGAATTGATATGGATAAGATTTACACGAAGGCTTATTATAGCACAGTGTTAGTTAACTCCGTTAATAATGAAACATTTTTATAACCAGAAGTTTGACTACCCAGTGCAATGCACAAGGTAGGGCTGCACGATATTCAAAACAGAATACCGGTATCGGTATTCAAAAAAATACCGCGGTATACCAGTATATCGAAAACTGTTCAGATATTTGAACATGAGTAACACAAACAAGACTTGGGGCATCACAGTCGGAACGAATCAGTATGCCGTGTTGATGCGGTTCGAAAAACCTCTTCACACAACGCAGACGATATCAAAATTTATTATTTTCCATATTTGTTTATCAATTTTTTTCCAAAAATTTCTACAAAACAATATCATGTGACCCCTCATTGGAACGAGCTCTTTGAGCTCGTTCCAATCAGAGGTCACATGATATAGTTTTTTCGAAATTTTTGAAAATGATTTTTTCAACTGCTGAATTTGTTGTATATTACGTGAGCACATGCGAACGATTCCTTGGGTAAAGAGATAATATTATTCATTCTGAGCTACAGTTAAAAAACTCAAGACATCTTGAAAATTAAATCGTGGGTAAAAAAATAATGACGATAAACCGATATTTTTGTAATTACACCGGTATTCAATCGATATTGGTTTGAATACCAGTATATATCGGTTTATCGATATACCATGCAGGCCTAGCACAAGGTTAGTCACACTTTCTAGTTAGAACAAATTGAGGGCTGAGATATTACACACTAATGAAAAAATACACTGATGAAGGCTATAAAAATGCACAGGGTCAATTGGTTACATGTTACATAGCGTGCAGGAGGAATAATCGAAAAGCTTATAACGGATTGAGGACATTTTTTTACATTTTATTTTGAATTAATAGCTTGTTACATACAAGGTGCAAGTCAGTTAACCCTTTACCCAATGAATCGGGTGCATCCGCCCATGTAATATGCAAATTAAGCAGTTGAAAAAATTAAATTTTTCAAAATATTTCAACAAAACCATATCATGTGACCCATGCATTGAGGGGTCACATGATATGGTTTTGTTGAAATTTTGATATCATCTGCATTGTGTAAAGGGTTAACCTGCAAAGCCTTTGGAGAATATTGGCTCATTGGTGTGCAGTGGCTCAGTGCTTACAGTATTGAACTTCAAACTGAAAGGTCCATGGTTCGATCCCCAACAGAGGTACCTGCATTGTGTCCTTTTTTCTTTTTTTTTTTATTAGGGGTTAATGACACATTAACAGCCAGGGTCATATCATGTCAGTGACAGTTTTATGGGTGGAGGAAGCCGGAGTACCCGGAGAGAACGACCGAGCAACGACAAGCAGCTGTCAGCTCTCCAACACCGTAACTCTGAACTCTGCACCGAGGCACAGAAAGGTTAGATTTGTTGAAGATATGCGCACCATCGACGTGCAGTACGCCTTAGTACACAGCGTCATCGTGCCCCCATGTAGGCAATCGGGGTTAAGTGCCTTGCCCAAGGACACAACGCGGGAGCACGAATCAGTTGCTGAAATGGTCACCTATCCAACTACTAACTGCACTTGACGTTGTTTAACTTCGGTGATCTGACGAGAACCTGTTACTGCGACGCCACCTCGCCCCCCCACATTGTGTCCTTAAGCAAGGCACTTAATCCTGATTGCACTTTGTACTAAGGCACACTGCATGTCGACAGTGCACATGTCTTCAACCAATGCTAATCCTGCTTGCGAGGAGTTAGTACACTGGGGAGTATTAAAACTGTCCGACCCAAGGTGATCTTGGTTGTAGAAAGTGTCATTACAACCCAATAAATAAATAAATTGGCTCATTGTTTAGTGAATTGGTCTTTATGCTAGTTGCTGGTTTGATCCTGAATGGCATCATCTGTGTTGTGTCCTTTGGCAAGCCATTAATACCAAATTCCAAGTGGAAGCATACATCATTTTGATGGTGCCCTTGCATTCAACCTTTCTGATCCAGTTTGTGCATGGATAGCAATTTCGAGGGTCAGATGGCTACTCATCAGGCTTGGTGGTGCTCTCTACGTGCACTGAGAGTGCATAACCTACCTTGAGGGTGTTATATTTATAGTAACCAGTGTTTAAGTCCACTTTCATCATCTTTGGTTACCTCACATGACCACAACATAGGGCTGAAGTCATTTTAGCCCTTTCCCCACTTTGTCAGTGGGAATAATTTATTTATTTATTTATTGGTGTTTGAGGTCACATACTTTTGCACAATGGCTAATCATGACCACAACATGGAGATAAAGTCAGGCCAGTCAATTGTTTACACCCCATGTTGCCTATTGTAGAGGACTCGCATCCCAAGCATTAGTGACTGGGTCCTATTTTACCAGTGAAAAAGAGCTCACTGCTTCATTTCCCGGGGTTCCCACGGGGGAGTGGGAATAATAAAAAATCCTATGATAAGAGCAGGAGTTAGGTCAACAAGCATTTGTTAAGGAAATAAAAATTCCAGCACACATGCACATCTATATTCATACTGTTACCTCCCAATGAAAAATGTAGAGTGATTTAGCGGAGAAGCATATTAGCTGGAAATTTAATTAATTGATGGATGGATGGAAATTTAATTAAATAACTAATGGATGGATGGATGGATGGATGGATCTTTTGGAAACAAAAATTGTTTTTCTGCTGCTCAGCTTGTAAATTATGTGGGTAGATGCAGACAATCCGTTAGGTGAAGGGTAAACTGGCATTCTGTTGTTTGTAAAATTCTCTAGCAAGTTCACTCTTTTCATATTACAACATACTTGAATAGATTGTTATAACAAAAGTAAGACTGGCTAACAAATCTGTACATGATAAACACATTCCTCATACATTAATAGTTGTTATTTATAGTTCTACCATAAAAGAAATAATACAAAAAATAATGAAATTATATCTGTCCATCTTCTGTGTATTGTCTATTCATTAATTTTCAAATCTTTTATGAGATTCTTTTATAACTAATTGCAAGACAAAAATACACAAGCAAATGTTTATGATGAGTTTTCTGTGTGGAGGAGGCCTAGGAAATCTATATTAATGGAAGAGATATCAGCATAATTCTCCAAAAATGCTTGATTGATCTTCCCACCTTCATTGTAACCTCTGCTGTTAACTAGTTCAGCAGATCAACTTACACAAACTTTTTACCTTTTTCCTGACCATGCATTCTTCACTTCACGCTCTTAGATCACCAGTCTAATTCTGTAATTTATCTATTGGTGTTTAATGACACTTTTGACATCCAGGGTCGCCTTGCGTCGAACAGTTTTATGGGTGGAGGAAGCCTGAGTACCCGGAGAGAACCACCGAGCAATGGCGAGCAACAGTCAGACTCCCCAACGTACTAACTCCACACAAGCAGGGTTAGCATTGGTTGAAGTCAAGTGCACCATCGACGTGCAGTACACCTTAGTACACAACCACACCGTGCCCTCACATTGGAAAATGGAATTAAGTGTCTTGCCCAAGGACACAATGCGGTTGCTTCAGGTGGCATTTGAACTCAGGACCTCTAGACTTGCAGCCTGCAAGATGCCCTGCATCTCTACCTACTGAGCCATCACACTCTTGTCTAATTCTGTAAATTTGATGCTGCTTTGGCTTAGAACCAGTCTACCCCTCAAATAGCTCATGGCCTATGTTTTGATTCACTCACCTGGAATATTTCAGTTGGTTGGAAAGGCGAACATATGGTCGCTTTTCTGACAAACTGATATATTAGGGATGATTAAATCTGAAAAAAAATTCATAAAGATTCATTTTCTGTAAATCAAAACTAGAAATATCGCTCAGTGAAGGCTCTTGATTTCTTGACATTTTGATGATATTACAATTAGAAGTAAGACTCATCACTGACATAGATTTATGATTACGGCGGGTAGTTCCACAAATTATGTTATTATGTTGATGTTTTCTAGTGGAATTAAATACTTATTGATTGGAATATTCATAACTGGGGAAGGAAAGAATACCTGTATATCTTTATAAGTAAAGACAGGTTACATTACACAAATTGCCACAAAAAGTGGGTAAACGAACAGCTCATAAAAAGTCAAGTTCTGGACAGAATTAGACTGGTGGACTGAGAGCTTGACTTTACTTGTTAAAAAAACAACTCATTGTTTATTTATTTATTGGTGTTTAACCCTTTACCTAACATGAAAAGCAGACGACACTTGCAAAAAAAAATTCTTGAATAACTAATTTTTTTCATTTTTTGTCTCAAAAACATAGGTTATGACCCCTCGTTGGAACGAACTCGACGAGCTCGTTCCAACGAGGGGTCATAACCTATGTTTTTGAGACAAATGAAAGTGTCAATGACACTGTAGCTCAACTTGTCAAGACAAAGACATGTACATGTATAGTATGTGACACAGCAATGACAAACATCTAGGTAATGACCTGATAACAAAGGTACATATAAAGTATTGTAACGGTCTGTACATGAATACTGACCGTTGCCTGTAACAAATGTATAGGTAAAGTATTGTAAAGGTGGGTGACAGTCAGATGCTGAACTAGAAAAAATCTTTGAGTCCCAGAGTGGGTCTGACTGAACCCCAAAATATTTGTTCTCATAGCACAGTGATAACAAAGGCACCCCAAAACACACTCGTTCCTGTCCCAAGGTGAAAACAAAAGTACCCAAGAAGTTTTGTGAAGATCAGTTCACAAATATGAGCTGTGTAGAAGTTGTGACAAAAAACTGATTGGACCTAATTTCGGTACAAAATGGCCACTGGCAGCCATCTTGAATTTTTGACCGTACCCAGAAACACTCATTCTCATCCCAAGGAGATAACAAAGGTACCCAAGAAGTTTTGTGAAGATCGGTTCATAAATACAGCCTCTACCCTGAGCCGTATTGACATGTGTGCTTACATTGTGTAAGTAGCACTGAATAAATCAAAGTTCATCTAATTTGCATAATTTCGGCACGAAAAAAAAACCCTTACAATATGTGATGTATTCCATGTTACTAAACATTCATACAAAAATTTATTCAAATCAGAACTTTCATACAGAAGTTCTATACAAAAGACTGATTGCACTAATTTTGGTACAAAATGGCTGCTGGTGGCCATCTTGAATTTTGGACCACACCCAAAAACACTCGCTCTCATCCCACGGTGATAACAAAGGTACCCAAGAAGTTTCGTAAAGATTGGTTCATAAAAATGGCCTCTAGTCTGAGCTGTATAGAAGATATGTACAAAAAACTGATTAGACCTAATTTCGGTACAAAATGGCCACTGGCAGCCATCTTGAATTTTAGACCGCACCCAGAAACACTCGTTCTCGTCCCAAGGTGATAACAAAGGTACCCAAGACATTTCGTGAAGATCAGTTCATAAATACAGACTCTAGTCTGAGCCGTATTGACATGTGTACTTACTGTGTGTAAGTCGCACTGAAAAAATCAAAGTTCATCTAATTTGCATAATTTCTGCACGAGAAAAAAACCCGTATTATATGTGATGCATCCCATGGTACTAAACATTCACACAAAATAATTATTCAAATCAGGGCTTTCATATGGAAGTTCTGTGCAAAAATCTGATTGCAGCTAATTTTGTACAAAATGGCTGCCATCGGCCATCTTGAATTTCGGACCGGACCCAAAAACACTCGTTCTCATCCCACGGTGATACCAAAGGTACCCAAGAAGTTTCGTAAAGATCGGTTCATAAATACGGCCTCTAGCCCGAGCCGTATTGGCATTTGCACTTACAGTGCTGAAAGTAACCCCAAAAAACATCAAAATTAGTCTAATTTGCACAATTTACGTACGAGAAAAAAACCTGTATTATATGTGATGTATCCCATGGTACTAAACATTCATACGAAAAATTATTCAAATCAGAGCTTTCATATGGAAGTTCTGTACAAAAAACAGATTTCTGCATCGTCGGTACAAAATGGCGGCTGGCAGCCATCTTGAATTTCGGACCACACCCAAAAACACTCGTTCTCGTCCCACGGTCATAACAAAGGTACCCAAGAAGTTTCGTAAAGATCGGTTCATAAATACGGCCTCTAGCCCGAGCCATAGCAGCTTGGCACTTGCAGCTCTGAAAGTAACACTAAATAAATCAAAGTCAGTCTAATTTGCATAATTTACGCACGAGAAAAAAACCTGTATTATATGTGATGTATCCCATGGTACTAAACATTTATACAAAACTTTATTCAAATCAGAACTTTCATACAGAAGTTCTGTACAAAAAACTGATTTTTGCATCATCGGTACAAAATGGCCACTGGCAGCCATCTTGAATTTCGGACCACACCTAAAAACACTCGTTCCCATCCCAGGGTCATAACAAAGGTACACAAGAAGTTTCGTAAAGATCGGTTCATAAATACGACCTCTAGCCCGAGCCATAGCCAATTGTTGACGTACAGACAGACGGACAGACGGACAGACGGCCAGACGGACGGATGGACAGACGGACGGATGGACAGACGGACAATGGACGACGGGCCATGACAATAGCTCAAATTTGACTTCGTCAAAGTTGAGCTAAAAATGAAAAAAATAATGAAAATTAATTGGCGATTTTTTAGAATAGCGCTGGCCGGTTTTGGCCGTTACGTTGGGTAAAGGGTTAAGGTCACATACTTATGCATAATGGCTAATCATGACTGTGACAGTTTTACGGGTGGCAGAAGCTAGAGTACCTGGAGAGAACCACCAAGCATTGGCAAGCAACTATCAGCTTCTCAACATTCTAACTCTGTTAAAGCTCCGCTCAAGCAGGGGTTACAGCAGTTGAAGCTGTGCACCAGAGAGGTGCAGTATGCCTTAGTACACGGCATCATCGAACCCCCATGTAGGCAACTGGGATAATGTGCCTTGCCCAACAGGGATCGAACTCGGGACCTCTAGCACAGAAGTCCAACGGTTTGCCACCACGCTCCCAAACAACTCATTTAAAACTCCGGTTTGGCGTGTAAATAAGCAGCCGGTCCCACCAATTACAAGAACAAATTTCATGTTTGAAAGAATGACAAGTGCAGTGGCATTCACTTAATTGGATATCTCTTAACTGAATATCCCTGCAAATTGAATATAATTTCCAAACTCTAAATCGTTTACCATACCTTCAGTAAAAATTTCACCTTTTAATTGCATATAGTCCAGAGAGTTAACTCCTGTTCCCTCGGAATCACATCACAAACATTTAAGCATAAACAACAGAAACACATACATGCTGTGTTACTTGCGCCACACCGTTTATTTTGTTGATAATAATGATGATCTTTAGTTCACACACTTTTTTTTTACACAAATTGCTATTTACAAAACATCTCTCATTATATGCCTTAATGGTAAAGTCTTAAAACAATGTCATAAACCTAGCTGAACTGGCCAGTGGTCGCACATGAACTGATTATCTGACCAAACACTTCACCAAGCTTCTAGCGTCCCCATGAATATTATTAAAATGTATGTGGTCAGCCCAAGGGAAAACTGTTTCTGTTTTATTCACCCAATTCAAACGCCAGAAACATTTATTAACTGAACAAAAAATCTTGTAGTACCTCAAGAAATCAACCTGACAAGCACCAAATTCACCTTGTTTATAGACCTATTTGACAACATTGAATACAGGCATTTAATCTACTATATCTTGTTTGACAGAGCTCCATGATTGTCACTTATGCATGACTGATGGTGGCAGATGTACAATTTAATCATTACTAAAAATATCACATGTGTACTGAATGTTCAAGTTAGCCCAGCATATATAACCAATGAGCTCTGTCAAACAAGATGTGATGGGTATAAAAAGGTTCTTACTACCATTTGAGTTTCCGATATAGTGTATTGAAGCCGAGCCCTCGACTCTGACCATCTATTGACAAGTCTGTCTGGTGTGGTCTGGAATCCACATACCAGGCTGAGGCAGGTTATCATGAAACCTATTGTCGAAGGAGTGAACCCTTTACCCAACATAATGGCCAAAACCGGCCAGTGCTATTATCAACAATTACCTGTAGTATGTAATGTGGTTTTGAGGTCATAGTTGGGGAACCGCGGTGGGTGACCCTGGAAATGACGTCATGTCAAGTGACCTGGTGGCGTCATGTTGTGTTGTCATGGTAACTTGCATGAGCAGCCATGTTGTGACATCATCTCCATAGTGATATGTGGTGGGAGTGCGCATGCGCAGCACGTGTTGTTAGGGTGATACGTATTTCCGTCGTCCATTTTGTATACTGGAGGCCGCCATCTTGGTTTCTATGGTAGCACGTTGTTGCTATGTTACCCAAAGGCCTATAACAAGACAGGGGTATGTTTGGAGGGTGTGTTTGATTGAATCGGAGTAATTTCCCATTTCGTAGAATTACCACAAACAACCCGACAATCCATCAAAATCACCAAAATCCACCCCAAATCACCGAAATTGACTTTATTTGATACAGATTTTCCCATTTTATCGGCTTAGCAAATAGTGCTATAGTAGCGAGAGGGTACCGGGGGTGTGTTCTATTGAATAGGGGTATAGGACCTGATTTTCCCAGAATCCCATTTTTAATGTCTATTGCATATGCTACAACAGTCTATCCAGTCCAAACTATCTCTGGTTCTCTCGTCCAAGTCTTATAATCACCAGTACTTCCCATAATTTGTATGCAGAGTTATCTCCCCTGTGTACCACAAAACCCCATATCATTCCCAAAGCCAATAAGCTAACGAGCAGTTACTAGTAAGTCATTGCTCAAACGACTCGAAACAGATCGAGCAAATGAGCTTTAGAGCAATTGCTTGATCGAGTGACTCGCACATATTGCTCGAACAACTCGAATCCCATCGAGCAAATGAGCTAACGAGCAAGTGCTCATTTGAGTGACTCGCACATATTGCTCGTCGACTCATTTCAGTATTTGGGGATACCTATGGCCCGGTATTGTATTATTTGAGGATACCTATCGAGGATACCTTTTATAGGATACTTATCTGAGGATACTATTACCTTACCACAAGACATACCTATATGTCCTCAAATAATACAATACCAAATTATAGGTATCCTCAAATACTGAAATGAGTCAATGAGCAATATGTGCGAGTCACTCGAACTCGATGAGCTTCGTGTCGTTCGAGCAATAACTTTTCAGTAACTGCTCGATAGCTTATAAGGGATATTTGGGATAGATATGTCTTGTGGTACAGGTAATAGTATCCTCACATAAGTATCCTATAAAAGGTATCCTCGACAGGTATCCTCAAATAATACAATACCGGGCCATAGGTATTATCAAATACTGAAATGAGTCTACGAGCAATATGTGCGATTCACTCAAACGAGCAATTGCTCGATAGCTCATTTGCTCGATGGGATTCGAGTCGTTCAAGCAATGACTTATCAGTAACTGCTCGATAGCGTATAAGGGATATTTGGGATACGTATGTCTTGTGGTACAGGTAATAGTATCCTCAGATAAGTATCCTATAAAAGGTATCCTCGATAGGAATCCTCGAATAATACAATACCAGGCCATAGGTAAAATAAAATAAAATAGGAAAATCTGTATCAAATAAAGTCAATTTTGGTGATTTGGGGTGGATTTTGGTGATTTGGAGGGATTGTCGGGTTGTTTGTGGTAATTCTACGAAATGGGAAATTACTCCAATTCAATTGAACACACCCTCCAAACATACCCCTGTCTTGTTATAGGCCTTTGGGTAACATAGCAACCACGTGATACCATAGAAACCAAGATGGCGGCCTCCAGTATACAAAATGGACGACGGAAACACGTATCACCCTAACAACACGCACTGCACATGCGGGTTACCATGACAACACAACATGACGTCATTTCCGGGGTCCCCCAACTATGACCTCAAAACCACATTACATACTACTATTACCATTCAGTTTTCATTATTTCTTTCATTCTTTGTCTTAAAAACATAACTTGTGATCCCTCATTGGAACGAGACCATTGCAAAAAATGAAAATATTTAGTCAAGAATTTTGTTTGCAAGTGTTGTCTGTTTTTTGAGTTATGTAAAGGGTTAAAGGAAAACTGAATTCAAATACTTTTCAAGGAAGGTGATGGAAAATCAAATACTTTTCAAAGATAGAAACAAATTGAAGCACTTTTAAACCCTTTGAACCCTAGTGGTACCTTCCATATCAGGTCAATGGCAGCAACAGGAAGAGTCCATATTCATTATTTGGGGGTGGACCAATTAATATTTTCAACATGCAGACTTGGGGCTGCACGTTGAAAATATTGATTGGCCTACACCACACCTTCACTCAAAAGTCAACCTGCTTAATGAATTTATAAAGTATCCTGTTACTTGGCCAAAAAAACGGCCTCTGCGGTTAAAGGGTTAAGGAAGGGGCGAAATTGTTTCATTTGAGTGGAACCCTGAGACATGACTGAACTGGTTAAATTAATAGTTGCATTAGAGGAAATATTTGCAGCCTGGAGTTTTGATATTTTGCTATCAGTGTGCACAGGGTTAAAATATTAACTAACGGTATTCAATTCAGAAAACCCAGAAAGCATCAGACCACAATACAAACTAGTTTCAGAACCCATATCATTTCCAATGAAAAGTCATCAATCTTGAAAAAAATGATCTGCATCAATTTTATTCTCAGAGTCATTGACACATGCCTCATTAATCCACAGACTTCAAGACAGCCATCTAGCCATTATGTTGACATAACCAATAATAAAATGCAAAAATGTCTACAGTATGCATTCTGTGACTGATGAATCTCTATCAAGCCAATTATCTCATGTAATAACTAAACTTATGGGCCAGCTTGATCTGTTGACATACTTAACCTTTATCCTGCCACACCACTTTTCACCATACATGGAGGAACTATATATATGCTTGAATGTGAGGAAGTTTTGGGGTCATCTCAATATGCCTGCGGCTATATGATTGTTACCATTGGTATGGTCAGTAGGTGTGAATAATTTCTAGCGGTCGACATATAAGGTCCATTTACCAACCAGCCTGGTTGCTCTGGATCTCTTAGTCTTGTGGTTAATCGGTCACTTTGTGTGCCCGAGGTCGACAGTTCGAGTATCGGCTCCCACACTTCTCTCTCGATCTGTTACAAATAAAAGGGTTACTGCTTTTTGTCTGCATCTGACTTTTCGGACTTGTTTGAGGAAATTAGAATAACTATCGGTGTATATTTCTTACTGTTATTATTTTAGAAATTAGAACACATATAAAATTAATACCATTTTAACAATATTTTTCACCGACAAGGCCAAAATTTAGTATGAAATCATATGATTTTTCAGTTTCACGTTTTTACACAGTGTAAGTTTATTATAAATTAGGGAGTGCAGTGTCTCAGTGGTTATACCTCAGTCTGGTGTGTGGATTCCAGACCACTGCACTTTATTTCACAAGTTTCAGTCAGAAGTGCTGTAATATGCAATGATATAATACATTTCTAGTTTGAGGATGTTCCCTATCCAAAACTATGTTGATTCAGAATCTGTAGCAAGCCTGAAAATAAGCAGACTGTCATCTGCAAAATGAGGTCCCCAGAGGGTGAATTTGGTGATGCTACCCTGCACAGCAGGGTAGCATCACAAAATTTACCCTCTGTAAACCTCAGTCTGAATCCAAGTCTCAAGCCAAAACAGACAGATTAACCTAAAGGATAAATTGGCCCACTGTACAGGATAACATCAACAAATTCACCCTCTGGGGACCCCATTCTGCAAATGACAGGTTGCTTATATTCAGGCTTGTTCTGTAGTATTCCACATTTCTTACTGACTCATGCAAACAGAAAACAGATTGTCACTGAAACAGATCATCAATGAATGGGAAAGATCAACAACTGACAATACAATATTTGAATGGAGTCTGATAATACATATAGGTTATTACCACCATGTCGGTTTCCAAGATGGTGTATTGAAGTCAAGACCTTGTCTAGTGGCATATCGTTGCCTGAGTGCTTGTCCTATGTCCCCTACGGGGCATAGGACATTCTAGCACTCAGGCGCCGATATATAGACATACCAGAAAATAAGTGGTCAGACAAGGACAATGTCAGATACAAAAAGGCCAATGTCAGACTGAGGTTTAAAATCATCAGTCAAAATGTCTGATGCCAAAATTATCAAAGAAGTTCAGTGAACAGAAGATCATGCATGCTGGAAATCGTGGTCATAACCAGCAAGCCTTAAATTAACGATTATTGTGATTTCTGGTCCTGGCAAGTTGGGAAGTGTGAAGAAAGTGACTGTACAGCTCATCAGTATTAACAGCATGTGAAGAAATATGATTTGACGGGGACTTCCCGGAATGCCGACATTTATTGATCTCCTACAGGGACCAGTGAAGGTGTGATAATCGGATTAACTAGCTATGTCCTGTATCTATATTTTGGACAAATTATTTCTCATCAAAAGAAGACGAGACCAATTAACAAATAGATATTTTCTACGAATTTTTTTTAACAAACAACATATGAACATCCATATTTTTAATGAACAATTTTGGACATTTTTACATTTCATATTTACAATCCTACAAAATGAGACACGGTAGATCTAACATGATCTGGACGCTCTCCAATTTCTTCTTCTCTCTCTCCAGCCAGATTGCTTAGATCAATAAATTTATAAATATTTGGATGGTGGTGGTACAGATTGGCGAGCTTTGCATGCCACCCCTCTACGTGATTGTTGGGGTTGTCTAAATCAGCAGTGGCCATAGTATCTGACCACACATCGTCTATGTCACTTGGTCGAATCAGAGGGAGAGCTGATGCCTGACGGACAAGTGATGTAACGCTTTCATCACTGCCAAAAAGATGTTTTTGTGCGTTAAAGGAAACATTTTATTCTCCACCAAAGCATGCACCGTGTAAATTTGCTTAAACAGATTTGGACACATGCTGAATGTTCTATCGCAATAAAATGTTTCTGCTTCAGACAGACACCGAAGATTGTCCAATGTTGAAAATATCAACATTCTGTTTTATTCACACTTCTGTGGAATTGGCTTGATTTGGAATTACAACAAATCACAACAAAGCAGTTGAATAATTTAACAGAATAAACAAAATTTAATAACAGATATGGCTTGATTAATTAATAATCACAACAGAACAACAATGTTTGGGACTAGTGCAGTGTCTTGTAACAGAAATCTAAACAGTGGTCACTACTCTGAATGCCGACACTTAGTAATCAAGGGGCAGTGTTGTTATAGAACAGACTATACCTAATTAACAACCCTCGCTATCGGCATGCAGAGAAAATATTTTAATTTTCCAATTTCACCATGCCGGCATTCAGAGAGTAAATCGATTTGACATAGCCATACATGTATCTAAATTATGTCTGAAGGGTAATTCAGTTCCAATTCAGAATGAAACCAATCATACCTTGTTTGGCCCTGCCAAACAAGGTATGGTTGGATGAATTCTGAGCAGTTTTAAGATGAAGGTACATGTACACCCAAAACACATTATTTTGAATAATACTCAAATTCCATTTTGTAATATGTCAGATGTCATTTTTAAATGACAGACATGATTCATTTGGTGTCTGACATTTTGTCAGGAAGCATAATAAAAATTATGTTCAGGCTTGTATATAGACAAGTCTGTTAGGATGAGTCCATATAATTATGAACCAGAGGGGAGGTCAAGACTTGAATACACCATCTTGGAAAGCCACTTGGTGGTAATAACCAATTTATCTTACAACATTCCTCCCTTTCTTCTCTTGTTCACATGCATTTCGACAATAATTCAGCATCTCTGAATTAATTTTTTATGAATGAAGAACATGATGCCATCGTATTACAGTCTGAAGCTGTGCATGACATACTCTTCATTCATTGTTCACATGTACTTTTACCACCAAAGTTTAGAGTAGTGTATCAGCTGTCCAGTTCTTTATTTTATTTTTTAGGTTTAACGTACGGTAAGCCTATATAAAAATATCATCTTGACAAACAATGATCTAGTCTAATTTATTTTGATGAGTTGGTGATTTATTTATCATTACTTTTATCGAATCAGTGACCTTGACATATGTTATCAATTTTTGATAAGTGCAAGTAAAAAGTTCTCTTTCTCAATCAAATGATCATACATGTGGTTGCTACACTCTATACAGATTTGTATTTTGTCTAGACATTTTTACTTGTATTGGGGGAAATACGTTCTTGTAAGATAAATGGCCGTATTCCACAGTTAAGGTGCAATATCAATATGTATGACTACCTGAAAAGTGTCGAGGTTCAATTCAAGACACAATTCAATTTGAAAACCTCTGCCTGATTTGATACGAGACTGAGATTCAAAGGACTCTATAAGCTACAGTATTCTAAGTTGCCTTTGTATGTATAGGGCTCCATAATCCTGACTGCCCATATGGGGGCACAATGGTGCTGTGTACTGAGGCGTACTACACGTATATGGTACACTTGTCTTCAACCAATGCCAACCCTGCTTGTGTGGAGTTAGTATGTTGGGGAGCCTGACAGTTGCGTGCCATTGCTCGGTGGTTCTCACCGACTACTCCTGCTTCCTCCACTCATAAAACTGTCTGACATGAGGTGACCCTTGCTGCTGAAAGTGTCATTAAACCCCAATAAATAAATAAATACATAAATAAATAAATAAATAAATAAATAAATAAATAAATAAATAAATGTACAGGGTTCCTGTAGGGAAGGATGGATAAAATTCAAGGCTATTAAAGTCTCGACATTTTCCAGCATTTTTCAAGGACAAACAAAAACCAAATTCAAGAATTTAACAGAGGCCCCAGGGGGCCAGAGGGTTCTCACCTGACATGGTAGCCTAAACATCAACACAGGGAATTGATTTCAACAAGGTGCATCTGCCCCTCCTAAGAAAAGCTTATACCAAATATCCAAAGATTCTGACCAGTGGATCTAAAAAAAAATGATTTTTAAAGAATATTCCTCATATTGAACTAACTAATAATTCGGGCTCCCACAGGGAGCTCAAATATGAACCCAGAGACTTGGCTTGTGCAAACTTGAATCTCACCTCTGTAAGGATGCTGTATACCAAATATCAAAAGATTCTGACCAGTGGATGTGAAGAAGAAGATTTTTGTAGAATATTCCTCATATTGAACTAAGTTATAATTTGGGCTCCCACAGGGACTTGGCTTGAACAAACTTGAATCTCACCCCCTAAGGATGCTGCATATCAAATATCAAAACATTCCGACTGTTGGATCTGAAGAAGAAGATTTTTAAAGAAAATTCCTCATTTTGAAGTTATAATTTGGGCTCCCACAGTGAGCTTGAACAAACTTGAATCTCACCCCCTCTAAGGATGCTGCATACCAAATATCAAAAGATTTTGATTGGTAGATCTGAAGAAGAAGATTTTTAAAGAATATTCCTCACACTGCACTAATTTAAACATTTGGGCTCCCATAGAGAGCCCAAATATGGACCTAGGGATTCAATTTCAATAAACATGTGAAAAAATCTTCCAAAGATATTATATGTGAAATTTGAAAGCGTTTGGTGCAGTGGTTGGGGAGAAAAGTAGTCTTAAATGTTTTTCCCATTTCCCACAGTGTTAAAAAATGCTGACACCACACTTTTTCAAAGTCCCCAAAAAGTACCCCATGATAAAAGCGATAGCAATTTTTTTTGGACCATTCCATTCTGTTAGTCTTAAGGAAGCTTCACACCAAATAAGAATTCTCAGTGCCGTGTAGTTTTGGAGATACAGGCATTTTAATTTGTTTCTATTTTTAGCTCCTGCAGTTACCCAGGGGGCAACAGGAAAATTATTTTTTGCATAAATTAAGTACTTATGACCCAATAAGCCCTCAAATCAAATTTGGTTCAAATCAGCATCTCGGTTTGGAAAATAGAAATTTTGGGCGGGGAAAAAATTCTTGCCCCTCCCGTAACGAAGGCAAATATAGCTTCTCGAACTTCTCTTAAACAAATCTGAGTCTACACCTCAAAAGGAAGCTGCACACCAAATATCAAGTCTCTGCTACTGCTGGTTCATGAGAAGAATATTTTTTAAGATTTAAGCACACTTTTTGGGTGTGGCCCTACTGAGGGGCGAGGCAACTTGATTTTAACAAAATCAAAATGTGATGTCATAACAAACTATTATCTCAAATTTCAATTAAATTGGTTCAGCGGTTTTGGAGGAGAAGACACAAACACCATGTTCGCAGACGATGAACAACGGACGATGAGTGATCACTATAGCTCCCCTGACTGAAGGTCAGGCAAGCTAACAAGGTTCAGGGGCTTTCACGAGTCTCAACTAAAGACCCTCCAGTCAATACCACCTCCTCCCACTTCCCTTTAAAGGAAGTGGGAGGAGGGGTAATGACCAGAGGAGGATCATAGTTAGGACTATGGCTTCACAATCTTTGGCATACAAAACTGTATAGTTATGATTCGATGCTTTTTCAGCATTTATATTTTGTGAATATTCCAAGACTTTTCAGGGCCCCCTGGTCCACTCTCCAGGATTTAAGGTTTTGAATGACCCTTAGTCAAATTCAAGGCTATTCCGTGAATCCAAGGCCCCACAGAAACCCTGTACATTGTACTAGCAATCTTAAACATATCAATATTTATCTTTCTCTTGTTGGGAGCGAGGTGGCTCAGTGGTTACAGCATTGGACTTCAAACCGAAAGGTACACAGTTCAATCCCTGCCAGTGGTAACTGCGTTGTGTCCTTGGGAAAGCACTTAATCCTGATTGTTCACATGGGGCCTTGTGATGCTGTGTACTAAGGCATGTGTACTGCATGTCTATGGTGCACTTGTCTTCAGCCAATGCTAACCCTGCTAGTGTGGAGTTAGTACATTGGGGAGTCTAATAGTTGCTCTCAGCTGTTTGGTGGCTTCCTCCACCTGTAAAACTGTCCGACATGAGGTGACCCTGGCTGTTGAAAGTGTTGTTAAATAAAAAAAATTGCGACATCGACGCCGTAGCTGCGACAGGTGGTGTAATCTCACAAAATTCTAAGTTCATCAAGGGCCATAACTCCAAGAAAAATATTTGGAACAACACATGCATTGAAAAGTGGCTAGACATCAATAAGATACACTTACATGCCAAATATAAAGTCATTCCATCAAGTATTTCAAAAGTTATTGAGTTTTGAAACTCGTTGGTCACAGACAGACCGACAGACAGACCGACAGACAGACCGACAGCCATAACTCCCAAGAAAAATATCTGGAACAACACATGCATTGAACAGTGGCTAGACATCAATAAGATACACTTACATGCCAAATATAAAGTCATTCCATCAAGTATTTCAAAAGTTATTGAGTTTTGAAACTCATTGGTCACAGACAGACCGACAGACAGACCGACCAACAGACCGACATTGCCACTTATAGAGCTGCTAAACGCAGCTAAAAAAAATAAATAAAACTTTCTCATGCTCAATGAACCAGAAAAAGGGTTAGCTGAAAAAAATTAAGGTAACTTTTGTAAGGTTGCCTTCATTTCCAATTCGTTGGGAACTGGCTGGACTGATGGGCCTAATCACAATGCAAAAATTGAGAAGAACTAGGCTTGTACTTCGTTGTATCTACAATCAGAAGAATAATCTGCCAAGTTGATGAACATTCCATCAACAGGTTAATAGCCCAAATGAGAATTAAATCTCTCTCATTAGTATTTTAATTCCTCCAATTATCAGGTGAGTAAATTTTTTCAATTTACTTCTACCAACAGCTGTCGGCAAAGTTTCAACAAAAAGTAATGGATGACTGTATTCTAGGAAGACCTTTTCAACATCTTGTACAAGAAGTGAGGAAAGCAGCCAATATATTAATCAAGTTTTTTCTCAGAACATATGGTGACCAGCAGAACAAAAATACCCCAAAAGCCAATCCTCCTTGTGTTGGTCTGGTCAAGTGAAACAGGTTGAATTTTTATATCCTTAAGCTAAGTATTTATTTTATTTGTGTTTTAGGTCACAGTCAGCATCTATACACAGAACTTGTGTGAATGCATTAATCAATACAGCCTGAGTGCCATTGTGGAAGGAGAGGCCGCAGGCCTCGAGTTTTATCCTTCTGCGATGGCACATGTGCCATATTGATTAACCCATTCACACGTGTCATTCTGTGTTTATTACATGCCTTCACAACTATAAAAACAATTATTAGAAGGACACTCAGCAATTCATTTGACAACTATCTACACAAAGAACACATTTTATCACCAACCAAATTTGCGAGGGGAACGTGTGTTACTATTTCGTCCCCTGAGTACCAATGTGTTCTATGTGCCTACTGGCACATGGAACACATCGGAACTCAGGGGATGATTTTTAGCTATTGCTAGTGATTCAAACTGTAACTGCGGTGCACGATTTGTAGAAAATTCCAGTGAAATTTTGCTTCTGTTTACAAATAGTCCATCAATGATTTCAATTCCGCACATATGTACGGAACAGATTTTCATTTTCCGCATGGTTTAGTGTTGCTGTAGATGTGGATTACATAGAACAGGCATGTAATAAATGGCTTTAGAACATTAACCCTTTTCACACTGAAGTCAAAATACCGAAATTTAAAGCAGCAAATGTTTCTCATCATGTAACTTGAATTTAACCGATTCAATCTTGTTTTACTGAGCTTAACAACTCAAGTATGACACAACCAAAACAAATTCATGTGAACAACTGAATTGGTTAACCCTTAATTGGTAGAGTGCTGAATTATTTTTGGTCGTTAAAATTTTCTCACTTCTCTTTGCCTTGTTACAATTTATGGAAGAGTGCAAAGAGGCACTCTCCTATCAACTGTGACAGGACAACTCCACACAGACTTGATAATTTCATTTCAAAGATAATCTATTGTACATTCACAGAAAATGAAGCCTCTGAGCTGCGCATCTGCTCTTCTGAATAAAGCCCAAATATGGGCTTCCAGCACTCTACCAGTTAAGGGGCTGGAGATTTATATATATTTTTGATACACTTTGACAATCTACATCCTGTGGCTTTGTAGTTGTTTTTAGTCAAGTCTTGGCTGCCTATGTTGGCAGCCAAGACTTGTCTAAAAACAGCATCTAGGGTACTTAGAATGTAATTTGGGAGTTAACCCTGATATTTATTTATTTACTATTTATTTATTGGTGTTTAAGGTCACATACTTATGCACATTGGCTAATCATGACTGTGACAGTGGAGGAAGCTGGAGTACCTGGAGAGAACCACTGAGCATCGATGAGCAACTGTCAGCTCCTCAACATTCTAACTCTGTTCAAGCTCTGCTCAAGCAGAGTTACAGTGGTTGAAGACATGTGCACCATCGATGTGCAGTATGGTGTCAGGGCAAAGCCAGCCTAAATATAGGGGCAAGGGGCCTCATATATAAAGATATTGTAAGTTCAAAAGATATTCAGCATGAAGGCGAAAAACCCTACGTGAATTTCACTTCTCTGTGAAGCTGGACATGGAAAAAACACACGTGGTGTATATCCAGCTTCAGCGCAGGGACCCAGGGGAGAAATGGTATGTTAGATAAGGTCTAATCTCATTTAAGTTATACAGTAGTCGCGAGTCTTACAAGACGTAATCGGTTGGTGGCAGGATATCGTCACGGCCAATTGAGAAACGAGATTCTAAACGATAGAAATGTCTGTTATGTCGTCACCTGATCATTAGTTTTGCAATGAGATGGCAGGAACGAATCGGTTTTCTCGACAAGTGAAATCACCGTTAAGTCACGCGCGATATGATTCGTACTGATTCTGCCTCGATATACGTCATCTCCCACCGTTTTGACAGATGGACAGATGAGCGTCTATCCACCTGACACTTTAGGGTAAAAAGTATATATACCTTGAAGAGCAAAGCATTAGACACACACTTGGGGTCACACACACGTTGGTGAAGTCCAGGACAGGCGGACTCTGTTTCCTGGCATAGGGGTACCTTCGATCACAGGACCCTGAAACGGCTGGAATCGCCAGAGAGGGCATTCCACGATTGATTTAGCTTAAGGTTGATAGGTGGCTAAAGTGCCAAATTCGTTGAGAAGGAAAACCCAGGTGGAACGTTAAAGTTTAGATTGTTGAGTAGCAGGTATCAGCCTGCAATAGTCAGAAGTGTAGGTTAATTGTATTGTGCGTATTAACCCTTTGAAGCGTCAGACTGATTGCGTTCTGAGTAGTTTGTTTTGCTGTCGAAGCATTGTAATACCGACTGGAGATCGGTGTGAGTGACACTTTCGCCCTAGCACAAAAAGGGGCATTTGTGAATCGTGAATTCAACCAGGAACGGTGAATATTTCAATAGGACTTTCACGGCGGACTTGCAAAAGGCACATAAGGTATGAGTAGACAATATCTGACCCAAATCAGAAGTACGGTGGCTTTATAGATGACAAACATTGCTGGTCGGAACCCTCCAACAGCCAGATGTACAGTTACGCCCAGACGTTGACATTCGAGCCTAAGCAGGTGAAGCCCTTATGGCGAGCTCACGGTAATAACATTTCAGATTTGTGAATCTCTTATGGTGAGCTCACGGTAGTAACATTTCCAGAGTGTAGACTATAGTGCCAGTACAGGGCTATAGAATGACTATATAGTTATTGAGAGTTATTTAAACCTAGCAACCCATTTTCTGTGAAAAAAATCGAATTGTTGATTATTGAAGTATTGAAACGGCTTTATTTTTATGTGTAAATAAAAGAATCGTTGTTACTTTAAATCATTCTTTCCATTACGCAGCCTGAAGTGATTAGGAATCACACCTAACGGAAATCGAACCTATCTTAGTCCAATTTGGCAGAGGAGAAATCACAGCGCCGGTCGAACTCAGCTCCCAGAGCCGAGTTCGCGGCACTGGGATTCCGACTCTCCACGTCGGTCTAATTTCCCCGCAATTTCATCAGCGGGACTAAATAACCCCATGTCAGCCCAGGCCTTACGGGGCCTCAGGTGTCCTGACATTGATTGGCGAGCGCTAACCAGGATATTTCTAAAAGGTAAAAAAATGGCTATATGGAAATTTTGTTTTATTTTAACGGCGGTTCTGTTTATGTTTTGACGCGTTCGGTCAGCTGATGCCGTTCAAGGGTTTAATATCGCAATACGGTAGTCCCCAAAAGGATACTTAATAGCCACTATAACTGCGGTAGGTTTCAGAATATTTGGGGCGTTTAATTACGTTAAATTACAGAGGTTAATTAGGATCAATTGCCATATTTTTTTTTCTTTCTTTCTTTTCCTTCTTCATTCTTTCAGACGAGAGTTGAAGATAGAAAGAAAAAATCAAAATGGATGTTGTTACACCCCTCGCCCTACTGGTATCATTAGTCAAGGAAATGGGCCTCGAGGGGGCCGAACTTCAGAAGTTCGTTAAAGATGAGCAGAAACGTGAGGTCAAGGAGATTGCCTTACGTAATGACGCGAGGGAGAGAGAGGCCCAAGCAGTAAGGGAGGCAAAAGAGTGAGAGATTCAATTAGAACGAGAGCGTGAGAAAGACGCAAGAAAGGTGAGGGAGAGAGAAGCCCAATTAGATAGGGAGGCAAAAGAGAGAGACATTCAATTAGATAGGGAGGCAAAAGAGCGAGAGATTCAATTAGAACGAGAGCATGAGAAAGATGCAAGAGAGGCGAAAGAGAGAGAGATTCAATTAGCAAATGAGGCGAGAGAGAGGGAAGCCCAATTAGCAAGGGAGGCAGAATGAGAGCTCGAACAACAGAGGCATGAGAGAGAATAAGAGCTCCTCAGAGCAAGGGCCGATGTGGAGAATGGAAGTCGGTGCTCAGGGGATGGGAGTGCAGGGGTAGCAATTCATGCCCCATGCCCCCATCTCGCTCATTTTAATGAAAACACAGATGACTTGGACTCGTACTTGGAGAGGTTCGAGCGTTTTGCCTCCAGTCAAATGTGGCCAGAAGACACATGGGCTATGTGCTTGAGCCCTTTGTTGTCAGGTAAAGCCCTCGAGGCTTATACCAGTATGCCTCCTGCACTTCTTAACGACTACAGTGAGCTGAAGAATACCAGCTCATTGAAGAAGGATTCCGGACCAAGTTCCGAGAAATTAAGCAGGAGAAGGGAGAAACAGTACCTCAGTATTTTGCCCGAGCTGGGCGGTACTTTGACCGCTGGACTGATCTCGCAGAAGTGAATGAGTCATATGGAGCCCTGCGAGATCTATTTCTCTGGGAGCAGTTTTTAACTACATGCTCCAAGGAGTTGGGCCTGTTCATCAAGGAAAGGGGTCCGCCCACCTATGATGAGATGGCAACTGTGGCAGAACGCTACATCGAGGCCCACGGTGGGAGTGTAAATGCACCCAAATCGGCTAGGGGTGGGGCAAACAGGTTGGCAATGGCACCTGTAAAGCAACACCACCCCAATCCGCCTGCGTCGCGGGCCTGCCGGAATGGGAATGCCCCCAAAGACACAACTTGTTTCATCTGCAACAAGCGGGGACATTTGGCAGAAGCAGGTTAGGACCACTGGGAACATTAGACCATCTCAGCAGGGGGCTGGGAACGCAGCACCAAGGGGTTGGAAGCAAGGTGACCGCGTAGATCCAGGGCCCAGTAGACAGACGGCAGCGTTCTGTCAAACTATCGGTCCAGAACAAAGTCTCCTCCGGGAATGTATACAAGAGGGAGAATTAAGGCTGGAAGGCGGGCAAGTTGTCCCGATAATAAGTGGCATGTGTGAGAGGCTCACAACTTCGCAGGAGAAGGTTAATATGCCAGTGTACCCAGGGTATGTGGGACAAAGGGAGGTCTGTCTGCTCCGGGATTCAGGGTGCTCCTCTGCAGCGGTTAGAAGGCGACTGGTTGACGACAAGCAATTGTTGGGGCGCGACCATTTGTGTATTTTGATAGATGGGACCGTTAGAAGGTTCCCCATCATGCGAATAACGGTGGATACCCCATTTTATTGTGGCGAAGTGGAAGCCATGTGCATTGAATCACCTGTGTATGACCTGGTCATAGGTAATATCCCAGGGGTGAGGGCAAGCCCTGATGAGTTATGGTCCAGGGGTAGGGGGCCAAATGAGGGCCCAACGAGGGCAAAGGAAGTTCAAGTCGGTGGGCAAGGACCCCCGGCGGTTGCACTCGGTAACGTACCGAGAAAGGAAGAGAAGGTTCCCAGGGGGAACCAATCCGGTGGTCCAGGGGATGGCCCCTACACGACGAAATGTCGGAAAGTTTCAGGAAGGACGACTCCTGTCCAATTAGGGAGAAGGGGTCGCAGGCGGTCCAGGCTAAATGCCAAACAGCGAGGAAACCCACTGGGGTCATTGGGGAAAGTCCCTCAAGCAAATTTATGTGGGGGAGTTGAGCACCCCAAGAAGTCGGTGTCACCCGTGTGGAGAGGGGAGGCCAAACCCACACAAATGGCTGGGCAAACTTCCCCAGAATTGAGAGGGCACGGGTCAACACAAGTTGAGGTTGTCAAAGCTGATGGGACTGCTAAGACGGGCGCCCAGGGGACTGAGGAAAGGGTCCACAAATCAAAGGAGAAGCATCCTAGGTGGCGGAGACCACGCAGACAGTGTCGGGGGCGCACAGTGCCCAAGGTGCGCAAGAAGTCGTCGCAATGGACCGGGGGGTCGACGGCACAAGGGCCAAGGACGGCCAGTGTCGTTCGAATGAAGGTAATCGCCGGGACGAGTGAGCCTGGGGGATATGGCGCCAAGGGAAGCTCTTGAGAATGCGACAATGACAGGGTATGGGGACCCTGGTGGAATACCCGTAGAAATAACGGGGCGAGAAGTAGGGGTGTGTCAAGGGTTACCCAAGGGGATACTGGGAACTGGGCCCCTACCAATGGTCGGTGGTTATAAAGAAGCAATAGTTGGGTGGCTGTGGGCCTGGTGTCTGGGACGGGGGCTCCAGTCGCAAATATTTTTGTGGATGAGGTGATGAGTTTCATAAACCCGGTGTTAAGGCCCAGATATTTTTTATTTTAGGATTATTATTGCTCTGACTGCTGACTAGAGTTGGTTGTGAGTGCGAATGTGAGATACACTGCCCCATTCGTCGCATGTGCATGGACGGGGAGCCTGTGTGTCGAGTTTTGTAAGTGTGGGATACACTAACCCTGTCTGTCGCAAAGGCACGGTCGGGAAATCTGTGTGTTGAATGTGTGAGTGTGTTAGGCACAATTTTAATCCCCTGGTTGAGCTTTGCGAGGGTGAGGCTCAACATAATAATGCAGGGGTCGTTTGCCCCTTCACAAGACATAGGGGAATGGGAGGCGAAGTTACACTCCGTTGGAATTAACCCATCTGACGCAAAGGCGTGGACGGTGTTACTCATCGAAGTGAGTGCCAAGTGAACTGTTTGCAAAATGGGCGAATGTGTATAAAAATGTGTATGTTTAGGTGTAAATATATAGTATTAGAGAGAGAGAGTGCTGCAAATCTAAGGATAAGGCTACTCTCCATATGTAAACCCGCAAGACGAGAGCATGTGGTAGCGTGTGTGTCGTAGGAATCGACATGGCCGACGCATGAGCCCGGTCATGACCCCCACGACCACTAGGGTACAGTTTTGTAGTTTTGAACATGATGGTAGATTGTAAAAAAGTGTGAGAGGCGAGTGTGCATGGCTTTGCCCCTTGTGTTTTAAGAGATACACATGGTGTTTCTCTCGGGAAGGGAGTTGTCAGGGCAAAGCCAGCCTAAATATAGGGGCAAAGGGCCTCATATATAAAGATATTGTAAGTTCAAAAGATATTCCGCATCAAGGCGAAAAACCCTACATGAATTTCACTTCTCTGTGAAGCTGGACATGGAAAAAACACACGTGGTGTATATCCAGCTTCAGGGCAGGGACCCAGGGGAGAAACGGTATGTTAGATAAGGTCTAATCTCATTTAAGTTATACAGTAGTCGCGAGTCTTACGAGACATAACCGGTTGGTGGCAGGATATCGTCACGGCCAATTGAGAAACAAGATTCTAAACGATAGAAATGTCTGTTATGTCGTCACCTGATCATTAGTTTTGCAATGAGATGGCAGGAACGAATCGGTTTTCTCGACAAGTGAAATCACCATTAAGTCACGCGCGAGATGATTTGTATTGATTCTGCCTCGATATACGTCATTCCCCACCGTTTTGACAGATGTACAGATGAGCGTCTATCCACCTGACACTTTAGGGTAAAAAGTATATATACCTTGAAGAGCAAAGCATTAGACACACACTTGGGGTCACACACACGTTGGTGAAGTCCAGGACAGGTGGACTCTGTTTCCTGGCATAGGGGTACCTCCGATCACAGGACCCTGAAACAGCTGGAATCGCCAGAGAGGGCATTCCACGATTAATTTAGCTTAAGGTTGAAAGGCGGCTAGAGTGCCAAATTCGTTGAGAAGGAAAACCCAGGTGGAACGCTGAAGTTTAGATTGTTATTATTTATTTATTTATTGGTGTTTAAGGTCACATACTTATGCACAATGGCTAATCGTGACCGTGACAGTTTTACGGGTGGAGGAAGCCGGAGTACCCGGAGAGAACCACCGAGCAACGACGAGCAGCTGTCAGCTCTCCAACATCGTAACTCTGAACTCTGCACCGCAGCACAGGCAGGGTTAGATTGGTTGAAGACATGCGCACCATCGACGTGCAATACGCCTCAGTACACAGCGTCATCGTGCCCCCATGTAGGCAATCGGGGTGAAGTGTCTTGCCCAAGGACACAACGCGGTTGCCGCAGATGGGATTCGAACTGAGAACCACTCGGCTTGCAGCCTGCACCTCTACCAACTGAGCCACCATGCCCCCAGTTTAGATTGTCGAGTAGCAGGTATCAGCCTGCAATAGTCAGAAGTGTAGGTTAATTGTATTGTGCGTATTAACCCTTTGAAGCGTCAGACTGATTGCGTTCTGAGTAGTTTGTTTTGCTGTCGAAGCATCGTAATACTGACTGGAGATCGGTGTGAGTGACAATTTCGCCCTAGCACAAAAAGGGGCATTTGTGAATCGTGAATTCAACCAGGAACGGTGAATATTTCAATAGGACTTTCACGGCGGACTTTCAAAAGGCACATAAGGTATGAGTAGACAATATCTGACCCAAATCAGAAGTACGGTGGCTTTATAGATGACAAACATTGCTGGTCGGAACCCTCCAACAGCCAGAGGTACAGTTACGCCCAGACGTTGACATTCGAGCCTAAGCAGGTGAAGCCCTTATGGCGAGCTCACAGTAATAACATTTCAGATTTGTGAAGCTCTTATGGTGAGCTCACGGTAGTAACATTTCCAGTGTGTAGACTATAGTGCCAGTACAGGGCTATTGAATGACTATATAGTTGTTGAGAGTTATTTAAACCTAGCAACCCATTTTCTGTGAAAAGAATCGAATTGTTGATTATTGAAGTATTGAAACGGCTTTATTTTTATGTGTAAATAAAAGAATCGTTGTTAATTTAAATCATTCTTTCCATTATGCAGCCTGAAGTGATTAGGAATCAAACCTAATGGAAATCGAACCTATCTTAGGCCAATTTTGCAGAAGAGAAATCACAGCGCCGGTCGAACTCAGCTCCCAGAGCCGAGTTCACGGCACTGGGATTCCGACTCTCCACGTCGGTCTAATTTCCCCGCAATTTCATCAGCGGGACTAAATAACCCCACGTCAGCCCAGGCCTTACGAGGCCTCAGGTGTCCTGACATATGGCTTAGTACACGGTGTCAACGTGCCCCCATATAGGCAACCGGGATAAAGTGCTTTGCCCAAAGACACAACGCAGGTCGTCCCAGACAGGGATGGAACTCGGGACCTCTAGCATAGAAGACCAACAGTCTACCACTGAGCCACTGCGCTCCCAGTTAACCCTGATACTGTATGTTGGGACACCTGTTCTGTTGCAGTGAAAGTGATCAAAGTCAGAATTAAGGGTTAAAAGGACAATAAGCTGCTAATGTGAAAAAATACTGAATCTCAGATTTTGCTTGTATGTGAAAGACCATATAAAAAACTCACTGTATGCAAAGTAAGATAAATTATTTAAATCTGTAATTAAAAAGTTTTACCCATTTACCCAACGTAACGGCCAAAACATGTCACCTTATTCTCAAAAATCGCCAATTAATTTTCATTATTTTTTCATTTTTTGTCTCAAAAACATAGGTTATGACCCCTCGTTGGAATGAGCTCGTTCCAACGAGGGGTCATAAACTGTGTTTTTGAGGAAAAAAATATGAAAAAAATTAGTTATTCAAGAATTTTTTTTTAAAGTGTTGTCTGCTTTCCATGTTAGGTAAAGAGTTAACTCTGCTCCTGTTTAAATATATTAATTTCGCAATAATAGGGTATTTATTTATTTATTTATTTATTTATTTATTTATTTATTGTGTTTAACTCTTTCACTGCAACTCTCACATAAATGTGAAGTTCGGGTCTGATACCACTCTCGCATAATTGTGAATTTAGTATGTGACTATGGTGGACTGCGGTCTAAGGGAAGCAAATCTATTATTTTCTGGTGTCTTCTTTTCATATGTAATGCGTATGGATTCTGCTATTGGCCGTGGGTGATTTCCCACTAAAAAGAAGTAAAGGTCAAGCCAGGCATCGTCAGTCAAGGTCAAATCATTCATCCTTGCTAGAGCGAGATAATTTCTCGGGAAAATCACTTGCATTTTGTTTTCAACACGCGTTGTTTCGGAATAAAAATTGCAGCTGCAGTTATGTATTCAACAAGAGGCCCCAGGGGGCCTGAGGGTACTCACCTGACATGGTAGCCTAAATATCAACCCAGGGAATTGATTTCAATAAATTGCATCTGCTCCTCCTTCTCGACTGCTGGTTCTGAAGAAGAAGATTTTTAAAGAGAATTCCTCATTTTGAACGAAGTTATAATTTGGACTCCCACAGTGAGCCCAATTGGCTTTAACAAACTTGAATCTCACCCCCCCTAAGGATGCTACAAACCAAATATAAAAACATTCCGACCTCTGAATCTGAAGAAGAAGATTTTTAAAGAAAAATTCCTCATATTGAACTAAGTTATAATTCGGGCTCCCACAGTGAGCCCAAATATGAACCCAGGGACCTGGCTTGAACAAACTTGAATCTCACCCCCATAAGGATGCTGCATACCAAATATCAAAACATCCTGACTGCTGGATCTGAACAAGAAGATTTTTAAAGGAAATTCCTCATTTTGAACGAAGTTATAATTTGGACTCCCACAGTGAGCCCAAATATGAACCCAGGGACTTGGCTTGAACAAACTTGAATCTCACCCCCCTATGGATACTGCGTAGCAAATATCAAAAGATTCTGATTGGTAGATCTGAAGAAGAAGATTTTTAAAGAATATTCCTCATACTGCACTAATTTAAACATTTGGGCTCCCATAGAGAGCCCAAATATGGATCCAGGGAGTTGATTTCAATACACGTGTGAAACAATCTTCCAAATATGTTATATGTGAATATTGAAAGCTTTTGGAGCAGTGGTTTGGGAGAAAAGTAGTCTTAAATGTTTTTCCCATTTCCCACAGTGTTAAAAAATGCTGACTCAGCACTTTTTCAAAGTCCTGAAAAAGTACTCCATGATAAAAGCGATAGCAATTTCTTTGGACCATTCCATTCTGTTGGTCCTAAGGAAGTTTCACAGAAGAATTCTCAGTGCCGGGCAGTTTTGGAGATATGGGTGTTTTAAATTTTTTCTATTTTTAGCTCCTGCGGTTCCCAGAGGGAAAAAGTGTTTTGGCATAAATTAAGTACTTATGACCCAATAAGCCCTCATATCACATTTGGTTCAAATCAGCATCTCAGTTTGGAAAATAGAAATTTTGGGCGAGGTGAAAATTCTTGCCCCTCCCATAATGAAGACAAATATAGCTCCTTGAGCTTCTCTTGAACAAAACTGAGTCTACACCTCAAAAGGAAGCTGCACACCAAATATCAAGTCTCTGCTACTACTGGTTCATGAGAAGATTTTTTTAAGGGCGGGCCTACCAAGGGGCGAGGCAACTTTATTTGAACAAAATCAAAATGCGATGTCATAACAAACTATAATCTCAAATTTCAATTAAACTGGTTCAGCGGTTTGGAGGAGAAGACACAAACACCATGTTCACGGACGACGGACGCTACATGATTTCGTAAGAGAAGATCCCAGAACCCCAGCTTATACTTCAGCCCCTCCACTCTCCCGGTTTTGGAGGAGAAGACACAAACACCATGTTCACGGACGACGGACAGTGAGTGATCACTATATCTTCCAAAGATGTTATATGTGAAATATGAAAGCGTTTGGAGCAGTGGTTGGGGAGAAAAGTAGTCTTAAATGTTTTTCCCATTTCCCACAGTGTTAAAAAATGCTGACACCGCACTTTTTCAAAGTCCCCAAAAAGTACCCCATGATAAAAGCGATAGCAATTTTTTTTTGACCATTCCATTCTCAGTGCTGTGTAGTTTTGGAGATATGGTCATTGTAATTTGTTTCTATTCTTAGCTCCTGCGGTTTCCCAGGGGGCAACAGGAATTTTTTTTTTTTGCATAAATTAAGTACTTATGACCCAATAAGCCCTCAAATCAAATTTGGTTCAAATCAGCATCTCGGTTTGGAAAATAGAAATTTTGGGCAGGGAAAAAATCCTTGTCCCTCCCGTAACGAAGGCAAATATAGCTTCTCGAACTTCTCTTAAACAAATCTGAGTCTACACCTCAAAAGGAAGCTGCACACCAAATATCAAGTCTCTGCTACTACTGGTTCATGAGAAGATTTTTTTAAGGGTGGGCCTACCAAGGGGCGAGGCAACTTTATTTGAACAAAATCAAAATGCGATGTCATAACAAACTATAATCTCAAATTTCAATTAAACTGGTTCAGCGGTTTGGAGGAGAAGACACAAACACCATGTTCACGGACGACGGACGCTACATGATTTCGTAAGAGAAGATCCCAGAACCCCAGCTTATACTTCAGCCCCTCCACTCTCCCGGTTTTGGAGGAGAAGACACAAACACCATGTTCACGGACGACGGACAGTGAGTGATCACTATATCTTCCAAAGATGTTATATGTGAAATATGAAAGCGTTTGGAGCAGTGGTTGGGGAGAAAAGTAGTCTTAAATGTTTTTCCCATTTCCCACAGTGTTAAAAAATGCTGACACCGCACTTTTTCAAAGTCCCCAAAAAGTACTCCATGATAAAAGCGATAGCAATTTCTTTGGACCATTCCATTCTGTTGGTCCTAAGGAAGTTTCACAGAAGAATTCTCAGTGCCGGGCAGTTTTGGAGATATGGGTGTTTTAAATTTTTTCTATTTTTAGCTCCTGCGGTTCCCAGAGGGAAAAAGTGTTTTGGCATAAATTAAGTACTTATGACCCAATAAGCCCTCATATCACATTTGGTTCAAATCAGCATCTCAGTTTGGAAAATAGAAATTTTGGGCGAGGTGAAAATTCTTGCCCCTCCCATAATGAAGACAAATATAGCTCCTTGAGCTTCTCTTGAACAAAACTGAGTCTACACCTCAAAAGGAAGCTGCACACCAAATATCAAGTCTCTGCTACTACTGGTTCATGAGAAGATTTTTTTAAGGGCGGGCCTACCAAGGGGCGAGGCAACTTTATTTGAACAAAATCAAAATGCGATGTCATAACAAACTATAATCTCAAATTTCAATTAAACTGGTTCAGCGGTTTGGAGGAGAAGACACAAACACCATGTTCACGGACGACGGACGCTACATGATTTCGTAAGAGAAGATCCCAGAACCCCAGCTTATACTTCAGCCCCTCCACTCTCCCGGTTTTGGAGGAGAAGACACAAACACCATGTTCACGGACGACGGACAGTGAGTGATCACTATATCTTCCAAAGATGTTATATGTGAAATATGAAAGCGTTTGGAGCAGTGGTTGGGGAGAAAAGTAGTCTTAAATGTTTTTCCCATTTCCCACAGTGTTAAAAAATGCTGACACCGCACTTTTTCAAAGTCCCCAAAAAGTACCCCATGATAAAAGCGATAGCAATTTTTTTTTGACCATTCCATTCTCAGTGCTGTGTAGTTTTGGAGATATGGTCATTGTAATTTGTTTCTATTCTTAGCTCCTGTGGTTTCCCAGGGGGCAACAGGAATTTTTTTTTTTTTGCATAAATTAAGTACTTATGACCCAATAAGCCCTCAAATCAAATTTGGTTCAAATCAGCATCTCGGTTTGGAAAATAGAAATTTTGGGCAGGGAAAAAATCCTTGTCCCTCCCGTAACGAAGGCAAATATAGCTTCTCGAACTTCTCTTAAACAAATCTGAGTCTACACCTCAAAAGGAAGCTGCACACCAAATATCAAGTCTCTGCTACTACTGGTTCATGAGAAGATTTTTTTAAGGGTGGGCCTACCAAGGGGCGAGGCAACTTTATTTGAACAAAATCAAAATGCGATGTCATAACAAACTATAATCTCAAATTTCAATTAAACTGGTTCAGCGGTTTGGAGGAGAAGACACAAACACCATGTTCACGGACGACGGACGCTACATGATTTCGTAAGAGAAGATCCCAGAACCCCAGCTTATACTTCAGCCCCTCCACTCTCCCGGTTTTGGAGGAGAAGACACAAACACCATGTTCACGGACGACGGACGGTGTGTGACCACTATAGCTCTCCTGACTGAAAGTCAGGCGATCTAATAAAACCTACAAGATCCCAGAATCTCAGCTTATACTTCAGCCCCTCCACTCTCTCACCCCCCCCCCCCCCCCCCCCCCCATACACGCACTTTCAAAGTCACTCTGCAGCCCATGAAACATCAGTTCAACATCAGTTCAACAAGGCTGTGTGTGGGCTGTCAGGTTCAGTTTTTACTCAACCTCTCTACAAATACAAAATGGATTCGTTCACTCTCTGTAAGACAACAATCCCATTCAAGAACTCATGAGCTGGAAGGGTACAAGTCAAGTATCAGGGATGAGATTTTTCAATCTTTTATCGGATTTCAGTCTTTTTCGAATTTTTTTTTTTATTTTTATTTCTTTGACTTTACATGAAAATGGTCTTTCAGACCATTTTCATGTGAATTCAGAGAAATAAAAGGTCCCATCACAGCTTTACAAACTGGTTATCATATAATTGGGAGCATAATGGAGGATTTTGATACATTTCCCTTCATGCAAGCACAGTTGGGGAGCGCGGTGGCTCAGTTGGTAGAGGTGCAGGCTGCAAGCCGAGAGGTCCTCGGTTTGAATCCCACCTGCGGCAACTGCATTGTGTCCTTGGGCAAGACACTTCATCTCCATTGCCCGCGTGGGGGGCACGATGACGCTGTGTACTAAGGCGTACTGCACGTCGATGATGCGCATGTCTTCAACCAATCTAACCCTGCCTGTGCTGCAGTGCAAGTTACGATGTTGGGGAGCTGGCAGCTGCTCGTCGTTGCTCGGTGGTTCTCTCCGGGTACTCCGGCTTCCTCCACCCGTAAAACTGTCACGGTCATGATTAGCCATTGTGCATAAATATGTGATCTTAAGCACCAATAAATAAATAATAATATGCAAGCACAGTTTCAGTTTTTTTTTATTTGACTAAATTCTCATGCTTGTAAGTATATAATAGGACAGGTCTGATAAGGCTCTTAATTTGCTGTTGATTATCATATCTTCCATTTCTTCTTGAAATCTGAAACCAAATTATGTTATTTTACACACATGCTTGAAAAATTCATTGTCAAAGATGTCATATTTTCTGACATATCCAACAGTATTTTCCAATACATTTTTCCATATCCTTCATTGTTCTCATGACAGTATTGTGACATGCAGAGGTACACATGAACTACCTTTAATTTATTTAACCCATAACCCTTTACCTAACATGAAAAGCAGACGACACTTGCAAAAAAACTTCTTGAATAACTAATTTTTTTCATTTTTTGTCTCAAAAACAAAGGTTATGACCCCCCCTTGGAACGAGCTCGAACTCGGGACCTCTAGCATAGAAGTCCAACTGAGCTCTGTCAAACAAGATTGAATTGGTTAAACTTCTAGTTGCATTAAGGTCTAAATTTTCCATTTGAAATTTGGGTATTTTGCAATCAATGGGAAGGAGGTTAACCCTTTTCCTAAGACAGCTAATCAAAATATCTTATTTCAAATATTTTTTTTATCAAATCTTCCAAACATTTTTCACAAACCCTAATCATGTGACTCCTCATTGAGCTCGTTCCAATGAGGGAGGGGGTCGCATAATAGTTTTGCTTAAATTTTTAAAAAAATAATTTTATTTCATCTGCTAAATTTTTATATATCTGTCTCAAACTACACAGAACGAAAACACCATTCAATTTTCTAGGCCCTTATTAACCCTCTCTGATACGAAATAATTTACTCATCAGGCATTTATGGCATTTAACAAATCATATTCCATCTGAGAGAACTCAAAAAATTTGTCAAACAAGATATTTTTAGTTCTTTACCTATCGCAATTGCATATCTGTCCAAAGCTATTTGCAGGAGTGTAGTAGCTCAGTAGATAGAGATGCAGACTGCAAGCGGAGAGGTCCTCAGTTCAAATCTCTTGGGCAAGACACTTAATTTCAACTGTCCATGTGGGGGCACAGTGGAGATGTGTATGAGGCATACTGCATGTCGATGGTGCATTTGTCTTCAACCAATGCTAACCCTGCTTGTGTGGAGTTAGTATGTTGGGGAGCCTGACAGCTGCTTGCCATTGCTTTGTGGTTCTCTCTGGGTATTCCGGCTTCCTCCACCCATAAAACTGTCTGACACAAGGTGAACCTGGCTGTCAAAAGTGTCGTTAAATCCCAATAAATAAACAAGAGGCCCCAGGGGGCCTGAGGGCGCTCAACTGACATGGTAGTCTAAATATCAAACCAGGGACTTGACTTGAATAAGCTGCATACGCCCCCTCCCAAGAAAAGCATATACCAACTAGATGTAGCGATTGTGCCCACACAATACACAGGATTTTCCTTCTATTTTCAGTTCCTGCACTTTTACATCTCAAAATTGAGATAAACGCATAAAAAACAGATTTTTTTCCCAAACAAAATACATTCAGCCTAAATATTTTTCTTCTTCTTAAAACGCATATAAAACAACAAAAAAAACAAGGGCAATGCCCCCGGTCCCCCGACCAAGATGGCAAATTCAAGGGAGCTGTTAGGATGCAATTTGTTCGCAGAGAATGGCCATTTTTTAACTTGACCTGTATTTCCAACCAATTAAACCACATACTTAGTTTCGTTTCAATCAAATGATCCAAAGTAAAGTTATCATCCGGACAACACAAAAACCATATTTTCTAAGTCGAGAAAGGGGAATAAATCCAGTAAAAATCAGTGGAGCGTACCCATTTTCGAACTTGACCTGCATTTCCACCCAAATAAGCGGCATACTAAATTTCGTTTCAATCAAATCATCCTAACTAAAGTTATCATCCGGACAACACAAAAACTGTATTTTTTAAGTCGAAAAAGGGGAATAAATCCAGTAGAAATCAGTGGAGCGTGCCCATTTTCGAACTTGACCTGCATTTCCACCCAAGTAAGACACATACCAAATTTAGTTTCAGTAAAATCGTCCAAACTAAAGTTATCATCCGGACAAGGGTGTGACGGATGGATGCACGGATGCACGGACACACGCATGGACAGACGGACGGACAGACGGACACTGCTGATTACAATAGTCCCCCAAAGGGTCGGGGGACAAAAAATTACGGATTTTGGTCCAAAATTTTCAAAGTCCCACCCGGACCACAAATTTTCGGTGTAAAAAAAAAAATTAAATTTTTTTTGTCTTAAAACTGACAGAAGAAACGCATAAAAAACACACAAAAAAAAATTACCCGGACCCCAAATTTTCAGGGGAAAAAGAAAAAATTTTTTTTGTATTAAAATTGACGGAAACACATAAAAAAAAAACCCAAAAATTTTTTCGGATTTTGGTCTAAAATTTTCTAAGTCCCACCCGGACCCCAAATTTTCAGGGTAAAAAAAAAAAAAATTTTTTGTCTTAAAATTGACTGAAACTCAGAAAAAACAAAAAAAAAATTTGTTCAGATTTTGGTCCAAAATTTCGAAGTCCACAACGGGACCCCAAATTTTCAGCCTAAATATGAACCCAGGGATTTGGCTTCAACAAACTTGAATCTCACCCCCCTAAGGATGCTGCATACCAAATATCAAAACATTCTTATTGGGAGATCTGAAGAAGATTTTTCAAAAATACTCCTCATACTGCACTAATTTAAACATCTGGGCTCCCATAGAGAGCCCAAATATTGACCCAGGCAATTGATTTCAACAAACATGTGAAACAATCTTCCAAAGATGTTATATGTGAAATTTGAAAGCTTTTGGAGCAGTGGTTTCGGAGAAAAGTAGTCTCATGTTTTTCCCATTACCCACAGTGTTAAAAAATGCTGACTCAGCACTTTTTCAAAACTCCCCAAAAAGTACCCCATGATAAAACCGATGTCAATTTTTTTTTTACCATTCCATTCTGTTGGTCCTAAGGAAGCTTCACAACATATAAGAATTCTCAGTGCCGTGTAGTTTTGGAGATATGGGCGTTTTAATTTTTTTCTATTTTTAGCTCCTGTGGTTCCCAAGGGGCTATGGGGAAAAAATTTTTTGCATAAATTAGGTACTTATGACCAAATGAGCACTCACATAAAATTTGGTTCAAATTGGCCTCGCGGTTTGGAAAATAGAAATTTGGGGTGGGGCCAAAATTTTTGCCCCTCCTTTAACATCGTCAAATATAGCCCCTCCAACTTCTCTTGAACAAACTTGAGTCCACACCTCAAAAGGAAGCTGCATACCAAATATCAAGTCTCTGCTATTGCTGGTTCTTGAGAAGAAGATTTTTTAAGAATTGGAGCATTTTTGCCCCATCCCTCTGCTCAATGTGAGCCAAAACCTAATTTCACAAAAAATCAAAATGCCCTTATATAACCCCTACTCACATGAAATTTCATTAATATGCAGCCAGTGGTTTGGGAGAAAAAGGCCCCAACACCACCTTCACGACGGACGCCGGACGACGGACGAAAAGTGATCAGAATAGCTCACCCTGACTTTCAGTCAGGTGAGCTAATAAACCTATAGAGAGTAATCGCTTGACTGGACTGGTTACGTGAAATAATTCATGAGAGGTGAGGGACGTTGTACAAACACAAGTGTGCGAATGCGCACAAGTGTTTTACAATATAGTCCCTCACCCCGAATGAATTATTTCACGTAACCAGTCCAGTCAAGCGATTACTCTGTTTATTACTTTTCATTATTAACGATAATTATATTATTTAACCCTTTACCTAACGTAACTGCCAAACCCGGTCAGCACTATTCTAAACAAGAGGCCCCAAGGGGGCTTAATCGCTCACCGGGCAAAGTGGTTCAAAGAAGTATTTGGGGCCACATTCAGTTAGACATGGTTCATCAACACTACAAAGGAATGAAGTCATGAGAGACAAATTTTATGGAACTAGGGACATGGCTTGAACAAACTTGAATCTTACCCCCCTAAGGATGCTGCATACCAAATATCAAAAGCATTCATCTGCTGGATCTAAAGAAGAAGATTTTTTAAAGAAAATTCCTCATTTTGAATTAAGTTATCATTCGGGCTCCCACAGTGAGCCCAAATATGAACCCAGGGACTTGGCTTGAACAAACTTGAATCTCACCCCCTAAGGATGCTGCATGCCAAATATCAAAACATTCTAACTGCTGAATCTAAAGAAGACTTTTAAAGAACAAGAGGCCCCACGGGGCCTGAAGCGCTCATCTTGAACAGAACACAATTTAAACTGAGTCCAAGAATAAGTCTACATTAAGCAAGCCATCTCCATAGGCTACACTGTCAATCCTTGAGTCCCTCAGGAGTGACAAAAATAATCTGGGCATCATGCCTTTTCTTTAGTTGATCATAAAGTAAAATGTAGAGCTCCCCTATGAAGCCCCTTGATACAACATATGTGGATTAATCTTAGTACCTCTAGAGGGTACTGAATACAAAATTTTCAATTCTTCAGCAAAATGGCCAATTCCCGTCCCATAGAGAGCCCAAATATTAACCCAGGCTCTTGATTGAACACAGTTAAATCTGACTTCCCTAGAGATGTTGTGTACCGAATATGAAAGCATTCTGACTGTTGGATCTGAAGAAGAGAAATTGTCAAGAAATTTCTTCGAATTGCACTAAGTTCAAATTTGGGCTACCATAGCGAGCCCAGATAATAACCTATGGATCCGATTTGAACAAACTTGAATCTGACCCCCCTAGAGATGTTGTATACCAAATGTGAAAGCATTCTGACAAGTGAATCTGAAGAAGAAGATTTTTGAAGAAATTCCCTCATATTGTATTAAGTTAAATTTCATGTTCCCATATGGAGCCCAAATATCAACCTAGGCATGCAAATTGAACAACCTGGAATCTGACCCCCCTAGAGATGTTGTATACCAAATATAAAATCATTCCGACTGGTGGATCTGAAGAAGAAGATTTTTAAAGAAATTTCCTCATATTGCACTAAGTAAAAATTTGGGCTACCATAGTGAGCCCAAATATATACCTAGGGATCTGATTTGAACAAACTTGAATCTGACCCCCATAGAGATGTTGCATACCAAATATCAAAGCATTCTGACTGGTGGATCTGAAAAAGAAGATTTTTTTAAATTACCCTCCATATTGAACAAAGATAATATTTGGGCTTCCGTAGGAAGCCCAAATATTAACCTAGGGACTTGGTTTGAACAATCTAGAATCTGACCCTAATAACAATGATGTATACCAAACATTAAAAGATTCTGACTGGTGGTTCTGAAGAAAAAGATTTTTAAAGAATATTCCCTATATTACCCTATGTTAAAACTTCGGGCTCCTGTAGAGAGCCCAAATATGAACCACTGAGCTTTATTTCAACAAATTTTTATCTGACCCCCCTATGAATGCTGTATACCAAATATCAAAAGATTCTGATGATTGGTTCTGGAGAAAAGATTTTTTTAATTATTGCAAATATGCTGACTCAGCATTTTTTCGATGCCCATTACAGAACACCCTAACAAAACCGATGGCAATTTTTTTTTACCATTCAATTCTACTGGTCATAAGGATACTTCATACCAAATAACAGCGCTCTGTTCAGTGGGGATTGGGAAATATGGGCGTTTGAAAATATTTCTATTTTTAGCTCCCAGGGTTTCCATGGGGATGCGGGAATATTTTTTTTTGCATGGGTCAAGTACTTATGACCCAATACTACCACAGACCAAATTTGGTTCATACCGGACCATCGGTTCAGAAAATAGAAATTTTGGGCGGGGCCAAAAATCTTACCCCTCCTATTACAAAGCCAAATATTACTTCACAAACTTCGTTTGAACAAACTTGATTCTACACCTCATATGGAAGCTCCATAGCAAATATCAAGTCATTGTACACACTGGTTCTTGAGAAGAAGATTTTTAAAATATTTTGGAGCATTTTCCCCCACTCCCTCCCTATGGGGCTGGGCATGTTGAGTTGAACAAAAATGAAATGCCCCTTTGGGACCATCACTCACACAAACTTTCACTTGAATTGGCCCAGTGGCTTTGGAGGAGAAGACCAAAACATGGTGTTGATGGACGACGGACGGAGAGCGATGAGATTAGCTCAGCTTGACTTTGTCAAGATGAGATAAAAATTCCTCATATTGACTAAGTTATAATTCGGGCTCCCACATGGAGCCCAAATATGGACCCAAGGACTTGGCTTTAACAAACTTGAATCTCACCCCCCCCTAAGGATGCTACACACCACATATCAAAACATTCCGACTGCTGGATCTGAAGAAGAAGATTTTTAAAGAAAATTCCTCTTTTCGAACTAAGTTACAATTCAAGCTCCCACAGTGAGCCCAAATATGGACCTAGAGATATGGCTTGAACAAACTTGAATCTCCCCCCCCCCCCCCCCCAAGGATGCTGCATACCAAATATCAAAACATTCTGACTGCTCAGGATCTGAAGAAGAAGATTTTTAAAGAAAATTTCTCATTTTGAACTAAGTTATCATTCAGGCTCCCACAGTGAGCCCAAATATGGACCTAGGGACATGGTTTGAACAAACTTGAATCTCACCCCCCTAAAGATGCTGCATACCAAATATCAAAACATTCTGACTGCTGGATCTGAAGAAGAAGATTTTTTAAAAAAATTCCTCATTTTGAACTAAGTTACAATTCAAGCTCCCACAGTGAGCCCAAATATGAACCTAGGGACATGGCTTGAACATACTGGAATCTCACCCTCCTAAGAATGCAGCATACCAAATATCAAAAGATTCTGCCTGCTGGACCTGAAGAAGAAGATTTTTAAAGAAAATTCCTCATTTTGAACTAAGTTATCATTCGGGCTCCCACAGTGAGCCCAAATATGGACCTAGGGGCATGGATTGAACAAACTAGAATCTCACCCCCCTAAGGATGCTGCATACCAAATATCAAAACATTCCGACTGCTGGATCTGAAGAAGATTTTTAAAGAAAATTTCTTATTTTGAACTAAGTTATAATTCGGGCACCCACAGTGAGCCCAAATATGAACCCAGGGACTTGGCTTGAACAAAATTGAATCTCACCCGCCTAAGCATGCTGCATACCCAATATCAAAGGATTCTGCCTGCTGGCTCTTGAGAAGAAGATTTTCAAAGAAATTTGCCTGAAATGCACTAAGTTCAAATTTGGGCTCCTATACTGGTGAGCCCAAATATAAATCCAGGGGGCCGATTTGAACAAACTTGAATCAGATCCACCTCAGAATGTTGCATACCAAATATCAAAAGATTCTGCCTGCTCGAACTGGAGAAGAAAATTTTTAAAGAAATTTGCCTAAAATGCACTAAGTTCCAATTCGAGCTTCTATAGTGAGCCCTAATATGAATCCAGGGGGCCGATTTGAACAAACTTGAATCAGATCCACCCCACAATGTTGCATACCAAATATCAAATGATTCTGCCTGCTCGAACTGGAGAAGAAGATTTTTTAAGAAATTTGCCTGAAATGCACTAAGTTCGAAATCGGGCTCCTATACTGAGCCCAAATATGAACCCAAGGAGCCAATTTGAACAAACTTGAATCAGATCCACCCTACAATGTTGCATACCAAATATCAAAAGATTCTGCCTGCTGGATCTGGAGAAGAAGATTTTTTAATGTTTTTCCCATTGCCTACAGTGTCAAAAAGTGCTGACTCGGCACTTTTTCAAAGTCCCGAAACTGTACCCTATGATAAAACCGATGGCAATTTTTTTTTACCATTCCATTCTGTTGGTCCTAAGGAAGCTTCACACGAAATAAGAATTCTCAGTGCCGTGTTGTTTTGGAGATATGGGCGTTTTAATTTTTTTCTATTTTTAGCTCCTGTGGTTCCCACTGGGCTGCAGGATTATTTTTTTTTGCATAAATCAAGTTCTTATAACCCAATAATACCTCATGTTAAACTTGGTTCAAATCGGCCTCTGGGTTCAGAAAATAGAAATTTTGGGCGGAGCAAAAATTCTTGGCCCTCTCAGAATAAAGGTAAATATTGCCCGTCAAACTTCTCTTGAACAAACTTAAGTCTACACCTCAAATGGAAGCTGCATACCAAATATCAAGTCTCTGCTGTGGCTGGTTCATGAGAAGAAGATTTTTTAAAATTTTGTGCATTTTGGCCCCATCCCACTCCACAATATGAGCAGAAATCCAATTTGAAGAAAAACCCAAATGCCCCTATATAACCACTACTTACATGAAATTTAATTAAAATGTGGCCAGTGGTTTAGGAGAAAGAGGCTCAAACACCACCTTCACGCAGGACGATGGACGACAGATGACGGACGACGGACGAAGAGTGATAAGAAAATCTCACCCTGACTTTCAGTCAGGTGAGCTAAAAAACGACCGCCCACATGCAATTTCACAGAAAAAATGGCCAGAGATACAGAAGGTCTACTTTATGGAGCCCGATGGAAGATTTTTTATGTTAAGTGTTGAGCATTTGTTGAGAATTTGATTATTGATTGAAAAATGAAAACTTCAAACGAATGAATTATTTTAATCCGATCAAAATAGATATTTCTGTTCATTCTTTTGAATCTAATGTGTTCAGTTTTATGGTTCCTGTAACAGTATGGGCAGTCATACATCAAAAGTTAATTAAAATTATTGAATAAATACAGATAACCACATTATTGAATGATGCCTCGTGGTCTGTGTAATCTTTCATTATGAGACTCTTTATTAATTGTCCATATAAAATTAATTACCCAAATAGATTTCTAATAATTTCTTCAAAAATGTAGTTTGCAGGTTATTAACCCTTTACCAAATATGAAAAGCAGACGACACTTGGAAAAAAATTCTTAACTAATTTTTTTCATTTTTTGTCACAAAAACATAGGTTATGACCCCTCGTTGGAACGAGCTCGATGAGGAGCTTGTTCCAAAGAGGGGTCATAACCTATGTTTTTGAGACAAAAAATGAAAAAAAATAATGAAAATTAATTGGCCATTTTTGAGAATAGCGCTGGCCGGTTTTGGGCGTTACGTTGGGAAGAGGGTTAACTAATAGGGTATGATGTTTGAAAACCCTTCCTTTGCTAGGGGGAAACCCTTTTAAATAAATAGCCACTTTGACACTAAATTGACAGTGAGAAATATTAAATTAATGGTCGTTCTCATCGGGTACCCTGGCTTACTCCATCTATAAAACTGTCTGATAAAGATTTTAACCCTCTGCACACTGATGTCGAAATATCAAAATTTCTACCTGCAAATGTTTCCCATAATGCAACTAGGAATATAACCAATTCAGTCTTGTCTGACAGAGCTCTTTGAGCTCTGTCAGACAAGACTGAATTGGTCACATTAGTAGTTGCATTATGTGCAAAATTTGATGCCTGAAATTTCAGTATTTTGACATCAGAGTGCAGAGGGTTAAGCTGCCAATTTGACCACTTTATTCTTGTTTGACAGAGCTCATTGTGTGGTTTTGTCTATGGGTAACATTGAATACACAAAACCATCATGGTATAAATTGTTAAATTATTAGACCATTCATCATCACAAGGGTTAACAACTGAAATTCTTGTCTGTCAATCCAAAGCTCTTGTCTCATTTCCAAAGATCTCAAATAAAGGATTACAAAAATCCATTATGATTAAATGTATGACACTGTCTTATTCTTTTTCGCATCTGATTCTTTTTTTATCATCAGACATACAACTGTCTCATAACTAGAACTGATATTATAATTCAAGCTGCTTGAAGCCACAACAGGATTTCTGTTCTGTTGCTTCAGTCAATGGCAGCGCCATAAAGCCCCCACACTTTTCTCTTATAGACACCCCCAAATCAAACTTCAAATTGTTATCTGCCCGTGGTTTTCTCACCCAATATCACACCTGCAAATGGCAAACAACAATACACATCATGTACCGTTAATCATTACTACAATGTCTAACATGCATTTTCTTTACATACAGTACATGGAGAGTGAATTGTAACTAAATCACCCATGGAGTGGAGTTATCACCCAAAGTATCACTTTCAAATTCTGCACATATGGATAAAAACACATGCAATGTTTCAGCCAATGGACCTCCAGGTTTAACCCGGAGGTCCACTGGCTGGAACTTTGCTTGTGCTTGTAATGCTTTGCAAGAAATTTTCAATTATTGCTTGGATGGAATCTCCACTCTGTGGGTGATTTAGTGATAATACACTTTCCATGTACTGTATACAGAAGGCCTATACGCCTACATTGCACTGTCCCAAAAACGTCCTGTACCATCCAACAACATTCTACTGGAAACAATTTTTTGCCTATTTTGGCAGAGTTACTATTTACTGATCAAGTTTAATGTGTTTTTAAAGAAAATAGTTCGCTGATATTGCAGCAATATGTGTAATAACCGTATTTGCATGATAATACATCGTGGAAGCATTCACATATAATGATGTGAATCTAATTTTAGACACAATCTGGGGGCCTTTGAACACCACGTCTGGTGTTGTAGAAATGCTCAGATATCACTCCCAGTATGTCCAAATATGAAAATATTTCTTGAAGAAGATCCCCAGACCCACACAATGGGAGGGGCACACCCCTACTATACCCCCTCCCCCTGCCTCAGGGGGAGATGACTTTTAGCCCAAGAACATTAGGTTTCACTAGGGGGAAAAATCGGAGAAAGCTGATTTTTTCAGGGAATGTCGAGTACATGTCACTGAACGATTAGACAAAAGTCCCCTAAAATCCCAGTTGAGCTTTTTTTTCTACAGCCTTTTTTCAAAAACGCGTTTGAAAAAAATAAAAAAAAATCGCACGAACTTTGTAAACTCGAACTGATCCAACTGTATTTTTTGTTTACGCGTATTTCGAGCTACATAATGTCTAATATACATTTACCTAGAGGAAAATGTGCATTCTGTGACAATTTCTGCGAAAAATTATTGAAAATTCACAAAAAAGTATCGGATTTACGCAAACAATGACGATTTTCCTAACGGATTTGCCCAAAGGGTCGTAGTACAGAACGGGATGTTAGTTGGACAGACGATAAAAAATCCACCACCATTTGAAGACTTTTATCATTGCTTACAAAATAGACATTATGGAAGACCCCCTCTGCTTCTGGCCGAGTTCCCCTTTTGGCATAAAATTCGTCAGCATGAGAACTCAACTATTTTCGGGCTTGTGACCGAACAGACACGTCTATGTCTGGCAGCATTAGATCAATAAATAATATTTACAGAATGTACAAAAATCAATAAATAATATTTACAGAATGTACAAATCAATCAACATGGATTAAGTTACATTGACTATTATCAACGCTATATACAGAAATGACATGACCTATATACATATTATTCATCGAACTCAGAAATTTCCGACAGGACAGTGTTTCTGTGGTTGTTTACAAGAATCCGAACTGCAATTACACAAACCTGAGCAAGAGAGTCCTGCCTTCTTACACCCACACCTTTTTGTACAAGCACTCTTGCAACCACAACTGATCAGATTCAGTAGGTTATCGGGGGCACATGGCTTTGTGGCTGCAGTCGGTACAAGAAGTCCATTGTCTAGCGACCACCCCCAATCCGTCGGAGGAAGCGAAGTGCCCAGCCATTGTTGGACCTGGAGATAACATCTGTAGACATGTTGTTGTGCAGCATCGCTGCTTGGTGGGAGTGAGGCTAGGTCGATGGGTTTATTCAGTTTAGATTTTGCTACATAACGCTTGTAAGTGACATATCTATATTGGTCAAGAGAGGAAACAGTATTACTCCCGTATAAGATCAGGAAAAATTGTTCCCCGGCAGCGGCTACTGCACTTGGTGTACTGTCATCCGCCAAAATTGTGTTGACATACTGTTGTGAGTCGCTAGTAACATCGGAGACAATTGTACTGAACACTTTCTTCTTACCAACTCGAAAGAGTGCAGAAGTAGTGTCACAACCACTTATAGAATGTGCTACAAGGAGGTTGCTTCTATGGTCACCCATTTTGGTTGCTATTTCACTAACTGAAACTAGTAAGTTTGGGGTAATGGAATACATCATGTGAATATTACATCCCGGTTGAACTCGAGAGGTAAGAATGACTAACAAGTCTGTGTCTGTTCCCACAACGACAACATTGTTGTCATCTTGAGCGATGTCAAGTGCAGTTTTGGCTATCAGTACATCAGCATCAGCCTCGGCCTGCTTGGACTGAATACTGATAGCAGATAGCTCCTGCATTAGAAGATCGATCAGTTGGGTTTTGTTCTTGGCATTTGCAAGGAAATCGGATTGGGGTGTGGTGGCTGATAACTCGGGTGAGATATTGATATCAATGGAATACCTGTCTTTAGATCTACGGGTCTGTTCCATGCCCTTTGTCGACATTGTACAAGCATAACCATCAAAAACAACCACGACGTTCGCCCCAAAATGTCTCACCAGATAATTGGAATATGATGTACATATGTCCTTATATGACGACTGTTTAGGCCATACAACTGCCCTCAATAAAAATCCACCATCTACAACAAACAGAGAATGTTCTGGGATTTTAGTTTGCTCGGAACCGTATGTTTTGAGGATCTTACCGAGCGTGCTTTTCTGTGTCTTCCTCATTCCAGCAGAATCAAACAATGCTGGTGGTTTCGGGGCGAGTTCATATTTGAGATACTCTTCCATCTCTGCTTGTGACTGAATAACACATGTGATGCGGTTGAACAGAATTGTGGGGTCAATCACTACCTTACTTCCACGGACTTTGATGCGATTTGCCATCGATGCGAAAGACTTCACAGTGTCAACACGTCGTAGTTTGATGCTGTTGAACGTTTTGCTTACAACATTCGATAAGCAACATTCACCAATTTTGCGAACTTGGTCACAGTTCACAGTTTCGTCGGCCACAAGCCCGGTCGCTATAGAGACTAATTGTAGTGGATCTCTATTCTGAAAGGGGGAATGCACTCTGAGCCAGTTCAATAATTTGGTGATATCATTGGCATCAGTCAATTGTGAACTTTGACGGAGATCCCGATGTTGTTCGCCATGACCAGTGTGAACATGAACAAAATTTTCGAGAGCATTACATATCGGAAGGCAAAGAGGTAGTCCATGTACCCATTTCGCAACAGTGCTATCGGTTATTCCCCTGCCATGTGTGAGACCACCAGGGAGCTTGAACATTCTCATTAAACACTGCTCTATGGTCTGATCAGAATATATCCCGTCCCAGAATTTATCTGAGCGCCTTATGGTAAAGTAACCTTTCTCAGTGAACAACTTCAAATCATCCTGTTGCATTATTTCTGTTAGCTCATTCATCTGCTGCAAATAGAGATGAGAACTTTTTGCGTATGCAAAATGACCACCTGCGTGAAATACTGGAATCATATTGCGAACACAATATGTGTGGAGTTCCCAGTCGCCTGTGCGCTCTGCTCTCAAGAACAACTGGAGAAGACCTATTTGCTCGTAGTATTGTACCCAAAGCTTTCCTGTGTGTCCTACGGACGCATTCTGGAGCAGTTCATGTAATTTTGACAGTAGATGGTTGACACTTTCTTGATTGACAGCGTCAGCTGTTGTACAGTCACCTCTGGCAAGTCCACAGAATATTTCATTGACTTCTGTGCAGTCTATGTTATCTAGTGTTCGGCTTTCTTCAAACACAAGTTTTGTAATGGCAATTTGTGTTAGCAAATGGGCACGAACTGCTCTTGAATATGCATGACCACTGATCAAATGATGGATTGACCCACCAGCATAAACAGTCCCCTAAAGTTCATCCAAGCCGCTACCAGCCATGATCGAACCAATTGCCCCTAAATATGACATAATCATATGGAAGCCGCAGAGTCTAACAAAAACTTTTGTCAGCTTATCTGACGAAGACACAATCTCCACTGCTTTGATATATACACATCAAGGGCGTGCACACATTACATGCCAATGCATCTTGAGGCAAACACCACATTATGTGATTTAATCGAACATGGAAATTGAAACAATGATGCTATAATACGGTATTTGAATGAGAAAAGTCGATGCCGTTTGAATTTGAGTTTAGGGGGTATGGTTAATATTTCACACGTTTCACCAGTTCATTATGGAATAAATGACTATTGTTATATATCATTATAAAGTCACTGCTTTTCTGCAATTTTTGATATATAATTTAACTCCCAAAGTAGTCGTAGATTTGATTTAATGGACGTTGTGTACCGTTGTGTGTATGAAAACAATAAATCTTTTTTCGTAATTTTGTACATTTTCGTGAATATTTCACCATTGAGTGTGAGGATTGGTACAAAGTTGGCATTTTTTGTTGGGGATATGTATTCTCAATATAATTCAGCACGATATTTATGATTCTCACCCTACTAAGGCGAATAAGAATGAGAAATATGGAGCTGGGTCGAATTTTTTTAAAAAATTTTTTTTTCATCAAAAAAACGCTATAACTAAAAAAGCTCAACTCGGATTCGCGGGGACTTTTCACACTTTATCCCTAATGTGTGTCCCGGAAACATATAAAAAAATCAGCTTTCTCCGATATTTTTCCTTACTTTCTCATTTTTATGTCTAATGTGCCTGGACTATTTGGCATCTCGACACAGGACCCCCATGTCTTACTTAGCCCCCCTTCTGTGGTTCTCTCTACCCACCCCCCCCCCCCCCCCAAAAAAAAAAATGTTTTCAAGCATAAATCAAGTACTTATGATGACCCAGTTATACTACATGATAAATTTGGTTCAAAACAGCCCATTGGTGCTGGAAATAGAAATTCTGAGTGAAGTCCAAAATGGCCACACTCCTCCTCCTCCCCCACACAGGAAGCCCAAATTTTGACCAACTGAGTTTCTTTGAAAAAACTTGAATCTGCATCACTAAAGTATGTTCCATACAAGAAATCTAAGCACTATTGTGAGTGGCTTGTGAGAAGATTATTTTCAAAGCATTTTTGGCTTATGGGGCATTAACACCACCACAAGGGGCATAGTAACTTTTGGGGAAAAACTCAGAAGAGTAAACTCCTCCAAGATACTTTGTACCAAATTAGTTTTGACTTGGCCCAAAGGTTCTGAAGTCAGTTGATGGGGCACATGAAAGATAACTCTGCATTTTCCCATTGCCAACAGTGTTCAAATGGACATTCCTATATAGCATCCCAAGACAAAATCGCTAGCAATTTTTTGGTCCAACTGATTCCATTGGTCCTGAGGAAGCTGCATACAAAATGAACGTGTCAATGACACTTTAGCTTAACTTGAGTGTGTGTAGTGTTTGATGAAAAGGATAATGTTCACTGTTTATGAAAAGGATTATGAAATAAGACATTGTGATAAATGAGAATATGTTAATTTCTGTTCCTTATATGCTGTGTTTTCAATAAGAATAATTTGAGGTGTAGACTGTACTAAAGAACTGAGGCCTGGGTTTATGTGGCCTTCAAAGTTAATGTTAGTCAACCAAAGTTAACAAGTAAAAGTAAAATAATTTGAAAATGTGTCTTCCTACCAAGTTACAATGAAATCCCTTAATAAATATTACTTGTAGACTTTGCTAGAGGAATCTAGGTCACATGACGGATTGGTGGTCACTGTTGACTGATCATGACCAAAATAAGAGAGTCTCATCTGGATATCATACCAAGTTATCCTACCAAGTTACAATGAAACCCCTTAAAAAAAAACAAGAGGTCCCAAGGGGCCTGAGGGCGCTCACCTGACATGGCAGCCTAAATATCAACCCAGAGAATTGAATTCAACAAGTTGCATCTGCTCCTCCTAAGAAAAGCTTATACCAAATATCCAAAGATTCTGACCAGTGGATCTAAAAAAAAAAGAAGATTTTTAAAGAATATTCCTCATATTGAACTAAGTTATAACTCGGGCTCCCACAGGGAGCCCATATATGAACCCAGGGGCTTGGCTTTAACAAACTTGAATCTCACCCCCCTAAGGATGCTGCATACCAAATATCGAAACATTCTGACTGCTGGATCGTAAGAAGAAGATTTTTAAAGAAAATTCCTCATTTTGAACTAAGTTACAATTCAAGCTCCCCCAGTGAGTCCAAATATGGACCTAGAGACATGGCTTGAACAAACGTGAATCTCACCCCCCTAAGTTTGCTGCATATCAAATATCAAAACATTCCAACTGCTGGATCTGAAGAAGATTTTTAAAGAAAATTCCTCATTTTGAACTAAGTTATAATTTGGGCTACCACAGTGAGCCCAAATATGAACCCAGGGACTTGGCTTGAACAAACTTGAATCTCACCTCCCTAAGCATGGTGCATACCCAATATCAAAAGATTCTGCCTGCTGGATCTTGAGAAGAAGATTTTCAAAGAAATTTGCCTGAAATGCACTAAGTTTTAATTCGAGCTTTTATAGTGAGCCCAAATATGAATCTAGGGAGCCGATTTGCACAAACTTGAATCAGATCCACCCCACAATGTTGCATACCAAATATGAAAAGATTCTGCCTTCTGAATCTGGAGAAGAAGATTTTTTAAGAAATTTGCCTGAAATGCACTAAGTTCAAATTCGGGCTTCTATAGTGAACCCAAATATGAATCCAGGGGCCGATTTGAACAAACTTGAATCAGATCTACCCCACAATGTTGCATACCAAATATCAAAAGATTCTGCCTGCTGGATCTGGAGAAGAAGATTTTTTAAGAAATTGGCCTGAAATGCACTAAGTTCGAATTCAGGCTTCTAAAGTGAGCCCAAATATGAATCCAGGGGGGCTGATTTGAACAAACTTGAATCAGATCCACCCCACAATGTTGCATACCAAGTATCAAAAGATTCTGCCTGCTGGATCTGGAGAAGAAGATTTTTTAAGAAATTTGCCTGAAATGCACTAAGTTCGAATTCAAACTTCTATACTGAGCCCAAATATAAACCCAGGGGGCCGATTTGAACAAACATGAATCAGATCCACCCCACATTGTTGCATACCAAATATCAAAAGATTCTGCCTGCTGGATCTGGAGAAGAAGATTTTTTAAGAAATTTGCTTGAAATGCACTAAGTTCGAATTCGGGCTTCTATAGTGAGCCCAAATATTAATCTAGGGGGCCGATTTGAACAAACTTGAATCAGATCCACCCCACAATGTTGCATACCAAATATCAAAAGATTCTACCTGCTAGATCTGGAGAAGAAGATTTTTTAAGAAATTGGCCTGAAATGCACTAAGTTCGAATTCGGGCTTCTATAGTGAGCCCAAATATGAATCCAGTGAGCCGATTTGAACAAACTTCAATCAGATCCACCCCACAATGTTGCATACCAAATATCAAAAGATTCTGCCTGCTAGATCTTGAGAAGAAGATTTTTGAAGAAATTTGCCTGAAATGCACTAAGTTCGAAATCGGGCTCCTATACTGAGCCCAAATATGAAACCAAGGGGCCGATTTGAACAAACTTGAATCAGATCCACCCTACAATGTTGCATACCAAATATCAAAAGATTCTGCCTGCTGGATCTGGAGAAGAAGATTTTTTAATCTTTTTCCCATTGCCTACTGTGTTAAAAAGTGCTGACTCAGCACTTTTTCAAAGTCCTGAAAAAAGTACCTTGTGATCAAACCGATAAGGATTTTTTTAACCATTCTATTCTACTGGATAAAAGTAAGCTTTACACAAAACAAGAATTCTCTGTGCCATGTAGTTTTGGAGATATGGCAGTTTTAAGGTTTTTCCTATTTTTAGCTCCCGAGGTTCCCATGGGGCAATGAGAAATTTTTTTTTTGCATCAATCAACTACTTATAACCCATTATCATCTCATATCAAATTTGGTTCAAATCGACCTGACAGTTCTGAAAATAGAAATTTTAGGTGTGGCCAAAATTTTGGCCCCTCCCATAACAATGGCAAATAATGCCCCACAAACTTCTCTTGAACAAACTTGATTCTAAACCTCAAAAGGACTTTGTATAACACATATCAAGTCTCTGCTACTGGTGGTTCATTAGAAGAAGATTTTCAAAAAATTTGGCCATTTTTTCCCCACACCTCTGCTCAATAGGAGCCGAAACCTATTTTGGATAAAAATCAAAATGCTCCTATATAACCACTACTTACATGAAATTTAATTAAAATGTGGCCAGTGGTTTAGGAGAAAGAGGCTCAAACACCACCTTCACGACGGACGACAGACGACGGACGACGGATGAAGAGTGATAAGAAAAGCTCACCCTGACTTTCAGTCAGGTGAGCTAAAAACCTGTAGACAGTACTAAAGGAATCTAGGTTACGTGACCAGGTGGTGGTAATGGCTGACCGATCATGACCAAAATAAGACAGTCTCATCTAGACATCATGATCATACCGAGTTATCCTTCCAAGTTACAATGAAATTGCTTCATAAATATGAACTGAAGACTGTGCCAAACAAATCTAGGTCATGTACCTGTGTGGAAGTCACGGATGACTGATCAGAGCCAAAATATAACGTTCTCATCTAGACATTATACTGAGTCATCCTACAAATTTGGAATGAAATCCCTTCATAAATGCAAGCTGTAGACTGTGCTAAAGGAATCTTGGTTATGTACCCTATTGCACAGTTGACTGAACCCGACCAAAATATGACGTTCTCATCTAGACATTATACAGAGTCATCCTACGAAGTTACAATAAAATTCCTTCATAAATATGACCTGTAGACTGTGCTAAAGGTTTTCGAGTCCTCACAGCCATCATGGTTAACTGATCATGACCAAAAGGGGACATTTTCATCTAGACATTATGTGGGGTCATCCTACCAAGTTACAATGAAATCCCTTCATAGATATGACCTGTAAACTGTGCTAAAGTTTTCTGGTTTTGGGCTCCAAAAGGGGACATTCTCATCTAGACATTTTACAGAGTCACCCTTCCAAGTTGCAATGAAATCTCTTCATCGATATGACCTGTAGACTGTGCTAAAGGTTATTGGGCTCTTGTAGCAATCACGGTTGACCAATCACGACCAAAAGGGGACGTTCTCATCAAGACCTTATACAGAGTCATCCTGGCAAGTTAAAATGAAATCACTTCATACATATGACCTGTAGACTGTGCTAAAGGTTTTCAGGTTTTTGGGCCCGATTAGCCATCAATGTTGACCCATCGCGACCAAAAGGGGATGTTCTCGTCTAGACATGACCTTGAACCTGCATATGAAATTTTGTGATGATAGGACAAGAACTACGGGGTGTAGCCAGTGCTAAAGAAAATGTGAACAGACTCACAAACTGACAGACACACAGACTTCCGCATACATGATGGCAATAGCTTATCTTGACTTTGTCAAGTTAAGCTAAAAACAATATTCTGGCTGGTGCAGTTTTTTAAATATGGGCGTTTCAATTTTTTTCTATTTTTAGCTCCTGGGGTTGACTTGGGGCTGTGAAAAAAAACATTGAGGTATCAATCAAGTATTTATGACACAATTATACATGTCAAATTTGATTCAAATCAGCCCATTGGTTCTTGAAATACAAATTTGGGGTGGAGCCCAAAATGAACATACTCCTGCAGAGGGCCTAAATATGACCTACAAACTTCCCTTGAACAAACATTATCTTCATACCCAAAGGAAGTTTCATACCAAATATCAAGGTATTCTCTCTGGTGGTTCATAAGAAGATTTTTAGGCTTTTTGGGCATTAACCACAGCCTAAAGATGGCAGCAACATCATTTCAACAAAATAGAAAGGGTAAACTTCAAAGATGGTCTATGCCAATATATGTTAGAATTTGGCCCAGTGGTTTTGAAGAAGAAGGCAAGTTTCAAAAGTTAACGGACAACGCATAATGGATGGCAGACGACGGATGCCAAGTTATGGCAACAGTTGCTCACTGTTGCTCAGTGGTCCTCTCCGGGTACTCCAGCTTCCTCCACCCGTAAAACTGTCATGGTCATGATTAGCCATTGTGCAGAAATATGTGACCTTAAACACCAATAATAAATAAATAACGATAGTTTGTTTTAAATAAGTGAACAATGCACTGCTACCAATAATTATTATTTATTAATGCTAATACTTCGTTAACATGTGAAGTTGGTTTGCGCTATATTATGGAGTGCAGGTAACGCAACTTAAAGGCTTCGCATTTTATCCATGTGCTTCAAATTTTCTATGTATTTCATCTGTATGGATTTGACTTGTTACAATTTATGGGAGAGTGCCTACAGGCCCTCTCCCATATATTGAAACAAGGCAAAAACAAATCAACAAATTTTGACGACCGAGAATAATTTAACACCCTGCCAGTAAATGCATGCATATACACACACACGGAGGGCCTGGTTTTGCTCACCGTTTATTTCACAGAAAATAAATATATATATATAAATTCTATATGGTCATTGGTCACACTTGGCTGTCACAGCTGCCATCTTTGATTTCTTCAGCACAGACCACAGGTTGCATTCAGTGATTTAGTATGAGGAGTAGCTGAGAACCTTATGTTAAAAGTGTTGTTAATACAGTGCAGCCCACTTAACTGGATATCTCTTAATTGTATATCCCTGTTAATTGAATATCTTTCCCAACACAAAACCATTTACCATACCTCCAGTACAAATTTGATCTGTTAATTGAATATAGGTTATAGAGTAAACTCCTGTTAATTGAATAAAAAATCTTGTAACCTGTCGAGAAATTACCCTGTCTCTCCCTAGTTTTCCTTTGTTTGTAGACCTATTTGGCCTCAGTACATCCAATACAGGCATTTAATCTATTAAATCTTGTTTGACAGAGCTCATGGAGCTCTGTCAAACAAGATATAATAGAATAAATGCTAAGTTTATCTCTAGAATACAGGAAAGTGACAATCCCTGTTAATCGAATACTCCTGTTAATTGAATAATTTCCATTGGCAAAGTGGCTATTCAATTAACAGGGTTCCACTGCAATAAGAAGTAAAATCCTCCCTTCCTTGGAAATTTAAAATAAATTCCGGTGATAATCTGTGTTTTGATTTTTTCCATGTGCTTCATATTTTCTATGTATTTCATCTGTATGGATTTGACTTGTTACAATTTATGGGAGAGTGCCTACAGGCCCTCTCCCATATATTGAACCAAGGCAAAAACAAATCAACAAATTTTGACGACCGAGAATAATTTAGCACCCTGCCAGTAAATGCATACATATATACACACACGGAGGGCCTGGTTTTGCTCACCTTTTATTTCACAGAAAATAATAAGAAATAAAATCCTCCCTTCCTTGCAAATTTAAAATAAATTCCGGTGATAATCTGTGTTTTGATTTTTTAACGCCTTTTGTCTATATATTTCAATAAAACTTTTATCAATGAAGTTTCTTCATATATTTTATTTTACTTATTAGAAGTAGACTATAACAGAAATCTGTCTTAAACTTCCACAATAAATGTTATTTTAACAATCAACATGCATCACTGACTCCTACTTAGAAAACAACAGAAGCCGGCAAAACAAGAACCCCCTCCCGTCAATTCCAATGTATTTCGATATTCTGTATCCTCTAATAGTTCTTATGAGCAAGACGGAGGTGGGGGGAAGGGGGGAAGAGTTATATAATTCATCAGTAAAGGAATGATGAAAACCGATAATCGTCAATTTTGAAATTGTATTCAATTATGGGAATTTCCAATGATTAGTCAACTTCTTGATTAATCATGCTGGGCCTAAAATGAATTCTTTGTTGGATTGGAAGCTGGTGAAGTTCATAGAGGCTGAACATTATATAACAGTACTTTGGAGATCGTGTGATAATGGGTGCAGCACAGTTTTGAGTTTTGAAGCTTCTCTTGAACATATTTTTAGGAGCCAAAAAGAAGGGAGTTGCAGCAGTCCAGACAACTGGTGAAGAAAGCATGCACAAGCTGGTGGGAAGTATTTGCATTAAAAATGGTCAGATTTTGCCGGTATTTCTCAAATGGAAAATGCACAGCCAGTAGTGCCTATTCTATATTTTAACCTATCAAGGAGTATTTTGTGATCAATAGCATTGCAGGTGGCACTCAGGTCTAATAACGCAAGGCAGGAACCGTATTCATAGATTGAAGAATGTCATTTTGGCCTCGAAGGAGGGCAGATTCAGTACTGTAGACTGACCTGTAAGCCGACAGATACACCTCAGATAAACTGTGGTCATCTAGGTGTGCTCATGAATGCTCAATGATCTTTGATAAAAATAAGAGGTTGGAGACCAAACGAAAGTTTTTCAGAATTTTTTTTATCCAAGGATGGCTTTTTAAGGAGAGGTATTACTAGACATGTTTCATACTTTTTGGAAAAATCCCAGATTGAAGAGAGGCATTGACAATCGTTAAAAAATAATTAAGCACTCCACAAGTTATTTATTATTTATTTATTTATTTATTGGTGTTTAAGGTCACATACTTATGCACAATGACTAATCGTGACCATGACAGTTTTATGGGTGGAAGAAGCCAGAGTACCCAGAGAGAACCACCAAGCATCGACGAGCAACTGTCAGTCCTCAACATTCTAACTCTGTCCAAGCTCCACTCAAGCAGGGTTACAGCAGTTGAAGACATGTGCACCATCGACATGCAGTACGCCTTAGTACACGGCGCCATCGTGCCCCCATGTAGGCAACCGGGATAAAGTGTCTTGCCCAAGGACACAATGCGGGTCATCCCGGACGGGGATCGAACTTGGGATCTCTAGCATAAAAGTACAAGTCTACCACTGAGCCACCACGCTCCAGAAGTCCACAAGTTAACCCTTTACCTAACGTAGAAAGCAGACGACACTTGTAAAAATAATTCTTGAATAACTAATTTTTTTCATTTTTTGTCTCAAAAACATAGGTTATGACCCCTCGTTGGAACGAGCTCGACGAGCTCGTTCCAACGAGGGGTCATAACCTATGTTTTTGAGACAAAAAATGAAAAAAATAATGAAAATTAATTGGCGATTTTTGAGAATAGCGCTGGCCGGTTTTGGCCGTTACGTTGGGTAAAGGGTTAATCATACCTGTTACTGGATTCTACTGAACTTTATTTTGGACTAACTGATAAGTATTTCTGTTTTATTTTTCCGCAAACCACACACTGTAAATAGACAGAATATGATGTGTGTTTGAATCGGTGGGTGTTTTACATAACTCGTTGGAATGACATAGTGATATTTTGAAAGAGCCATAGGCTCGAGCGAAATATCACTATGCCATTCCAACGAGTTATATAAAGCACCCACCAATTCAAACACACATCGTGTTCTGTGTTTATTAACCATCCCATGGTTAAATAAACAAATTTTAATTCCGATGTTTAAACCCAAAGGTGAAGAGTCCATTTCTTTTGCTTGTAGCAGTACTGATCAAATTTATCGATAAAAAAATCAAAACAAACTTTTGGGAACCAGTCTAAATAACATTGGTTATCTTTCCTATTGGGCGTGTTTGTTGAAATTTGCATCACTGTTTCTCTTCGGCTGGTGTCCATTCATGCCTAACAATTTGGAGGCTATTACCCATAACAAAAACAGAAGTACAAATTTGGACAGATTTGCAAAACAGCTGGAAGAAACTTTTTAAAAGAAGTTCGAAGCATCTCAGGATGTCCAAAGATTTACCTAAATAAAGTTGACCAATTTAGATATAATTATGGGGATCCGCAGACGAGACTACCATGGGACTGGGTTTAATGTTCTGGCTGGAAATGATTGCATTTTAATATTATCCTATTTTTGGTTAACTAATTTTTTTAGGAATCGACTTTATTTTGCTTTGGACGTTTTCATTGTCACACTACACAACAGACAATTGATAACTGTATAACAAAACTTGGAAACTTTTCAAAGTGTAACTAATGACTCGACAGGAAAGGAACTGGTATAAGTGGTGCTGGGAAAAAGTTCCGGCATGTACATCATCAGCTGAATACAGAAACATTTATGTCATAGCTGCGATTCCGTTATTTATTTATTTATTGGTGTCTAAGGTCGCATATTTATGCACAATGGCTAATCATGACCACGCCAGTTTTACGGGTGAAGGAAGCCGGAGTACCCAGAGAGAGCCACCGAGCAATGGTGAGCAACTGTCAGCTCCCCAACATACTAACTCCACACAAGCAGGGTTAGCATTGGTTGAAGACACGTGCACCATTGACGTGCAGTACACCTTAGTACACAACGTCACCGTGCCTCCACGTAGGCAATGGGGGTGAAGTGTCTTGCCCAAGGACACAACTCAGATGCCGCAGGTGGGATTCGAACCGAGGACCTCTCGGCTTGCAGCCTGCACATCTACTTACTGAGCCACCGCGCCCCCTTTGATTCCGTTAAATACAAGGGTTTAATGAATGTGTAATAAAAGATTTTGTACCATTATCCTTTCAAATTATGTTTTTTATTAAATTTCGGAATAGTTAAATTGAAGTTATAGTTGTCGGTGTTAGATTTCTTTCGGTTACCAGAATTATTATTATACACCACAGATACAGACAAATACACATAGAAGAGTGAAAACCATTTTCCACATTAATTCATACTTGCTTTTTTCTAATTAATATATCTCTTGATCATCCATCAATTTATACCAGTCATATCGGATAATCACTGTTATCAACAAAGATTAATGACAGTATAAATTGACAGTTCCCATAGTAATAAAGTTATAAATGTGAAAGTAACAGAAAGTATGTTCTGATAACAAGATTCAAGCTTTAACAAAACAAATTTGTGTAGAAGGATTTTGACAACAATCAAGTTTTTAATGTGATTGTATGATTCTTCTCATCCCAAGATATCCATCATAACTTTTAACATATTTGATCTCATTATGCATTACCAATATAGGACTTGTTTGGTTTTATTTTTATCTGGATAATCAAATTACTGAATAGAAGGAGGTAATTATCCTACTCGAAACCCATTTCCAGCAACTTTCTTTCAGCATCATTTATTTATTGGTGTTGTGGAGCATGGCGGCTCAGTGGTCGAGTGTTGGACTTCTATGCTAGAGGTCCCAAGTTCGATCCCCATCCAGGATGACCCACGTTGTGTCCTTAGACAAGGCCCTTTATCCTGGTTGCCTACATGGGTGCATGATGACACCGTGTACTAAGGCGTACTGCACGTCAACGGTGCACTTGTCTTCAACTGCTGTAACCCTGCTTGAGCGGAGCTTGGATAGAGCTAGAATGTTGAGGAGCTGACAGTTGCTCGTCGATGCTCGGTGGTTCTCTCCAGCTTCCTCCACCTGCAAAACTTTCGTGATCACGATTAGCCATTGTGCAGAAGTATGTGACCTTAAACACCAATAAATAAATAAGCTAAAAGGCACTCTCCCATAATTCAACAAGGCAAATCCATAGAATTGAAATAATTTTATTTCGAAGATAATATAAAGCACATCCACAGAATATGAATCCTTTAAGTTGGGGTATGAGCACTTCAGAATAAAGCCCAAAACTGGGCTTCCAGCACTCTACCAGTTATGGTCACGTATTTCTGCACAATGGCTTATCATGACCGCAACATGAAGTCAAGTTCAGTCAATTGTTTATACCAATGTTGCCCATTTTAGAGGACTAATCTTAAACCTTTACCTAATGAATCAACTACATCTATCTACATAATTTACAAACTGAGCAGTTGAAATGTTTTTTTTTAAAATTACAGTGAAACCAAATCATGTCACGATATGGTTTTGTTGAATCTTTTTGGAAAACATGAAAAAAAACAATAATTAAAATTAGGGCTGCACGGTATATCGATAAACTGATATATACCGGTATTCAAACCAATATCGATTGAATACCGGTGTAATTACAAAAATATCGGTTTATCGTCATTATTTACCTACAATTTCATTTTCAAGATGTCTTTAGTCTTAACTGTAGCCCTGAATGAATAATATTAATCCTTTACCCAAGGAATCATCTGCATGTGCCCACGTGATATACAAATTCAGCTGTGGAAAAAATAATTTTCAACAGAACAATATCATGTGACCCCCTCATTGGAACGAGCCCAGCGAGCTCGTTCCAATGAGGAGTCACATGATATTGTTTTGTAGAAATTTTTTAAAATCTGATAAACTATTATTTAAAATAAGAAATTTTGATATCGTCTGCATTGGTTAAAGGTGTTTCGAACCACATCATCAAGGCATGCTGATTCGTTCCGACTGTGATGCCTCAAGTCTTAATATGGAACTTATGTTCAGATATCTGAACAGTTTTCGATATACCGGTATACCGCAGTATTTTTTTGAATACCAATACCGGTATTCAGTTTTGAATATCATCCAGCCCCAATTAAAACAAGCCAAGACCAATACCGGGTCTGGACCTGCGTCGCTGCATGCAATTGAATCAGCAAACAGGAAGTGGCTGCATGGCAGATCTGAAAATTGCATGCACGATACAACTGATCATTATCAGGCTCCAGATTAAATATAAAATCAATCCCTTGCATAGAAGCCGAGAAAAGTTTGACAAAAAATTTCAATGTTCAGTGGGTACAGTAAAATTTCAAAGTATCGGCAAACAGGAAGTGGCTGCACGGCAGATCTGAAAATTGCTTACACGATACAACTCATCATTATGAAGCAGCAGACCAAATATAAAATCAATCCCTTGCATAGAAGCCGAGAAAACTTTGACGGAAAATTTCAATGTTCAGTGGGTACAGTAAAATTTCAAAGTATCGGTAAACAGGAAGTGGCTGCACAGCAGATCTGAAAATTGCTTACTTGATACAACTCATCATTATGAAGCAGCAGACCAAATATAAAATCATTCCCTTTCATAGAAGCCAAGAAAACTTTGACGGAAAAAGTGTTTCGGACGGACGGACGGATGGACGGACGGGCAGACTGACAGACGGACTGACGGACAGACTGACGGACAGAGTCGAGCGGTTACTAGACCTGCTCTGCCGCTGGCAACGCAGGTAATAATAAATTTTGATACCCTGTGCATTGGATAAAGAAATAATGTCCAATTATCAAGCACTTTCAATGAACATGTGGTGGCTCAATGGTTACAACATTGCACTTCAAACCGAAATGATCACAGTTTGATCCCTGCCATGGGTACATGCATTAAGTCTTTGGTGCTTAATCTTGATTGCCCATATGTGGGCAAGGTGGTGCTGTGTACTTCAACCCAAGTCTTCAACCCATGCTAATCTTGCTTGTACAGAGTTAGTATGTTGGGGAGTCTGACAGTAGCTCGCCACTGCTTAGGGATTCTCTCTGGGTAATCCGGTTTCATCCACTTGAGAAACTTCCAACAGAAGGTTATTCTGGCTGTCAAAAGTGTCAAAAAGCCACCATAAGGAAAAAAGATAAAAAAGAAGCATTTTAAAGAGCCTGGAGTGGGACGGGGCATTTGTTTTGCTACAGGATCTGTTCCCTATGATATAAGGTAGAAGCATGCCAAAAATTATATATATCTTGAATCCAAGAAACTGGTGAAGCTAGGGTAGCATGTTGGATGGAGGATGGACATAACACATTATACCTGAACATACAGATGTACAAATGTACAAACTTATGACCATACAAACAAAGCAGCTCTTTACTATATACCCCCTGAGGGTAGGTCTTTACTATATACCCCCTGAGGGCAGCTCTTTACTATGTACTCCCTGGAGGCAGCTCTTTACTATATCCCCCCTGAGGGCAGCTCTTTACTATGTACTCCCTGGAGGCAGCTCTTTACTATATACCCCCTGAAGGGAGAGCATATCCCCTTGCAAGGTACAAAGTTTGATGTGAACAATAATTTTGTTCACCTGCTGGTTAACCGAAATGATTATTAGATGGATTGGTTTCATGATAACATTTTGCTAATCGTGGCTGAAAGTCACCAAATATTAATTTTTCCTTGCATAAGGAGAATGTCTATGATCTGCCAAGACGTTACATGCATGATCATTTTGTGGCATTACCAATAAATGGATATCAATCCAATGTCTACCCCTCAGTGTGTGTTTTCAGAACAGTCTTGTGCATTACCGAATGATTGATATGTAGTTTGAACAGCCCTTTAACCCAAGGAGGATTTCTGCTCAGTTTCATATTTGACAGCAAGCCACAAGGGATGAACATACTTTGTTATCATTTTTATTCTCTTAGAGAAAACTTGGTATCATGGCTCTACAAAAGAGTGCTGAAAGGCACTTTAGTGACTTTACACTGTCTGCATTGTCAGCATCTTTATCCATGTGGGAGGAATGACATGGGGATGTTTAGCCTCGCCATTTAAAATATTGGGATACGAGCCAACAAAGAGGGTCAAAATCCAGGCAAGGGCCAAACTTGGCTCGCAGAGCTGAGTTGGGACCGCACTACAATTTTCTTCCCTGCCAATGGAACTTGAAATAGGTTCGTTCGTTAGGTGTGAATTTCCTAATCACTTCAGACATCATAAAGGAAACAATGATTAACCCCCTGCACACTGATGTCAAAATATCTAAATTTCAGGCAGAAAAAATTTCCCATAATGCAACTGGAAATTAACCAATTCAATCTCGTTTGACAGAGCTCTTTGAGCTCTGTCAAACGAGATTGAATTGGTTAAATTTCTAGATACATTATGGGAAAAAACAGCTTCCTGAAATTTTGGTATTTTGACATCAGAGTGAAGAGGGTTAAAGTAATAACGATTCTTTTCTTTACACTTAAACCGATTTCAATATTTAACACATTCAACAATTTGATCAGAATGGCAGAAATATTTATCACATGGATTATGTAGTTTCTCATCAATTTCAGTTCATCTTTTGCCCTGTACTGTATATCTCAAGAAATAATACACTTGATAGCCTTGACGGTTGGAATTAATTTATAATCGTTAGTCACTGCTAGATTAATTGACTGATGATAACGTGGAGAGACACCTCATCTGATTGGTAGCATGCCAATGGAGTATCCCACTGTGATTCGCCTAAGGCTAATTATCTACGTAAAACGTGTGTTTACAATACAGAAAGAGAAATATATACATACATCTGAACTTAAGAGTTGGGGAGGGGGCCTCCTCCCTTCTAGACTAGCTTGTGATTTGATTGACAGTACAAACACAAATGTTGATATAAAATTGTTTTGTTACAATTTATTGGAGGGTACCACAGACTGTTCACATTTCACGGGTGGGCAATATTTCCATGAACGCAATATTAGATTCCAAACACTAATTATAGGAATAATCCTCAAAACTTTAAGTAATGAAGCACCGAGGACAACTTGGTGCTTCATTAATTAAAATTTTGCTGCTGATGATTTTTATTACCTGATAAACGCATGCATGGACATCACTGCCCACGTGTGTATTGCGACCAGTCTACATCCACTGTACAGTAAGGCTCCACTTGCTGGTGGCATGGTATCTTTGAAAAAGAACAACACTCATGTTACAAATTACCTTTGAAAAATAATTTAGCACTCTACCAATTAAAAGTGCACCACACACAAGATTTGCTGTCATGGGTTGAAATATTTCCCAGCACCAAATTTTTCCTATTTCCTATCCAAGATGTACATCAATTGTACCTTCAAGCAACATTACTACAACAAGACCATTACGAAAGTAAAAGGTTCACCAAAGAGATTCACTCCTTCTATATTGGCTGTATTCCTGGGCCATCCAACTGGATGGAGTGCTGTAAGCCACCATCATGGCTCTTTACAATGTTATTTGCAGTGTACAACCAAATCTTTCAATTACAGAAGTACTTTGTTTATTTAGGGAGACAGCTTAAAATAAGCTCTTGGCTTCCTGCTGAATCCTGTCTATATTCCTGTAGTTTCATTTATTTATCTTGCTATTATTATACACAATGTTATTCTGCATAATATATAGTTAATTTGAGTTTGCAGTTGAATTTACATCGAAGTATGTATAATATCAATATTGCTGAATAAATAATTTTTAACCCTTTATCCAACGTCTCACCCCCCCAATCCTGGCAAAAATTTTCTGTACTTGGAAATTCGGAGGGAAAGTCATGAGTAGTTGGAAATTCTATCTATCTGGATTTTAGAGCTTCTTTGGTGATGAAGATGTCTCTTTTACTTCCTAAAATTCCAACTCGGTTTCAAATCGGCAAAAATTCTAACTGTTATTATTTACAGTGTACACAATATCGAGCTTCATAAGTATGCATGGTGTCAATCGGTACGAGATTTTATATTACATTACTTATCGTAATTAAAAAAAAATCCTTGAAATGCACTTCAAGAAAATCACATCATGTAAAAGCTTTACCCTGAGTTAATTTCATCATTCACAGTTACAAAATGGTGAAACATCGAAAACGGATCATTCCTGCATAAGATCTGATTTAATGATAGGACAGTGTGAATTGCTCAAAGTTCTCAGATTGAGCATTTGTTTCGCACATATTCAATTCCCAGAATAATACCAAATCATAATAACCTGATAATTCTATCATAAATGTATTGGCATTTCAGTTACTAGAATCAATTTTATGCCCCCTTTCATGGTTTCATTTTCAAAATGTTTCTCGGTAGTGAATTTCCAACTAGAGGGAGGGACTAGGAGGGGAAACCCCCCTCCCAGTCCCTACCCCTAGTTGGAAATTCACTACCCTACAACCAACATCCAATCAGAAACCTCTAGCCACGTCCCTGGCCACCAACTGTAACTAACCAATTGGTGAATGAGGTTCTAAACTGGTAGTTTCAAAGAGGCAAAAACAGCATGTTACAATTCAATTATGTAATTCTGCCTGCTAAAAATATATTTTTAATCTTTAATTTTGGATCTTTATTGATGTTTGAGATCCTGAACACTGGTTTGTATTGAGATCCACTCGGCATGTAGCAAATTAATTCAGTATTAAACTAGTTAAAGACGAATAAATGAAAGGTTAGAACAGCGATTCATCACTGCAATTTTACTGCAGAACACCCAGGTATAACTAACTAATGAGGAAATGGATCAATGACCATAATTAACAGGACAGAGGGTGTTCAACTGTTAATCTTCAACTCACAAAATGTTCTTTGATCTGATGGTAATTACAAGCTGTTCTTCCTGAGTAAACTAAGATTAACAGCTATTTTTCAATATCATTACAAAACTCCATTACCCAAGATTTGTTTCTTATGCACTGTGATAACCTAACATGCAGCAAAGCAGATGTAGTATGTCCATAAATATGCCCATAAAATTGTTCACCTTTCAACATACACTCCCTCCTTTGGGTATTGATTAACTATTCCAGTCACATTAACAATGTAGTCTTTTATTTGTTTCAAAGATCTTTATCCAATCCTTTACTGCCATAATCTATTCAGCAATGAGAAAACATTTTAATGCATCTGTGATTTGCTGATAAATTGCTTTTCAGATTTTTAAAATAAAGAATTTCTGTCAGCTGGTTGAGTGCAAGAAGCCACTATCATGACTCTATTGAAAAGTGCTGAAAGACACTTTAGTGGATTCACACTGTTTGTTAACTGAGTTTTATACCATGCTCGCCTACGTTACTACCTGTGAAAAGCCTGTATGCTAAATTTTAGCTTTTAACCCCACTACTGGTGTAAAGCATCTACTGGGGTTAAAAATATATATATACCCAAAGTAGGAAGTTCACCCATGATGCAGACATGTTAACCTCCAGAATAATTTTTCAGGGAACCTGAGGGTGATTTTCAGGGAAATGGGATGGATTTCAGGGAAAAGTTTGCGCGGGGGCAAAATAAAAGAAAAAACTTGTGAATTTTCAGCTCACAGACCACTATTAACACCAGATTATATCCAGAACTAGTTGTCAACTATGCTGATGCATTTATGCTATGTTAAATGAAAGTGTCAATGACACTGTAGCTCAACTTGTCAAGACATGTACATGTATAGTATGGGACACAGCAATGACAAACATCTAGGTAATGACCTGATAACAAATGGTCATATAAAGTATTGTAACGGTCTGTACATAAATACTGGCCGTAGCCTGTAACAAATGTATAGGTAAAGTATTGTAAAGGTGGGTGACAGTCAGATGCTAAATAGAAAAGAAATCTTTGAGCCCCAGAGTGGGTCTGACTGAACCCCAAAATATTTGTCCTCATAGCACAGTGATAGCAAAGGCACCCGAAAACACACTCATTCCCGTCCCAAGGTGAAAACAAAGGTACCCAAGAAGTTTCGTGAAGATCAGTTCATAAATACAAGCTGTATAGAAGTTGTGACAAAAAACTGATTGGACCTAATTTTGGTACAAAATGGCCACTGGCAGCCATCTTGAATTTTGGACTGCACTCAGAAACACTCGTTCTCGTCCCAAGGTGATAACAAAGGTACCCAAGAAGTTTCGTGAAGATCGGTTGATAAATACAGCCTCTAGCCCGAGCCGTATTGACATGTGCACTTACAGTGTATAAGTAGCACTAAATAAATCAAAATTCATCTAATTTGCATAATTTCTGCACGAGAAAAAAACCCGTACTGTATGTGATGTATTCCATTTTACTAAACATTCCTACAAAAATTTATTCCAATCAGAACTTTCATACAGAAGTTCTGTACAAAAGACTGATTGCACTAATTTTGGTACAAAAAGGCTGCTGGTGGCCATCTTGAATTTTGGACCACACCCCAAAACACTCATTCTCATCCCACGGTGATAACAAAGGTCCCCAAGAAGTTTCGTAAAGATCGGTTCATAAATACGGCCTCTAGCCTGAGCCGTATAGAAGTTGTGTACAAAAAACTGATTAGACCTAATTTCGGTACAAAATGGCCACTGGCAGCTATCTTGAATCTTGGACCGCACTCAGAAACACTCGTTCTTATCCCAAGGTGATAACAGAGGTACCCAAGAAGTTTCGTGAAGATCGGTTGATAAATACAGCCTCTAGCCCGAGCCGTATTGACATGTGTACTTACTGTGTGTAAGTAGCACTGAAAAAATCGAAGTTCATCTAATTTGCATAATTTCTGCACAAGAAAAAAACCTGTATTATATGTGATGTATCCCATGGTACTAAACATTCACACAAAAAATTATTCAAGTCAGCACTTTCATATGGAAGTTCTGTGCAAAAATCTGATTGCACCTAATTTTGTACAAAATGGCTGCCATCGGCCATCTTGAATTTCGGACCGCACCCAAAAACACTCGTTCTCGTCCCACAGTGATACCAAAGGTACCCAAGAAGTTTCGTGGAGATCGGTTTATAAATACGGCCTCTAGCCCGAGCCGTATTGGCATTTGCACTTACAGTGCTGAAAGTAACACAAAATACATCAAAGTTAGTCTAATTTGCATAATTTACGTACGAGAAAAAAACCCTTTTATATGTGATGTATCCCATGGTACTAAACATTCATACAAAAAATTATTCAAATCAGCACTTTCATATGGAAGTTCTGTACAAAAAACAGATTTCTGCATCGTCAGTACAAAATGGCGGCTGGGGCCAACTTGAATTTCGGATCGGACCCCAAAACACTCGTTTTTGTCCCACAGTTATAACAAAGGTACCCAAGAAGTTTCGTAAAGATCGGTTCATAAATACGGCCTCTAGCCCAAGCCTATTGTATTGTTGACGGACAGATGGCCAGACGGACAACTGGCCATGGCATAAGCTCAAATTTGGCTTTGCCAAAGTTGAGCTAAAAATCATAAAATAACTGTTGATTTGACCCCCCCCCCCCTCCCCTGGGATCCTTTTCTTCATGAGCCCCCCCCCCCCCCCCCCCTCCCCACCACCACCCACCCACACTGTCCCACAGAGGACATCCACCTGTGGTTTGCTATCATCAAAGTCTACTTAGCTAATAATTTCCCAGGTCTGGAAATGTTAACAGGAAAAGATGTCCTGAGGTTCAGTTATTTCAAGAACATTAGTACTCAGAAAGTATCTGTATCAAACTTCATGCATGTGGGACGCTTGTGCCCTACACAAAACTTTTCTTTTCATAATTGAAGCATTTTTGTTTAATTCCATTCGAAATTTTCTGGTTACAGATAGCTAACAGTTAACAGTTCTGTTGTCAGCACAACAGAATGTCGTGTTAGAAAAAAAGCCCATTGTGTTTAAATATGCTGTCATAATTTGTCGGCATCCTAAGCAACTTTAACCTACTTTTAAGCTGTGCTAAATAGTTGTTGTTTACGTTCTGATTTTGGAAAAGGGATGAAAATTAAAGCTATTCTATGAAGGAATAAATAAATATATATTATTCAATTCCTTTTTATATATTTTAATTTCCAAAAACTGCATTTAAATGAAGGTGGAGTTTTCAATTTTTTGAAAGTAAGTCACCTATTTTCACTTCGACACTCACACATTTATCACGAATCTCCGAAGAAAAACCCCAGAAATAAACATGAACACAGTTGAAATATCTTTCATAAAATAGCCTTTTCTTAAATAAATTTAACTTAAATCCATATTTTACTGCTTCGTGAGTTTTTACCAGAGTTTGAAATGCATGTGATTTGACTCCGAACGTTTTTCATAAGTTACAACGGGAACGAAATATTTGACTGTTGTTTTCCGGGATTTTTGATCCAAAACTGATTCCCCCGTCCGAGAGGCCAGGAACTACACTGAAATTCCGGGATTTTCCCAGGCATTCCGGGAGAGTTAACATGTCTGCATGATGTGACATGACATAATTTGCCAACCTAGATACATTCACATTTAGTGATGTTTTATTCAAACATACAACATTTTGCAGTACTATCTACAATGTGCAATGACTTATTAAGTTTAAAATACCTACAATTAAATATTTAAAATAAAATTTAAGAATTGTTAATTATAATTTGACTGAAAAAGCAAGGTAAATTCAATCAACTTTGACAATGTGTCTAGCTGTCAATCAAGCATTCACGTACAGCTGGTAGTAATGCCCACTGGCAGATGTAAACAAAACAAACCTGTGTTTGCAACAGAAAGTGTCATTTTTCTCCATTTTAAGTCTTTAGGCAGCCAAGACTTGTCTGGAAACAACTAATAAGGTACTTAGAAAACAAATTTTGAGTTTACCCAAACAATGCACGTTGGGCCACCTGTACCTTTGCATTAAAAAGTTATCAAATTCAGAATTAGGGCCCTAAGGGTTAAAGTTCAATGCTCTAACTAATAACAAGCCACTATGCTCTCTAGGCTTTACACTGTATGCACTAGCTTTTGTTTGCCCAGCAATAGAAACAATATGATTATATTGATTTGTTTAGTTACATTTATATGCACTCTCCAAGAAATTGTAATAAAGCAATTAGTTATTAACTGGTTGATTGCTAGAAGCCACTATCAGGGCTCCACTGAAAAGTGGCTTTATTCTGTTTGTACAAGTTTGTTGTTGGCTCAGCAGTGGGAGAAAAATATTAATATATAGAGGATATGGAATGAGTGTTTTTCTCATATAATATTTATGAAACGAGAGAGTAAGAATTTTCCGTTATGGCGAGCCTCTGGCGAGCCCAAACGGAAAATTCAGATGAGTTTCATAAACATTATATGAGAAAAACACTCATTTCATATTCTATTTATCATATGACACACACACGCACAAATTAGCCACTTAGTATGACTTTTTAACCCATCACCTAAATTGAGTTGCAGACGGCACTTGGAAAAAACATCCTCGTATAACTAAAATTTTTCATTTTTTGCTTCCAAAACATAGGTTATGACCCCTCATTGGAACGAGCTCATTCCAATGAGGGGTCATAACCTATGTTTTGGAAGCAAAAAGTGAAAATACAAAAAAAAATGAATGGCATTTTTCTTGTAGGTAAAATATTAACACAATATAATGCACCCTAAATAGGACAAATAACATAAATTCTCCCCACTGAAATTATGCAAATGTGACCCAGTTGTATTTTGTTTAGCCAATCAAATTGTCCAGTTTTGAAATTGACCAATGAAAGCTCCAAACTCTAGTTATGCAGATTATGAAAATGTGGCCCAGTTGTATTTTGTTCAGCCAATCAAATTGTCTAGTTTTGAAATTGACCAATGAAATTGACGGAAGGCTTTATCACTGATTAATATGAAAACAAAATATCAAATTTTTTAAAGTGAACAAAACGGATGAGTCATACGATAAAAAAGTGTCTTGTTACAAATTACTGGAGAGTGCCAAATGGCACGCTTCAATAAATTGAAACAAAGCAATTATTTATGAGCTACGTCTTGCTAAACGAAGGCTCCTTTTGCTAGTTGTGTGATATTTTAAAAAAAAATACTCACGTTACAAATGACCATTTAAAAGTAATTTAGCACTGTACCAGCTAACAAAATCTTGCTAGACAACAGCTGTATCTTTGAAAAAACCCCAACAAACCTCATGTTACAAGTAACTTTTCAAAGATAACTGAGCACCAGGCCTGAAAATGAGCAGTCTGACATTTGCAGAATGAGGTCCCCAGAGGGTGAATTTGATTATGCTATCCCATACAGTGGGCCAATTTATCCTCTGGGAACCTCTTTCTGTTTAGTTTTGAGATCCTGATTCAGATTGAGGTTCACAGAGGGTAAATTTAATGATACTACCCTGCTATGCAGGGCAGCATCACTAAATTCACCCTCTGGGGACCTCATTTTGCAGATGACAATCTGCTTATTTTCTGGCTGGCTGAGCACTCAACAGGTTGAGGTCACATTCAGAATCTCTGGATATATCATGTTGTTATACCATACTGCAAAGAAAATTGGCCTATTGTTATTGGTCACCTTGTCAGGCTACCTACAGGTATGTTTGAGTTTTTGTCGGGGCACATAAAATCATGCAACGTTATATATAGTCAAAGGCGATAACTCAACTTGCAAGTTGAACCAAGAAGATAATTAAGTTCAAAAATAGAGTTACATGTGGTGTGAAATGTACAGAATCAAGTATTCATGAAGAGATTTAGTTATTGGGGTTTAATGGCACTTTAACAGCCAAGGTCATATCATGTCGGTGACAGTTGTATGGGTGGAGGAAGTCGGAGAACCCGGAGAGAACCACTGAGCAATGACGAGCAGCTGCCAGCTCCCCAACATCGTAACTCCGCACTGCAGCACAGGCAGGGTTAGATTGGTTGGAAACATGTGCAACATCGACATGCAGTATGCCTTAGTACACAGCATTATCGTGCCTTCATGTGGACAATCGGGGTGAAGTGCCTTGCCCATGGACACAATGCAAGAGTCCAAATCGATCACTCAGACGGTCACCCATCCAAGGACTAAACGGGCTCAATGTTGCTTAACTTCGGTGATCTGATGAGAACCGGTTACCGCAACAACACCGCCCCCCTTGAAAAGCTTTGCAAACCATGCAGCCTGAAAAAGATACTAGCTGTCACTAAGAACAATTATAACTTGCTTCGTGAATATATGAATGACAAAAACCACACACAATCTTTGCACTTTATTAAATAGAACGACATGATAAAAAGGCCTGCTTTATTATTTTGGCTTGGATGTTAGGAAGATGATTAGAAAACCACTGCATTCAGAACATATTACGATAACTTTCCAGTGTGACAAATTCATCATACAGAGCTTTACCACAGTAAACAAGGACTGCTTCACTTTCCAGGAAATACAAAAAAACAATACATCCCTGATGTTGCCATCAGTTCTTTTTCTTGATTCTTTCCTAATTTTGCAACATGACCTTCAACTTGGTTGTGATCTGGTTCAAATTCTATGCTGGTTAACATACCCACAGCCCTGTAGAATCCTACCCAGCAAAACGAAATACAAGGGCAATGCAACTGAGATGCTGTCAACATTTCTTTTTCCTGATTCTTTCCCGATTTTGCAATAGGACCTTCGGCTTGGATGCGATTTGGTCCAAATTTTATGCTGGTTAACATACCCACAGCCCTGTAGAATCCTGCCCTTCAAAACAAAATACAAGTGCAATGCAACTCAGATGCTGTCAACATTTCTTTTTCTAGATTCTTTCCTGATTTTGCAGTAGGACCTTCATCTTGGATGCAATTTGGTCCAAATTTTATGCAGATTAAAATACCTACAGCCCTGTAGAATCCTACCCTTCAAAACAAAATACAAGTGCAATGCAACTCAGATGCTCTCAACATTTCTTTTTCTTGATTCTTTCCTGATTTTGCAATATCAGTTTCAATTGGGTTGTGATCTGATTGAAATTCTATGGTAGTTGACAGACCCACAGCCCTGTAGAATCCTACAGTACAGCCACTATGGACCAATCACTTTCCACGGATGCAATAATATTAGACTCCAAACACTAATCATAGGAATACCGTATTTACTTTATGTATTGGGACACTCTATGATTTGGGACACACATTTTTTCCAGAAAACTATATTTTTTTTATGCTCCAAAGTTTGGGACATTCAGGAGATTTGTTTCCAGTTGGCCCGTCGCTAGTAGCAGACGACACTCATAAAAAAGTTCTTGAGTAACTAAAAAATTTCATTTTTTTGCTTCCAAAACATATCTTATGATCCCTCATTGGAACGAGTGCTTTTTGGAATGGGTGCTTTTCATGTTAGGTAAAGGGTTCACTAAATAATTTTTTATGCCACTGTACTTCATTCAAGTTGTCAAGATACTGAATTAAGGTAGTTAGAAACAGACATGAGCAACATTTATTTTGTTTAAATTGAACAAAATTGCATTCTTTGGTACACTCAAAACAAAGTGATGTTCGGAGAAAGTTGACAGCATTGTCAAAGAAATTTTCACAGGCCAAGAGGTAACTGAACTGATGGGGTACAGACCCATCATTTTCTCAGGCTGCAGTGCTCGACCCAACATCATTTTTCTTCCCAATAGTTTTTTATGGAATGAAATCTGATCAAAAGCTTCCCTTTATCTGTTTATTGTAAAATTATTTTAAATGTAAGTTCATTGATTTGAAGTGACAAATAGCAGCATATTCAGTCTACCGATAAATATGAAATAAACCAAGTCATAGCAGTAAGACGAAAAGTACAATGACGGTTTTTCATTCAAATTGTTAAATAACTCAACACTCAAAACATTAAAATGCTGAACAAATACAGAGGGTCTTGGTTTAGGATACTGATTTATTGATTGATTGATTTATTTATTTATTTATTCTGTCTTCTCCCATTTCCATACGGGATTCCATGAAATTGCGCGAGTTCACCAAAGGGTTATGTGCAAGTTCACCTTTGTTCTCAACGCACACAAAAGATTCAGGTCATCGATCAAATCAAGCGTAATCCATCTTTTCAAAAGTTTATTTTGTCTCGAACCTTGGTTTTACATATTTTGGAAAACATTTTTACACCAGAAGAAAATGGAAGGAATTTACTATTCATGAGAATTGGTCGGAAAAAGGAGTTTGGCGAGCGGTTCCGCCACCCCGTAATCGGGAATTTTGCCATTAATTGTCTGTGAAACCAGTTTTGAAGGCTGTTTCCATGTTTGATATCCTGGAATCAGGTGAACACAACATTTTATCATTGACGGTGGATGACAAGGAAGGCAGGATCGAAGTGACTGATGGGCATGTCTTCTATCCCAGATAATGCAAGAGGCACGTCACCTGAGTCAAACACAAAGAAACTTCCCAATGATGCCATTTTGAGCCAGCTCACTCAAGCCATAACGGGACTTCAGCAAACATTCATCTCGAAGTTTGACAGTTTGGCTGTCACAATCGGTGCACGTCATTCCTCGGCAACATCGAGACATGGAGATGGGGAGGAAGAAATGAGTATGCGTATAGTGTCAGATGACGAAAGCTTGTCGGAGGATTGTATCAACGAGTTGCTGCATTCAACAAATGTCACAAAATGTCACTGGCATAGTAGTTTGGACTGACAGGAGGAATGCCGGGATGACCGTGGCAGTTACTTGTCATCCAGTTACAAGGAAATGAAGTTTGAAGATGAGGCGGGACTGGCTCTGAATGATCAACTGGCACGGATCACCAATAGTTTGACCGACAAAGGCCTTAGTGAGGAACAAAATGGTCCAGCAGCGATACACACAGCCTCAAAACATCCAGAAACTTGTTGTCCCAAAGTGAACAACGAGATATGGGGAAAAGTCAATTCATCCACCCAGTGCAGAGACGTGAAATTTCAGAGGGCCAAGTTAAAATTAACGCAGGGCACCTATGCCACCTTACAAGTACTGGACAATGTGGTGAAAGGGTAATCCCAGAATACACCAGTGGACATGGAAGCCAACATTCAGTCTCAGCACACCATGACATCTCCTTGCGCCGAAAAGAGCTCTTCAAACCTGATTTGAACAATGGGTATGCATCCCTATGTTCTGCGAGCAACAATGACTGGTCTATGCTCTTTGGTGAAGATCTGGCAAAATCGATAAAGGACATAAATGAGACTGATAAAGTTGGAAGTGTTGTCACCAGTTGGTATGGATACTATCCGAAAGGAAGTAGTAACCAGTTTAAAGGAAGCAGCAAATTTGCCAGCAAAGGAAAAAGTCATTTTTTCGGAAGGCCGGAAACAACACCAACAGGAAGAAGCCATACCACAAGACGGACAAATGTTTCTAGTGGAGTATCTGACCAGTACTTTCTCACCAATGACAACATTGGCTCCCCCACAGACAACTCACACCACTGCTGCACAGGACAAACAATATCAGGTAAGCAATTCTTTCTTATCCTGGACTTCATACATTCAAAACATTCTGTCAATTACACTGCATTGTGAATAATTTCAGGGCAGGACAGCTGCAATTTCATGTCCACAATTGGCAAACAATCACAGCTGACCATTGGATATTAAATACCCTCACTGGTATTCACATTGAGTTTCTATCTAAACCTTTGCAAATGTTTCCAGCATGTACAATTACGTTTAATAAACAACAACATCAGGTTATTTCCAATGGAATATCCAAATTGGTGGAAAAAGGAGTAATCACGCCAGCCACATCAGATTGTGTGTGTGAATATATTTTTGTCCGTCCAAAAAAAGATGGGACATTTAGGCTCATTTTCAATCTGAAACTTCTCAATGGAAATGTTGAAAAGAAACATTTTAAAATGCAAAGCCTACAGTCTACTCTGAACCTAATGATACCGGATTGTTTCAAGGCATCAGTAGATTGGAAAGATTCTTGTTATTAAATTCCAATAAAAGAGTCTCACCAAAAATATTTGCGGTTTTATTGGGAGGGAGTGAAATATCAGTTTTGTGTACTCCGCAATGGGCTTTCTTGAGTTCCCAGACCATTTACTAAAATTTCAAATGATTTTTACTGCCATTTATGGACCATGGGACATTTAAATGCTTCTTACATAGATGATTCGTTTTTAGTTGGTGAGGATAATGAAGACTGCTGCAATAACATTAAAGACACAGTTGATCTAGGCCTTGAGGTCAGTTTTATAATTCATCCTGAAAAATCTATTTTGGAAACTACCCACGCCCTAACTTATTTGGGCATCATTTTAGAACTTATTTTGGTTTTATATTAACCTCCACAACTATGACAGTCTCACTTACACCAGAGAAGGCAAACAAGTTACGAACATTGTGCATACAGCAAAATAACAAAAATTGTGCCACAATTTAGAGTGTGTCAGAATTGGTGGGAAAAATGGTTGCTAGTTTTCCAGGGTTTCAAAATGGGAAACTTTTTTATTGAAATTTGGATAAATCTAAAATCAGTGCTCTGAAACAAGCCTACGGCAACCTCAATGCCTTGATGGCAATCTCTCCAAAAGTTAAGGAGGACTTACAATACTGGATTGCTAACATAACTAAAACAAAATCCCCCGTCTCCCATGGCAATCCTGACATAATTCTGCAAACCGATGTGTCAAACTATGCCTGGGGAGGCATTTGTGGAACACAAACCACAGGGGGGAGGTGGTCAGAAGCAGAGGCTAATCTCCACATAAATGCAGAAGAACTTCTTGCTGTTTGGTTAACATTGAGATCATTCTGTAACACTTTCACTTCACAGCACATTCAAATTCAAAGTGACAATAAAAACTACTGTAGCATTTATAAATAATATGGGAGGAGCCAAACATCTTTGTAATGCCCTGGCTCAAAAAATATGGCTTTGGGCAATACAGAGACACATTTGGCTATCAGCAACTCATATCCAGGGTGTTTTAAATAGAGAAGCTGACCTCCAGAGCAGGCAATATCATGATAATCCTGAATGGAAATTAGGCCGAAACATTTTTCATCAGATAACACAAATTTGGGTAATGCCTGATATTGACCTCTTTGCATCATGTCTAAATTATCAAGTGGTCCAGTATGTGGCCTGGCAACCAGACTCAGCCACCTTAGCTATTGATGCATTTACACTCCCATGGCACCAAAACTTGGTATATATTTTCCCACCATTTGGCTTGCTTGGAAAAATTCTACAAAAAATTGAATGGGATAATGCCGAGGCACTTGTTACAGCACCTGTTTGGATATCACAATCATGGTTTTCAAAACTGACCAGGAAACTTATCGACTGCCCTTTTCTTTTACCTAGGGGAAAAACACATTGATGTTTCCATACAATGATGAAGGCCATCTGTTGATGAAGACACACTTGATGACCTGTAGACTCTCAGCAGCACCCTTCAAAGCCAGAAAATTTCGACAAGGGATGCTGACATCCTAATTTAGTCATGGTGACAATCAACAAAGAAACAATACAAAACTTACATCCGTCAGTGGCAAAAGTTTTGTGGTGAAAGGGGTGTTAATACACTGTCACCACCTATAGGTATGGTCTTGGAATTTCTCACAACCTTATTTGACCACGGTCTGCAATATAGTGCTATCAACACTGCCCATAGTGCACTTTCAACCTTTTTGCTAACAGATGAGGGACTGTTGGAACCCACCCATTGGTGATGAGATTTCTGCGGGGTGTGTTCCAACTCTGGCCTGCATTACCCAGAAATCTAATTGTCTGGGATGTACAACCAGCACTTGGATTAAGCCAATCAATATTAGTGATAATCTTTCCTGAAAATTACTAACATTGAAATTAGTAGTTCGTCTGGCTCTGTTAACAGCACAGAGAGTCCAGACGCTACATTTAATACACTTAAATAATATTGTTCAGTTTGAGAATTACTACTTAATACACATTACAGAGTTAGTAAAACAGAGCCAGCCTGGGAGGCACCTCAGGCCACTAGAACTTCATAAATTCCCTGATGATGGGGATTTATGATAAACCACACAAGGGAGTTGCAAAATCCACCATTGCTCGATGGATAAAAACAGGATTGATAATGGCAGGCATCGACATGACCCTCTTCGCACCACACAGTATGCAGTCAGCTGCCTCCTCATTAGCTGCCAAGTATTTGGTGCCCATCTCTGTAATCTTGTCAGCTGTGGGCTGGTTCAAAGAAACCACTTTTACTAAGTTTTATATAAAAAAAAACGATAACAAAACTGGGAGAATTTGGATCTTCCTTATTAGAACAAGTTACACAATAATACATGTACAGACTCTCCTCCCGATGCATTGTTTTCACTCGGTAACTTCGAGAACTGTGTTAAACATCTCGTGGAATCCCATACGGAGATAGGAGAAGACAGAATAGTTCAGTTAAACAAGAGGCCCCAGGGGGCCTGAGGGTGCTCACCTGACAAGGTAGACTAAATATCAACCCAGGGAATTGATTTCAACAAGTTGCATCTGCCCCTCCTAAGAAAAACTTACACCAAATATCCAAAGATTCTGACTGGTGGATCTAAAAAAAAAGATTTTTAAAGAATATTCCTCATATTGAACTAAGTTATAATTCGAGCCCAAATATGAACTCAGGGACTTGGCTTTAACAAACTTGAATCTCTCCCCACCCCCCCACCCCCCACCCCCACCCCCCCCCCCCCCACCACACTTCCAAGGATGCTGCACACCAAATATCAAAACATTCCGACTGCTGAATCTGCAGAAGAAGATTTTTTTAAGAAAATTCCTCGTTTTGAACTAAGTTACAATTCGTGCTTCCACAGTGAGCCCAAATATTAACCTAGGGACATGGCTTAAACAAACTTGAATCTCTCTTCCCCCCCCCCCCCCCCCACCCCCCAAGGATGCGGCATACCAAATATCAAAACATTCTGACTGCTGGATCTGAAGTAGATTTTTAAAGAAAATTCCTCAGTTTGCACTAAGTTATAATTCAGGTTCCCACAGTGAGCCCAAATATGAACCCAGGGACTTGGCTTGAACAAACTTGAATCTCACCCCCCTAAGCATGCTGCATACCCAATATCAAAAAATTCTGCCTGCTGGATCTTGAGAAGAAGATTTTTAAAGAAATTTGCTTGAAATGCACTAAGTCCAAATTCGGGCTCCTATACTGAGCCCAAATATGAACCCAGGGGACCAATTTGTACAAACTTGAATCAGATCCACACCACAATGTTGCATACCAAATATCAAAAGATTCTGCCTGCTGGATCTGGAGAAGATTTTTTAAGAAATTTGCCTAAAATGCACTGAGTTCAAATTCGGGCTTCTACAGTGAGCCCAAATATGAATCCAGGGGGGCCGATTTGAACAAGCTTGAATCTGAACCCCTAGAGATGATGTATACCAAAGAGGAAAGAATTCTGCCCAGTGGATCTGAAGAGGAAGATTTTTTTGAATTTTGGAAAGAAATTCATGGGTGCTATCAGAGTTATGCCCCATGTGGTGCCCCCTGTAGGTGCGGCCAGTTTATTTGTACAAGTTTGAATTGACATATGATGGGGAACATGCACACCAAATTTGGTTCAATTTGATCCAGTAGTTTGTGAGGAGAAGTCGATAATGTAAAGTTCATGACGGACGACGACGGACGACAAGTGATAAGTTAAGCTCCCTTCGGTGAGCTAACAAAACTTACCTGAAGGGTAAGGCAATGTTTGACTCTAATTCTGCCTTCTTCTGTAGTAGGGAGAGATGACACACTTTTCCTACCCAAACCAAGTCGTGTCATCAACACAGCATACACAACTGTGAGAAACCAGCAGCAATTCTAGTGTACAGCAAATATACACTAGCTCCATCGCAATCATATTTATAATTCATTCATGCATGTATGGGTATCTTACTGTCCTCTCATTACGTTAAAGTATGACCTTTAGGTGAACTTGCGCAATCTCGTGTCATCCCTCCCTATGACAGAAGAAGACAGAATTAGAGTCAAACACTGTCTTACCCTTTAGGTAAGTCTTGTTTAACTAGACAATTATTTACTAGTGTTTAAGGTTGCTTTCAGCATCAATGGCAAGCTCATGACTGCAACATAGATATGAAGTCCAAGTTTATAGTCAATCCTTTTTACCTATGCAGACCACATTGGAGGACTTCCACTCCATGTGTTAGTTATCGGGCCCTATTTTATCAGTAATGCAGGACTTGTATACAATAGCAAATAAGTACTGCTTTACTTCCCACAATTCCTAAAGGGGATGAACACAGCAACCCTGCTATTTATTTATTTATTGGTGTTTTAAGGTCATATACTTATGCACAATGGCTAATCATGACCGTGACATTTTACGGGTGGAGGAAGCCGGAGTACCCGGAGAGAACCACCGAGCAATGACGAGCAGTGCCAGCTCCCCACAGGCAGGGTTGGCTAGGCTGAAGACATGCGTACCATCGACGTGCAGGATGCCTCAGTACACGGCGTCATTGTGCCCCCATGTGGACAATTGGGGTTAAGTGCCTTGCCCAAGGACACAGCGCAGGGGTCCAAATCGATCGCTCAGACTGTCACCCATCCAAGGACTAACCGAGCTCGACGTTGCTTAACTTCGGTGATCTGACGAGAACCGGTTACTGCAACGCCACAGCACCCACAGTAACACTGCTAAATGGTTTAACTCCCTTCACTCTGATGTCAAAATATCCAAATTTCAAGGAGCCATTTTTCCCATAATGCAACTGGGAATTTAACCAATTCGGTCTTGTTTGACAGAGCTCAATGAGCTCTGTCAAACAAGACTGAATTGGTTAAATTTCTTGTTGCATTATGGGAAAAATTTGCACCTTCAACTTTAAATACTTCGACATCAGTGTGCAGGGGGTTAAACTTTCATATTCGAAAAACATTTTGACACCCGAAAATATATAGACATAGATATAGAAGAATAATTAAAAATTCAATTAACAACAAAGATGTTGAAAAATGGCCAAACTCTATAGCTACTTGAATATTCCTGTTAGTTGCATATTTTTCAAGAACTACAGCACAGTCGGCATGGAATGGTTAAAATCTCAGAGTGGGCAGTGTTGTCCACGGGTGCTTTTCTCCATCAATAATCAGTAGTTTTCAGCAAATATTCAATGAAAGAAACACAGGATCGTACGCGGTTTGATCTGATGGTGATTCGATTGTTTTATGTCAGAGATTTACTGTCCGTACATGCGTGGAAACATTGCCCACGCATCAATTTTGACCTTTCAATGAGGACTGAGGACAGACATGTTAAGTCTCACTATTTTAGAGGGAGACTCACTATTTTTCAGAATGAATTTTTGTTAAATGAGCCTAAAATTGGGATTTTTAATAGAATCTCGTTCTTAACTCTTAGAAGCCGGGGAATCAGAATGAATTTATTCAGCATGACATACCGTGAAAAACTTAAGAGTGAAGCAGGTGCTTCTAGTCAAGTGTCGTCTGCCTATTCAGGCAGACGACACTTGACCAGAAGCACCTGCTCAGAGTTTAATTCATCACCAGCCCAAAGATAGCCGGACCGTCACAGCCTGAGTACCTGCAGTATAACATCACAGGCAAGAAAACTCGACTCCCGACTTCTGAGAGTTAAAATCAAAGAGTTTTACTCTTTAAACCATTTAAAAATTAAAATCTCACTATTTTTGCCAAGAAATCTCACAATAATACAATTCAGAAGCTTAACATGTCTGATCGAGGACCGTACTCTCGCTGTTTCATTCATAGGGTTTCTCTCCATCAACTGCTGGGATACATACTGGATATTATACATAAATTATATTCATTATTCTCTTTTTACTTCTAAGAGAAAGATGACAATGCATAAATCTGTGAAAAAATGATAAACTTTATTAAATAACAGTTACACTTTTACAGTGTTCACCTAATTGTTGTTTAGCACTAATGACTGGAAAGCTACTTGAGAAGAGATAAAAAAAAAGAAAAAAAGTCTGACATCCTTTGATGATAGAAATTCCCGATCTGACAACAAAGAAGCCAATAAATCTATTGTGTCAGTTCTCTCTCAAACGTAAATATGTAAATTCAAATCTACTGGTTGAAAAAACAGCTTTGACTGATGTTCACTGTAGTGTTATTCTGGATATCTGAAGTGTTTGATGTTGTAATTTGGTCCGTCTACTGAGAAAAGTGATAACTTTATGTGTCTTGTTCATCTGGCTGACTTAGTGTCTCATTCTCTTTCTTTGGAAATGAATTTGCTTCACCAAGCAAAATATATTCCTTTGTTTTATTCAGTCTCAGAAAATGTTAACACAATCATATACCCGCTATATTTATGGCACAAAGTGTTTCAATTTATCTGCCAATGATTTGACAATTCCGGTGCCGGTAACTGTTGAAAAAAGGGGGAAAAAGCATTCAGTGTTTCTATTTTGGGGAGCAATACTGATATGTTAACCCTTTCGTGACTCAGCCAAATCGCCCCCTCAGACTTGCGATATTGGGGCTAAGTTCGGGATCATCTCGTCTGTTAGATAAAGGTGTAAAAAATCCCATTCATTTGAATTGTCAGATAAGTCAAGATTTATCTTCCCAGCTTCAGAACATGGGATATCTAGTGGAACAAAATCTGGGCATTTTTCCCATTAAAAAATTGGATCAATTCCGAGACCACGCCAGCTCACTCAAATTCTGCCATGTCCCTGACCACTGGCCTGTCCTATTCCAGACGTTGAAGGACTCTCTCTGCAATTTGGATTACTGGCAACATCATCTGAATGTCCAGCACTCATAGTCGTGTCAGCTTGATTTGAGCCAAACTGTACCACAGAATCCTGTTCCACGTCGCTATCATTAAAGTCATATTCGTCCGTGGAATTACTATGATTCTGGTGCAATTTGCGCTAAAACTGTAGCCAAGCAACTAAAGGGAAATGACTCTAAATTCATTCGGGCATGGAAATTACTTCTGTGGACTAATAGAGATAGCACACAGGAACTGAGGTAAGAGTAGATGCATTACTATGCCATCAGGTTTGTAGTGTCAGTTTACTGCCGGCGTGGCATGCGCCAATGAGGAACGAAAGGGCTAAACACTGCCAGAAAATACTCACTTAGATTTTTAAACTGATTGATTGGACAGACAAAAGGAACTCCATGGATGAGTGAAATAAGATACCAGTGTTTCATATCTGAAGTTTGTTGTCAAACTCGTACACTTATGTAGTCCTTAATTTATTTATTTATTTATATTTATTTATTTATTTGAGTTTAACAACACTTTTGACAGCCAGGGTCACCTGGTCACCTCATGTCGAACACTTTTATAGGTGGAGGAAGCCGGAGAACCTGGAGAGAACCACTTAGCAACAGTGAGCAACTTTCAAGACTCCCCAATGTACTAACTCCACACAAGCAGCGTTAGCATTGGTTGAAGTCAGATGTACCATCAATGTGCAGTATGTTTTAGTATACAGCACCACCTTGCCTCCAATTTGCAACGGATGTACTCTTTTTCTCATGCTCTTTAAAACATCAGAAGTAAGATATATCTAATAGCTTCTTCATTACACCTCAGGCTTACTTGAGATCTAAGCCTAGGCAGGCCTTGGGTGTAGCATAGAAATTATTACATTATCCTACTACAGTGGGACCCTGTTAATTGAATAGCCACTTTGTCAATAAACATTATTCAATTAACAGAGGTATTCAATTATTAGGGATTGTTTCACTTTCCCATATTCTAGAGATAAACTTAGCATTTATTTTATTATATCTAGTTTGACAGAGCTCCAAGAGCTCTTCCAAACAAGATATAACAGATTAAATGCCTGCATTGGATGTACTGAGTCCAAATAGGTCTTTATATAAACAAAGGAAAACTGGGGAGAGTTGGGGTAATTTCTCGACAGGTTACAAGATTTTTTATTCAATTAACAGGAGTTTACTCTATAACCTATATTCAATTAACAGGTCAAATTAGTACTGGAGGTATAGTAAATGGTTTTGTGTTGGGAAATTATATTCAATTAACAGGGTTATTCAGTTAAGAGATATCCAATTAAGTGGGCTCCACTGTACTGATATAGAGACAGCGACAGTGCTGCCTTGAACTAAATGTAATGTTTTGGTTCCCATTTATTCATTTCAACTTCCTTGCCTATGCCAACCTGAGCTAAGAATGCACCCAGGTCAAGTGTGCAGCATAAATGTTTCCTGTGATTATCATACAGGTAATTTTCATCACTACCCATCATGTTATAACAGCTACTGACAGAGAAGCTTGGGAATGCAGTGGTTATAAAGGACTGGATTTTTAACCCTTTACCTAACAAATCGGCAGCATCCACCCGTGTAATTTACAAATTAATTGGTTAAGTGTTTAATTATTTTTGACCATCAAAATTTGTTCAATTGTCTTTGCCTTGTTATAATTCACGGGAGAGTGCTTGTGGGCACTCTAGCATAAATTGTAACAAAGCAAATCATTACAGACTAAATAATAGCACTTCAAAGATAATATGAAGCACAGCCACTGAATTTGAAGCCTTTAAGTTGCGGTTCCTGCACTTCGGAATGGAGGCCAAATATGGACTTCTTGCACTCTACCTGTTAAGCAGTTGAAAAAGTATATTTTTCAAAACAAAACCATATCATGTGCCCTTGACAAATTCGTTCTAATGAGGGTTTTTAGCTTTTTGGTTTATGGCTTTGTTGAAATTTTTTGAAAACTTTGAAAAAAAATAATAATTAAAATAATAGATTTTGATATCCTATGCATTGGGTAAAGGGTTAAGCCCAAAGGTTGACAGGTCAATCTTGACCAGAACTGCAATGTGTCTGTGGGCAAGACACTGAACTCTTAACCTGCGGAGTATTTTAAAAATATTTTTCATTAAATCTAGTCATGGCTGCTTTATAGCAGCCATGACTAGATTTGAAGAAAAAAATTCATCCAAATTGAACATGAGAAATCATTGGTGAAAAAATCCATTCAATTTACAAGAGGAAAATTTGATTAACCCCTTACGTAACGAATCGCCTGCATCTGCCCGCATAATATGCAAATTGAGCAGTTGAAAAAATTAAATTTTGCAAAATATTTCAACAAAACCATATCATGTGACCCCTCATTGGAACGAGCTCATTGAGCTCATTCCAATAAGGGGTCACATGATATGGTTTTGTTGAAATTTTTTAAAAAATTAAAAAAAATGATATTTAAAATAATAAATGTTGATATCGTCTGCGTTGGGTAAAGGGTTAAATGCACCCAAATTATCCTTATTTCAGTGGCAAGAGAAACTCTATCCAGGACAGGAATATCTACCAGCAATATGCAAGGAGTTAATTCCCAATTGCCCATGTGGCTGCATGGTGGCAGTAGGGGCAGATTACGATTTTGTTAGGCCCCTGGGCTGCAGATACTGTGACTGTGAGGCCCCCAGTGATAATTAACAAAAGCATGCAAATAGAATTTCGGATCCATCTATCAGCACATCTGTCTTTGGTGCAAGCACAACCGCAAAGCAATGATGAAAGAAGAAGAAAAGTTTTGATGGAATGAGAAATTTCTTGTACAGGCCCTAAGCGAGTATGAGATCGACTCATTGTAATCAGGATTGCCAGTGCCAATGAGTTGGAATAATGGGCAACAAAAAAATTCCAGTGTATTATACAGCATAGTAATTGAGCCCTTTTTAACCCTTTGAAACCCCAGAGGCCCTTTTTCCGGCCAGGTCACAAGCTATGTCATAATGCCATTAAGTGGAATGGCTACAAGGTAAATGTGTGGAGTGGACCAAGCAATATTTTCTATGTGCAGCCCTAAGGCTGCAGGTTGAAAATATTAATTGGTCTTACCCCAAATAATGAATATGGACTCTTCCAATTGCTTCCATTGAACTTATATGGAAGATACCATCAGTGTTCAAAGGGTTAAAGAGATAATTCAGCACTCATACTTTCATTCTGCATTTACAAATGAAGAAACCTATCACAGTAAATTAAATTCACTTAATCTCTGGAGGCCCTCAGCTGGCGGAGGTCCCTGGGCTGCAGCCCATAAATCCCATGCCTTAATCCGGCACTGGGTGCCATTGTTTATTGAGGGTGCACTTGCCTTCAACAGCTGCTAACTAGTTAGAATCAACCCCTGCTGCTAACTCTACATGTTGCCCACCACAGACACAGAAGCTTACCAGTAAACGTCTTGATAGGGGGCGCGGTGGCTCAGTTGGTAGAGGTGCAGGCTGCAAGTGGAGAGGTCCTCGGTTTGAATCCCACCTGCGGCAACCGCGTTGTGTCCTTGGGCAAGACACTTCACCCCCATTGCCCATGTGGGGACACATGAAAAGTAATTAATATTTATCTCATCATATTAAAAAGACTTTCAAAATAAAATTTAATAAACAATGAAATCCTTATAATGCTTTTTATTCCATGTTCAGTTTGTTTATATGCAATAAATGATCGTCTGTGTTCATTGTTTTACCCAAATCAAATGTAAACAATGGCCGGTCCTAATAATCCACAAATAAAATTAACGCCAACAAAACTTTCCAATTCCAAATAGTCTGAATGAAATGAACTCTTTCTGAGACAAAGTTCAACCAACTTCATGTCATCAGGGTGTATATCAAACTCCACATTTACAAACTGTGTTTTCAGTTTCTCAGGAAATGGTCAAAATCAGAATTAAATTTAATTCAATGTTGCTTTGAATGACAGCACCCTCACATCAAGTGGAAAAGGAGATTGAAGTTTTGTGTGGGTGTGGCCTATGACGTTTCTTTTAACTTATGCAATTCATTGGTCAAAAAAATTTTTAATGACACAAGAACATGTTTCAGTGAAATGTATCATTATTTCAAACAGAATTTTAGAAAACTATGCCTTTTTATTCAGATATCACTAGTAAGCATGATGCGACCTGGTTTTTATTTTAACTCCGCAAAGTAGAGAGTGTTCAAATTTATTGCCCCTCAAGTTTAATTATAAGGAATTATCTTTATTTCTGTCTTTTTCTTGAGTTATGAACCCCCAAAAAACAAAGGCCAAACATAGCATAAATGGGCTATGGTGTCCTGAACTGGATGGTGATAAGGCCTTTCTGAGGCTTTATAACTACCCACTTCAGAACACCAGCTGCATTAACCCTTTATCCAACACAGATGATTAAAAAAAAAAAAGCTTGTTCCAATGAGAGGTCACATGATATGGATTCCTTGAACTTTTTGGAAAATTTGTAAATTGCACAGGCAGAAGCAGCCGATTTGTTAGGTAATGGGTTAAAAGTCTGTTTGAATGGGGATTGAGATTGGAAAATTCGGGGTTGAGAACTGGGAAAAATTCAGCCCAAATATGCCATTGGGAAAGGGTCCTATATTCAACCCTGTAGACACCCAAAGGAGTCCCTGCCCTCGTTTTGACATAAATGAAGCATTGAGTCACTTTGACTGGATGGATGGGTGGGTAGGGTTTGTGAACAGTCCATTGAACCTCTTGTGCTTCTTCTCACTTTTCAAGTACAGATAGGCAAGAATACTGATTTGTTTCCTGCTGGTAAATAACCTACAGTAAGTAAATAGACCTGTCAATCAAAGAAGACCAGATGCAATTTATGTACCAATCAATTCGATGAAAATCAAGATTGGTTTTCAGTGTGTGTGTTATTACACTGCAATCTGATTGGCTTTCAAAATCTATCTCTTAACTCTTTACCAAACATTAAAGGCAATATCAGGAGCGTGGTACCGGTAGTTAGCACAATGGACTTTAAACCAAAAGCTCATCAGTTTGATCCTGACGAGCCATAACTGAGTTCTGTCTTTGGGTAAGACACTTAATCCTGATGGCCCATTGGGTGCTGAATGCTAAGTGCATGTCGATGTGCAGAATGCCTTACCACACTCAAAACAGAAATGCTGAAGAACATAACAAGGATGACGTGGGTCAGGATCTAACCAAAGAACCTTTTTATCTGACACACAACCAATGAGTAACTGCATTCCCTATGAAGCAAAGGGTTAACATATTTTTAGCTAATAAAGAAAAGAATCCACTCAGCATAAACATACTGTACACACAAAGTATTTGAGTGCGCAATCAATTAATTGCTAGGTGGTTTAACACCCAATGACCACCGTTCCAGAGGTGGCAGAACCAGGGGGAAGGTCATTATGCAACCCACTCCTCTTTTTAAAGAAACAGTGCCCCTGTTTTCAGAAAAGAAACGTGCCTTCACTGACAGACAGGAATATCTCAAGTGATCATATGTAAATATCTAACACTATACATCAAGTAGCACTTGCCATTCCATTGTGATCCAAATTTCCATCCAAAACTTACTCTGGCTTTAATGTTGAACCTTTTAACCTTTAACCCAACAAAACAGCTACAGCTGCCCTCACCAAGCTTGCTCTAATGAAGGGGCACATGATATGGTTGTGTTGAAATTTTTTGCAAATTTGAAGAAAAAAATAATTAAAATAACAAATTTTTATATCCTGTGTACTGGGTAAAGTTTTGGTACATAGTTGGTCAATATATTACCGATTGGACTAATATCATTTGTCAAAAGATGCATAAAACCAGATTCATTGCACAAATAATCTTTTAACCCCCTTTACATGCACAGAATGACGTGTGTGAATGGGTTAATCAATATGGCATGAGTGGCAGCGCGTTATGATAAAAGGAGAGGCCACAGGCCTAGAGTTTAATCCTTCCACGATGGCACAAGTGCCATATCGATTAACCCATTCACACGCGTGTGTCATTCTGTGTTTATTACTTGCCTTCATGTCTATAAAAACAATTATTAGGACATTCAGCAATTTATTTGACAACCATCTACAAAAAGAACACATTTTATCGCCAACCAAATTTGCGAGGGGAACCCATGTTACTATTTTTAGCTATTGTTAGCAATTCAAACTGAAATTGCGGTGCACGGTTTGCAGAAAATTCTAGTGAAATTTTGCTTCTGTTTAAAAAAAAATGTGTGCAGAATGGATTTTCAATTTCCGCATGGTTCAATGTTGCTGTAGATGGGGATTTCAAAGAACAGGCGTGTAATAAATCACAATGCTCATGTGTGCTCATGGAAATTTCGGAATAATATAATATAGTGCTCTATTTTACCTTTGTCCACCCCCCCCCCCCCCCCCACCCCAAACTCTTTCAAAAACATTCTGCCACTGTTGCACCAATCTAGTCTACAGGTATAAAATTGGGAACCAACACTGGAGTAACAAGGAACAGGGGGCAAGGGAGCACAACTCTTAACTGGTAGAGTGCTGGAAGCCCATATTTGGGCTTTATTCTGAAGTGCAGGTACAACAGCTTGAAGGCTCATATTCAATGCATGTGCTTTGTATTATCTTTGAAGTGATATTATTTAATCTGTAAGGGTTTGCCTTGTTACAATTTATGGGAGAGTGCCTATAGGCACTCTCCCATAAATTGTAACAAGGCAAAGACATGTGTACAAGATTTGATGCTCAAAAATAATTTAGCACTCTGACTCTACCAGTTAATATACACTTGAATAGAGAAAGGTAAAGTCATTTGTCTTGTAGGACGAGTACAATTTTAGAGTCAATTTTAGAGTAAATTTTGAAAAAAAAGTTCCAGCCCTGGGTTTCTCATAAAATTTATATACAGTTTGCATATTACTAGAGACTACCAGTAATAAATGAAGGAAAAGTGACTGCAAGCTCCCTTTGAAACAATTTTAGGCAAGAACAAGACACAAGAAAGTGTCTGCCTTCAAAGGAAATTAACCCTTTACCTTACGTAACGGCCAAAAACGGCACGCGCTGTTTACAAAAATCACCATTCAATTTTCATTATTTTTTCATTTTCTGTCTCAAAAGCATAGCTTGAGACCCCTCATTGGAACGAGCTAGTTGAGCTCGTTCCAATGACGGGGGTCATACATAACCTATGTTTTTGATGCAAAAATGAAAAAAAATTAGTTATTCAAGAATTTTGTTTGCAAGTGTCATCTGCCTTTCATGTTAGGTAAAGGGTTTAAGGCTTGGTTGGACTAAGTGAAGCAGAGTTTAAATTCTGAGCAATTTCTTCAAATAAAAAATGAGAATTTATCTTATGTGACCTTTCCAAGATGAAAAAACTTGTCAATAGCTGTCCAAATACAAATTTTTCAATTATAGAATATCAAAAATTCAAAAAAAATTGATGAACAGTGACAGATAACTTTTATGTCACTGCTGAGTGTCATGTGATATGCGACACTTCAGAATTTTTCATCACATCAGTGAAGACCAAAGTCGCCAAATGAAATGAAATTCTAATCAGTTAGACTAAGCTCATTTAATCAAATTATTTCATATGTGAGGATCCACATCTTACATCAGTTCCCGTATTTTGACATTTAACTGGTAGAGTGCTAAATTATTTTTGGACATCAAATCTTGTACACATATCTTTGCCTTGTTACAATTTATTGGAGAGTGCCTATAGGCACTCTCCAATAAATTGTAACAAGACAAACCTTTGCAGACTTATTAATATCACTTCAAAGATAATACAAAGCACATCCACTGAATATGAGCCTTCAAGCTGTGGTACCTGCCCTCCAGAATAAAGCCCAAATATGGGCTTCTAGCACTCTACCAGTTAATGAACAGCATCTTGGTGGCAAAAAAAACTTCAGAAAAAAGAAAACAGTTATAAAAAAGACAAGCACTCCAAAAAATTAAATTATAGTCAAGCAACACCTTAGTCTAGAACTATAATTATCTTCCTAAAATTGTATTTCTCTCTCTGTCTCTCTCTCTTGCGTGCGTGTGTGCGTGTGGGTTTGTCTTACCAACTTGACGAGGTAACTAGACAAAAGAGTTTGCGTGTTTTGCCTTACCGAGGTACAAAAGACAAAATAAACCCTTTACCTCGTCCGTTTTTCCAGAACTGTACCGGCAAAACGAGGTAGAAACCGTTAGTCCACACAAAGGACAAACAATGGGGTACCTCGGTATGTTGGGTAGACAAAGATGTGTGTGTGTGTGTGTGTGTGTGTGTGTGTGTGTGTGTGTGTGTGTGTGTGTGTGTGCATTTGTCTTACCAACTTGACGAGGTAACTAGACAAAAGAGTTTGCGTGTTTCGCCTTACCGAGGTACAAAAGACAAAAGAAACCCTTTACCTCGGTTGTTTTCCCAGAACTGTACCGGCAAAACGAGGTTGAAACCATTAGTCCACACAAAGGACAGACAATGGGGTACCTCGGTATGTAGGGAAAACAAGACTGTGTGTGTGTGTGTGTGTGTGTGTGTGTGTGTGTGCGTGTTTGTCTTACCAACTTGACGAGGTAACTAGACAAAAGAGTTTGCGTGTTTCGCCTTACCGAGGTACAAAAGACAAAAGAAACCCTTTACCTCGGTTGTTTTCCCAGAACTGTACCGGCAAAACGAGGTTGAAACCGTTAGTCCACACAAAGGACAGACAATGGGGTACCTCGGTATGTAGGGAAAACAAGACTGTGTGTGTGTGTGTGTGTGTGTGTGTGTGTGTGTGTGTGTGTGTGTGTGTGTGTGTGTGTGTGTGTGTGTGTGTGTGTGTGTGTGAAAATTTGCACTGGTACAGACATTTCCCACTGAAACGTTTTTTTCTTGTAATATGCCGCCGAAATATTGTTTTCATGAAATTATACATTCACTAAACCTTGATGGGTTTCAAACATGATAAAAAATACACCAAATTGATTTAAACTTAGTGATGAGCTTAGGAACTGGTTAAACTGACTGACAATAATTGTTGTTATTCATTGATGGGCTCTACTTTAGTCCTTACAAGGATGTTATGCAAGCTTTTGTTTTTCTTATAGGCAAAGACAAGTCGAAGATTCAAAGGTTCATTTAATTTAGAGTTGGTTAAGTTGAGTTCAACTTTTAATATTTTTGCTATTTTGATATTCATTCTGTTGTATGTTAAAGTGAAAGGAATGATGATTTTGCATTCTCCCTCTGATATGTTCATAGCAAATGGCCAGAGGGTTTGAAGCGTACTGAGTGAAAAAGCTTTGCGTTTTTTTCTAAATTCATACATTTCTTCTAATGTGTCTTCAGCTGGTGGTTGTTCAACAGGATGGATTTCAAAATCGTCCAAAGAATGGCCAGGAATGTTAAAATGTTGTGCTACTGGGACATCAGCAATGTGTTTTATATCCTTTTTGTGTCTAGTAGCATGTTCTCGGAAAGGATTTGGACTTTGACCAACATACTGTTTCCGAAAGCATTTACAAGTGACAAGGTAAATAATATTCGGTGAATCACAGGAGGTAGTTATGAATCTGATAATGGTTTTTCGTTTGTTTGGGGGAAAATTCCTCTTTCTGATAAGACATAAAAGTATGCAGGCTTTTTGCAATTCAATACCACGCCGCTACAATTCTGCAATGGTCTGTCATGTTCAATTTTCAGTGGTTCAAAATCAATAATTCCTGCTGGATTTTCAAGCTTTTTTCAGAGTCTGAGATTTCAGGCCTCGCAAAAAAGTGCAGTGAATACCCCCTCGATCTGAGGGCACCAAATAGAGTAGAAGAAGCCTCATTGAAATTTACCTTATCACTTGAATTGCAGTGGAAATGAATGAGCTGTGATTTGATGATACCTTTAAATGTATGTTGAGGGTGAAATAATTTTGTGTGCAACAATTGATGTGAATCAGTTGGTTTAAAATATACTTTATAATCTAAATGACCGGATGCCTGGAATTGCTTGCCTTTATACATGGTCACATCGAGAAAATCAACAGAATTTTCACTGATAGTAGCTTTTAATTTAATGTTTGGATCATGATTGTTTAAAATTTCTAAAAATTCATCAAAATCTTCTTTTGAATGTTCCCAAATAATAAAAATGTCATCTAAATATCTGAGATATATGAGAGAATGCTTTGCACATTGCTTAAGGCATTTTCCTCCCATTCCGCTACATAAATGCTTGCAAAATTAGGACTGAATCTTTTGCCCAGAGGACAATCCATTTTTTGTAGAAATTTATTCTCCATTGAATTGAAAGTCATTACCTTTTAAACTCAGCTCTAAAAGATCCAAAATTTGTTCATCCGGGCATTTTGCATCCAGGTATTTTTCAAATGCATTTTTAACCGATTTAACATCTTTATCAATATCAATGCTAACCCTGCTTGTGTGGAGTTAGTACACTGGGGAGTCTGACAGTTGCTTGGTGGTTCTCTCTGGTTGCTCTGGCTTCCGCCACCCGTAAAACTGTCCCTCATGAGGTGACCCTGGCTGACAAAAGAGTCATTAAACCCCAATAAATAAATAAATAAATAAATAAATAAATAAATAAATAAATAAATAAATAAATAATGCAAAGGAACAGGTGGCCCAACATGCATTGTTTAGGTAAACTCAAAACTTGTTTTCTAAGTACCTTGTCAGATGTTTCTAGACAAGTCTTGGCTGTCTCTGCAGGAAGCCAAGACTTGACTAGAAACAACTACAAAGCCACTGGAGGTAGACATTCAAAGTATAGTGCAAATGTATAAAAACCTCTAAGGGTGAATTACGTTTTCAACATCAATGGTCACATGAGAGTACCCACAGAGAACCACTGGATGCAGCATGAACAACTAGCTGTCAGGCTCCCAAACTTACTGACCCGGCACAAGCAGAATTAGCAGGAGTTGAAGGCAAGTGCACCATTGATGTGGAGTATACCTCAGTACATAGCACTACCATATCCTCACATGGGTAATCATGATTAAGTGTCTTGCCCAAGGACATGGCCCAGATGGCATAGATTAAACCATCAACCTTTTGGTTTAATGTCAAATGCTCTAACCAGAAACTCACCACGCTCCCAGTTACTGAGTAAAAAATGGAAACAAAGCTGCCAGAGCTGGCATTTAATCAATATTTATCTTTTAAATCATCCAAATACAAAAGCAAGTGTACTTTTCATCAATTTAATTTACTAAATAATTTAGGCAGTGTGTGGAATTTTAAATTAGAGTTTAAATTATATATTCCTAACTCACAAGAATTTTCATGTGACAATACCTCATTAAAGTCTGACACATGTGTACATCTCTGTATGAATTTTTCTTTGACCCATTGTTGATTGACACAAACAATTTTAACCCATTCACCCCAAATAAAAAATACTTGACTGTCTTTCATTCCCATACATGGGTATATAACAACTAACAATGTGAATATATGCACAACAATAAACACAAACACACAAAATACAACCATACAATAAAACTTTTAAAATGGGAATATATGTACCTGGTAATAGTAATATCTGGAGTCTTTTTTAAAAACATTTTGCAGTTGCCTGGGCATCCATGCAATTTTTGAATGAACGAATTATAGACATACCACATGACTTTAGGTGTTATGTCAGAATCAAAAGATCTAATCAATGTCTTTGCTGGATCTTTGTGACTCATGACATCAATGCCAGGTAGAATGGAGTTAATTTCCTGCAGGAGTGCTTCCCTGTCACCAGAGCAGAGTGCAAAGAGAGCACTCAAACGGAAAATGGAACAACTCATCCTCTACCTTATTACTGCAAAATGGGCAAAATCTTTCTTCGGGTGGAATAGGTGGTCTTGTATGCCTACCAGTCTCAAATGCTAATCTATGCATGCTTATCCTTAGTTTCGTAAAGGGTTGTCTGGTCGCACTGTCCTTTTCCGTCAAAAGATATTCTTCCATTGTAAAAGAGTCTTTCACCATTCTGCAGAATGCAAATTTAGAGGAATTTTGTAAATTTGATGACAACAAAGTTACATATTTTTCTTCCAGGGCCTTGTCCAAGGAAAAAAGAAATTTCTTGTATGTCAAAAGTAGCTCAATTATGCCATACATATTAATATTTTTAACCGCATTTAACCCTTTACCCAATGAATCGCCCGCATCTGCCCGCGTAATATGCAAATTCAGCAGCTGAAAAAATATTATTTTTCAAAAAATTTCAACAAAAACAGATCATGTGACCCCTCTTTGGAACGAGCCCGTTCCAATGAGGGGGCCACATGATATGGTTTTGTTGAAATTTTTGGAAAAAATTTTAAAAAATGATATTTAAAATAATAAATTTTTATATCGTCTGCATTGGGTAAAGGGTTAACCAGGAATTGGTTTCTGACTGGTAATTAAGCCTCTGTCAGAGACTCGCCTGATAGATATCATCTTATACAGTACTGTATACAGTGAAATGGGTGAGTCTATTGGGTATTTGTGAGGAGAATAAGTAATAGTTTAGTCCAACAGCCAAGTCTGGAAATACGCAATCTGTCATTTGCAGATGAAAGTCCCCAGAGGGTGAATTTCCTAATTCTATCCCATACAGTGGGTTGTAATCCTCCAATTTATCCTCTGGGTTCCTCTTTCTATGCAGGCCTGAGACCTTGATTTAGATTGAGGTTCACAGAGGGTAAATTTAGTGATGCTACCCTGCTGTGGGTAGCACCATCAAACACACCCTCTTGGGACCTCATTCTACAGATAAAAGTCTGCTTATTTCCAGGCTTGTCTTCTGCCCTTTAGGGTTTAGTTGATTTTGATTTTCTTTTTTGTGTGATATGAACATGCAGAACACATATTCCAACTTGCTGATGGAAGTTACAGTACATTAGCAATGGTTTCTAATGAAGACTTGGCTGCCATCATCGGCAGCCAAGACTTCATTAAGATACTACTACACAGTCAAACAGCAGTCAAGACTTCACTGAGATACAGTGGAACCCTGTTAATTGAATAGCCACTTTGTCGATGATAATTATTCAATTAACAAGAGTATTCAATTAACCGGGATTGTGTCACTAGCCTGTATTCTGGAGATAAACTTAGCATTTATTCTATTATATCTTGTTTGACAGAGCTCCATGAACTCTGTCAAACAAGATATAATAGATTAAATGCCTGTATTGGATGTACTGAGGCCAAATAGATCTATAAACAAAAGTAAACTGGGGCGAGTCAGGGTAATTTCTCAACAGGTTACAAGATTTTTTATTCAATTAACAGGAGTTTACTCTTTCATCTGTATTCCATTAACAGGTCAAATTTGTACAGAAGGGATGGTAAATGGTTTTGTGGGGAATTATATTCAATTAACAGGGTCATTTAGTTAAGAGATATCCATTTAAGTGGGCTTCACTGTACTATTATGCAGTCAAATTGCAGCCAATTAAGACTTCACTCTTTTATTTATTTATTTATTGGTGTTTAAGGTAATATATTTCTGCACTATGGGTAATTGTTAAACTGCAACATGGTTATAAAATCAATCCCAGTCAATCATTTATACTCATACTGCCCATTTTAGAGGACTTCTACCCTGACACTGGTGACTGGGTCCCATTTTGTAAAAGAGACCTTGTTTACCACATGTGGTGAACAAGCATTGCTTCACTTTTCAGGGTTCCCAAGCGGACAAGACATCATAAAAATGTACTACTATGCGGTCAAAATGTTATCTTAGCATGTGGAAAACAAGTATACAATTCTCCAGCCCTTTAACCCTTTACCTAACAAATTGGCCACAATTGCCTGTGTAATGTACAAACTTAGGAGTTGAAAATATATATATATATTTTAAAATCTTAACAAAACTGTATCATGTGACCCTCTCATTGGAATAAGTTCATCAAGATCATTCCAAAGGGGGGGGGGGGGGGGGGGGGGGGGGGGGGGGGGGGGTGGTCACATGATATGGTTTTGTTGAAATGTTTTGAAAAATTAAAAAAAAAACAGTAATTAACCCTTAACCTAACATAAAAAGCAGACAACTATGACGGGTGGGAACCTACCCGCGCGGTGGGGTGCTTGGCAAGCTCGGGATCAGACCAGCTCTTTCCGGTTAAGAAATATTGCTCATGGAACACCGTGTAATGTTCGGAGAGAAACGTCTATTAATGGGAGGAAGCTGTCCTGCAGGGAGTTATGGGGTACATTAACGTTCACGGCATGACTGGGGTCCCACAATGTCGGTAAACCTGATTAGAACGTATCACCTCTCCGTTGGTATGGGCTTTAAATCTTACCTACAGGCCATTGTGTGGGTCACTCAGGGCTTATACACTAACTTTCTGTGTGGCCTATCCTCCCATGTTTCTCCGTCTGTCTTAAAATTAGCTATTTGCATATTTATAGGAACATGACCGGAGGGAAGCTACCCGCGCGGTGGGGTGCTTGGCAAGCTTGGGATCAGACCAGCTCTTTCCGGTTAAGAGATATTGCTCATGGAACACCGTGTAATGTTCGGAGAAAAACGTCTATTAATGGGAGGAAGCTGTCCTGCAGGGAGTTATGGGGTACATTAACGTTGACGGCATGACTGGGGTCCCATACTGTCAGTAAACCTGATTAGAACGTATCACCTCTCCGTTGGTATGGGCTTTAAATCTTACCTACAGGCCATTGTGTGGGTCACTCAGGGTTTATACACTAACGATAAGATTGTGATTCATACATATATATTTACAACTCAGTATTTTTATAAATTATCCCAATATTACAATTCACCTCAAATCATATGACTAGTCATACCCCGCGAATAATACATAAATACATTAATAGCTATGGTAAGTTTATATTTCCCAAATCCGTATTCGTTAGAAGATACCGGGGCCGGAATTAAGTAGGGTCCGTTATGAATATCCGCGGGTTATTGTCTCATTTAATTATTAACCATCCGCGTCTTAATATACCTGTGTTACGCGACTTCAGTAAAATTTAATATCACGAACTTTGGCTGATATATATAATACCTATATGACGCTGCTCGGTGAAAAGTGTCGTTAAATCTCAATAATAAGCAATTATAACATTCTCTCATAAAACATATTCCAAATTATAAAGTACTTAACTTAAATCTGCCAGTCTTCTACTCATGCGGTTCCTATAACCGTATACATGCTGCCCAGAATAGCAAGCCCACCGGAATACACAACTATGAAACAGAACTTTCTGTGTGGCCTATCCTCCCATGTTTCTCCGTCTGTCTTAAAATTAGCTATTTACATATTTATAGGAACGCGAATAATTTATTTCTATTATTACCGAAAGATTAATATTAGCTTGTTATTCACTCGACGCACAGGGTGTTGATTAGAATTACTGCAACATGTTGAAACGTATTATCTGCACACGCGTTAATTAAGACTATTCATCTTTGCCGCTTGACGTGAAGACGGGACGATGAACAGCCTTGTAATTAACCGAGGGAATCACTTTTTTTCTTTAACGGGGTGTATCATTTCGGAGGGGGAAAAGGAGGCACCGCGGGTTATACAACACTTGCAAACAAAATTCTTGAATAACTAATTTTTTTCTATTTTTGTCTTAAAAACATAGGTTATGACCCCTCATTGGGACAAGCTCGTTCCAAAGAGGGGTTATAACCTATGTTTTTGCGACAAAAAATGAAAATATAATGAAAATTAATTGGTGATTTTTTAGAATACCGTGGGCCGGTTTTGGTCATTACATTGGGTAAAGGGTTAAAATAATAATTTTTTATACCGTGTGCATTGAGAAAAGGGTTAAGGGCATATCCCAGAATATATGACAAGAATCAAAGCAATATTCTGCAAGAATCAAAGTTGACAGAATATGACCCTGACTGTTGTAAGCGTCACTAATCCTCAATATAATAAAAAAAAACAAACATAATGGCCCAGAGTTTATCTTTTAGAAATGAACCACTTAACCCTTTACCCAACACAGACGATTTCAAAATTTATTATTTTAAATATTATTTTTAAAATTTTCAAAAAACATTTCAACAAAACCATATCATTGACCCCTCATTGGAATGAGCTCGACGAGCTCATTCCAAAGAGGGGGGTCACATGATATGGTTTTGTTGAAATTTTTCCCAAAATAATATTTTTTCAGCTGCTGAATTTGCATATTACGCAGGCGGATGCGGGCGATCCGTTGGGTAAAGGGTTAAATAGAAACCACTGACGTGTGGTGATACCTTTTATTACATGCCTGTTCTATGAAATTCCCATCTACGCAATAATAAACAATGCGGAAAATGAAAATCTGTTCCGCACATATGTGCCAAACAGAAATTGTTGATGACTATTTTTAAATAGAAGCGAAATTTCACTGCAATCTTCTACAATTGGTGCACCGCAATTACAATTTGAATCACTAGCGATAGCTAAAATAGTAACACGGGTTCCACTTGCAAATTTGGTTGGCAATAAATGTGTTCTTTTTGTTGATAGTTCGTCCCCTGAGTTCCGAAGTGTGCTATGTTCGTACTGGCACATAGAACACATTGGAACTCAGGGAACGAGTTGTCAAATGAATTGCTGAGTGTCTTTCTATTAATTGCTTTCATGACGTGAAGGCATGTAATAAACACAGAATGACACAAGCATATGAATTTATTAATCGATATGGAACTTGTGCCATTGCAGAAGGATAAAATGTGAAGCTGCACAAGTTTTATCCTTCCGTACTGGCACTCATGCCATATTGATTAAACCATTCATATGTGCGTGTCGTTCTGTGTATTTCTCACAAAACTAACACAACACCCCCAAAACATAGTCAGCTCTATTCACAAAAAATTGCCATTGCTGTTAACTATGTTTTTCATTTTTTGTCACAAAAACATAGCTTATGACCCGTTCTTGAAACTAGCTCACTGAGTTCAAAACAAACAAGGCAAACCAATTTTAGTATTTTTTTCATTCCTTTCCCCAAAACATAGTTAATAAAACTTCTTTGCATGGAAAGAACTAATTAAGTTTGTTCCAAGGAGTAGGCTTGGGATGATATCCTGGTACTCCGATATGTACCGATATGGCAACCCATGATATGGGTACCAGTGCAGATGTCCAAATTTCAATGCATCACGAAACCCCCCATATAGGACGGTCACCATTCTTAAAATTCAACTATTTCACTGTTAACACATTCAGCACATCACATTTTATGCTTGAGTAATTTGGCCAACTCAAATATCCATCAATTCAGAATATAACACCGGGTACACAGAATGCTGATTATTAAATCAGGGTATTTTTTGTTTGGGTTTGCATTGCTGTTTGCAAAGCAAGATCTCCCAGGTGCGATCTAATCACTGAAATTTTGCTCAATGGTGTGATTCAATATTTTATGCGCTCATCCAACATTCCAATTCAAAATCGTATCATTGATGTACAGTACGCCTTAGTACATAACAAAAATGACCCTCCCCCCCCCCCCCCCCCCCCCCCCCCCCCCACTTGGGCAATTGGGATTAACTGGTTGGGGGCTAGATTATTTTTGGTGCCTGAATTTGTTATTCAAAATTTGTTTTATTACAAATTATTGGAGAGTGCCCACAGGTACTCTCCAATGATCTGTAATGGAACAAATTTATATAAACAAAATATTATTCGCTTGTGATTGAAAACGAATCTTGAACAAGGAAAATATTGGTTTTTGCTCTGGTACCTTCATTTTTTAAAAGCCCTGTTAGTGGCCTCTAGCAATCAATCAGTTAACTATCTGAGTGCAAGAAGCCACTATCATGGCTCTATTGTAAAATGCAGAAAGCCACTTTAATGGCTTTACACTACACATATTAGCATGCTTTTTTCAGTGACAGAAAAAAATGAAATATCCATACAAAATTATTTTGTTACAATTTATTGGAAAGTGGCTGCAGGAAAAAAAACTATAAACAGTAACAAAGCAATTATTTATGAATAAAATCTTGTTAACAAATAGTCCCCTTTACCTTTGAAAAAAAATACTCATCACATATCACCTTTGAACAAGAAGCCCCAAGGGGCCTGAGGGCGCTCACCTGACATGGTAACCTAAATATCAACCCAGGGAATTGATTTCAACAAGTTGCATCTGCCCCTCTTAAGAAAAGCTTATACCAAATATCCAAAGATTCTGACCAGTGGATCTAAAAAAAGAGAAGATTTTTAAAGAATATTCCTCATATTGAACTAAGTAATAATTCAGGCTCCCACACAGAGCCCAAATATGAACCAAGGGACTTGGCTTGAACAAACTTGAATCTCAACCCCCTGAGGATGCTGCATACCAAATATCTGAAGAAATTTTTTAAAGAATATTCCTCATACTGCACTAATTTAAATATTTGGGCTCCCATAGAGAGCCCAACTATGGACCCAGGGATTTGATTTCAATAAACATGTGAAACAATCTTCCAAAGATATTATATGTGAAATTTGAAAGCTTTTGGAGCAGTGGCTGGGGAGAAAAGTAGTCTTAAATGTTTTTCCCATTACCCACAGTGTTAAAAATGCTGACTCGGCACTTTTTCAAAGTCCCAAAAAAGTACCACATGATAAAACCAATAGCAATTTTTTTGGACCATTTCATTCTGTTTGTCCTAAGGAAGCTTTACACCAAATAAGAATTCCCAGTGCAGTATAGTTTTGAAGATATGGGCGTTTTAATTTTTTTCTATTTAGCTCCTGCGGTTCCCATGGGGCAAGAGGAAAAATTTTTTGGGCATTAATTAAGTACTTACAACCCAATAAGCCCTCAAATTTGGTTAAAATCTGCCTCTCGGTTTGGAAAAAAGAAATTTTGGGTGGGGCGAAAATTCTTGCCCCTCCCATAACAAAGGCAAATATAGCTCCTCGAACTCCTCTTGAACAAATATGAGTCTACACCTCAAAAGGAATCTGCACACCAAATATCAAGTCTCTGCTACTGCTGGTTCATAAGAAGATTTTTTAAGATTTAAGCACACTTTTTGGGCATAGCCCTAACGAGGGGCGAGGCAACTTGATTTGAACAAAAACAAAATGCGATGTCATAACAAACTAATATCTCAAATATCAATTAAATTGGTTCAGCGGTTCGGGAGGAGAAGACGCAAAAACCAGATGGTGAGTGATCACTATAGCTCTCCTGACTGAAAGTAAGGCGAGCTAAAAACTACATAACCCTTTACCCAACATAACAAGGTGCGCGGTGGCTCAGTGGTAGACTGTTGGACTTCTATGCTACAGGTCCGGAGTTCGATCCCCATCCGGGACGACCCACATTGTGTCATTGGGCAAGGCACTTTATCATGGTTGCCTACATGGGGCATGATGATGCTGTGTACTAAGGCATACTGCATGTCGATGGTGCACATGTCTTCAGCAGCTGTAACCCTGCTTGAGAGGAGCTAGAACAGACTTAGAATGTTGAGGAGCAGACAGTTGCTCATCGATGCTCGGTGGTTCTCTCCATGACAGACATGGTCACGATTAGCCATTGTGCATAAGTATGTGACCTTAAACACCAATAAATAAATAAATGAATAAATAAATAAATAAATAAATACCAACGTAACAGCCAAAACCGGCCAGCGCTATTCTAAAAAAATTGCCAATTAATTTTCATTATTTTTTCATTCTTTTGTCTCAAAAACATAGGTTCTGATTTATCGTTCCGATGAGGGGTCAGAATTAACCTATGTTTTTGAGACACAAACTGAAAAAAAATTATTTATTCACGATTTTTTTTTGCAAGTGTCGTCTGCTTTTCATGTTAGGTAAAGGATTAACACTCTACCAGTTGAGTCTCTTCAGCCCAAGAACACAACGCAGTTATCGCTGGTCAGGATCAAACTCTTGACTTTTTGGTTCAAAGTCCAATACTCTGACCACTGAGTCACCGTGCATTCTGTGTGTATTGGGTAGTTAACTGTTAACCCTTTACCCAACACAAGCGATATATAAATTTATTATTTTAATTATTGTTTTTTTTAACATTTTACAAAAAAATTCAACAAAACCATATCATTTAACCTCTCGTTGGAATGAGCTCATTCCAATGAGGGGTCACATGATATGGTTTTGTTAAAAAATTTTGAATTTTTTTTTTAACTGCATTATTTGTAAATTACTCAGCCACATGTGGCCGATTTGTTAGGTAAAGGGTTAAATTAACCAAGGTACTATCAGAACCAAGTCCATCAGAGATGATTGAAGAGATCAACTTCTTGGCCTCCAATATCCTTTTGTCCTCATTAAAAATGAAGCATGTTGACAGTGCAATTCCCCATGTAATCAATTCTTGACAGGTGCCGATGCTATCACTGCAGGATTAATGGATAGGACCATTTCATGCACCACTGATTAGCTCTGGAACTGGCTTGAGACCAATATTTATCTAAATTTCATGGTCACTCAATCTGCTGACCATATTTAGTTTAAATGGGAATTACAATTAACTAACTTGTTATTGCTCCTGATGTTTTACTTGATTCCAACTTCTTTGTTTTTTTGTGGGAGTGGGTGGGTGGGGGCTGGGGAGGGGTAAGGGCTGGTTTTATTTTTTCCTACTTCACATTTATTGTGTCTATCATGCCTTAAAAATTGGCTTGCAACTTACCTTGAAATTGTATGTATTTCAACAAAATCTGGATTCACTTTGTTGTCTCACCTGATGGAAAACTCTTTATATGCCAAAAAAATGGCCAAAATATAATGAAAATCAGTGGGGAGGGGGAAGTTTGAGGAACATAGACAATTTTTTAAATTTTGGAATCCACCACCCCTATTTTTTATTCAACAACAACATTTTCAGACACCCACCCGCCTTTCCAAGAATTATTCAAGAAGATCCAGGTAATTCTTAACAGTCTTTCTGAAGACATAATGTCAAGTGAATAATTGTTTGTGAGTCTACCAATAGTAAATGAGCCCAAAACAAGACTATCCCTGGCAAGCCTGGAAATAAGCAATCTGTCATTTGCAGAGGATAAATTTACTAATACTATCCTCTACAGTGGGCTAGAAATTCCTAATAGCCCAAGAACATTAGGTTTCACTAGGGAAAAAAATCGGAGAAAGCTGATTTTTTCAGGGAATGTCGAGTACATGTCACTGAACGATTAGACAAAAGTCCCCTAAAATCCCAGTTGAGCTTTTTTTTCTACAGCCTTTTTTCGAAAACGCGTTTGAAAAAAATTAAAAAAAATCGCACGAACTTTGTAACCTCGAACTGATCCAACTGTATTTTTTGTTTACGCGTATTTCGAGCTACATAATGTCTAATATACATTTACCTAGAGGAAAATGTGCATTCTGTGACAATTTCTGCGAAAAATTATTGACAATTCACAAATAAGTATCGGATTTACGCAAAAAATGACGATTTTCCTAACGGATTTGCCCAAAGGGTCGTAGTACAGAACGGGATGTTAGTTGGACAGACGATAAAAAATCCACCACCATTTGAAGACTTTTATCATTGCTTACAAAATAGACATTATGGAAGACCCCCTCTGCTTCTGGCCGAGTTCCCCTTTTGGCATAAAATTCGTCAGCATGAGAACTCAACTATTTTCGGGCTTGGGACCGAACAGACACGTCTGTGTCTGGCAGCATTAGATCAATAAATAATATTTACAGAATGTACAAAAATCAATAAATAATATTTACAGAATGTACAAATCAATCAACATGGATTAAGTTACATTGACTATTATCAACGCTATATACAGAAATGACATGGCCAATATACATATTATTCATCGAACTTAGAAATTTCCGACAGGACAGTGTTTCTGTGGTTGTTACAAGAATCCGAACTGCAATTACAAAAACCTGAGCAAGAGAGTCCTGCCTTCTTACACCCACATCTTTTTGAACAAGCACTCTTGCAACCACAACTGATCAGATTCAGTAGGCTATCGGGGGCACATGGCTTTGTGGCTGCAGTCGGTACAAGAAGTCCATTGTCTAGCGACCACCCCCAATCCGTCGGAGGAAGCGAAGTGCCCAGCCATTGTTGGACCTGGAGATAACATCTGTAGACATGTTGTTGTGCAGCATCGCTGCTTGGTGGGAGTGAGGCTAGGTCAGTTTAGATTTTGCTACATAACGCTTGTAAGTGACATATCTATATTGGTCGAGAGAGGAAACAGTTTTACTCCCGTATAAGATCAGGAGAAGTTGTTCCCTGGCAGCGGCTACTGCACTTGGTGTACTGTCATCCGCCAAAATTGTGTTGACATACTGTTGTGAGTCGCTAGTAACATCGGAGACAATTGTACTGAATACTTTCTTCTTACCAACTCGAAAGAGTGCAGAAGTAGTGTCACAACCACTTATAGAATGTGCTACAAGGAGGTTGCTTCTATGGTCACCCATTTTGGTTGCTATTTCACTAACTGAAACTATTAAGTTTGGGGTAATGGAATACATCATGTGAATATTACATCCCGGTTGAACTCGAGAGGTAAGAATGACTAACAAGTCTGTGTCTGTTCCCACAACGACAACATTGTTGTCATCTTGAGCGATGTCAAGTGCAGTTTCGGCTATCAGTACATCAGCATCAGCCTCGGCCTGCTTGGACTGAATATTGATAGCAGATAGCTCCTGCATTAGAAGATCGATCAGTTGGGTTTTGTTCTTGGCATTTGCAAGGAAATCAGATTGGGGTGTGGTGGCTGGTAACTCGGGTGAGATATTGATATCAATGGAATACCTGTCTTTAGATCTACGGGCTTGTTCCATGCCCTTTGTCGACATTGTACAAGCATAACCATCAAAAACAACCACGACGTTCGCCCCAAAATGTCTCACTAGATAATTGGAATATGATGTACATATGTCCTTATATGACGACTGTTTAGGCCATACAACTGCCCTCAATAAAAATCCACCATCTACAACAAACAGAGAATGTTCTGGGATTTTAGTTTGCACGGAACCGTATGTTTTGAGGATCTTACCGAGCGTGCTTTTCTGTGTCTTCCTCATTCCAGCAGAATCAAACAATGCTGGTGGTTTCGGGGCGAGTTCATATTTGAGGTACTCTTCTATCTCTGCTTGTGACTGAATAACACATGTTATGCGGTTGAACAGAATTGTGGGGCCAATCACTACCTTACTTCCAAGGACTTTGATGCTATTTGCCATCGATGCGAAAGACTTCACAGTGTCAACACGTCGTAGTTTGATGCTGTTGAACGTTTTGCTTACAACATTCGATACGCAACATTCACCAATTTTGCGAACTTGGTCACAGTTCACAGTTTCGTCGGCCACAAGCCCGGTCGCTATAGAGACTAATTGTAGTGGATCTCTATTCTGAAAGGGGAAATGCACTCTGAGCCAGTTCAATAATTTGGTGATATCATTGGCATCAGTCAATTGTGAACTTTGACGGAGATCCCGATGTTGTTCGCCATGACCAGTGTGAACATGAACAAAATTTTCGAGAGCATTACATATCGGAAGGCAAAGAGGTAGTCCATGTACCCATTTCGCAACAGTGCTATCGGTTATTCCCCTGCTCTGTGTGAGACCACCAGGGAGCTTGAACATTCTCATTAAACACTGCTCTATGGTCTGATCAGAATATATCCCGTCCCAGAATTTATCTGAGCGCCTTATGGTAAAGTAACCTTTCTCAGTGAACAACTTCAAATCATCCTGTTGCATTATTTCTGTTAGCTCATTCATCTGCTGCAAATAGAGATGAGAACTTTTTGCGTATGCAAAATGACCACCTGCATGAAATACGGGAATCATATTGCGAACACAATATGTGTGGAGTTCTCAGTCGCCTGTGCGCTCTGCTCTCAAGAACAACTGGAGAAGACCTATTTGCTCGTAGTATTGTACCCAAAGCTTTCCTGTGCGTCCTACGGACGCATTCTGGAGCAGTTCGTGTAATTTGACAGTAGATGGTTGACACTTTCTTGATTGACAGCGTCAGCTGTTGTACAGTCACCTCTGGCAAGTCCACAGAATATTTCATTGACTTCTGTGCAGTCTATGTTATCTAGTGTTCAGCTTTCTTCAAACACAAGTTTTGTAATGGCAATTTGTGTTAGCAAATGGGCACGAACTGCTCTTGAATATGCATGACCACTGATCAAATGATGGATTGACCCACCAGCATAAACCAGTCCCCCAAAGTTCATCCAAGCCGCTACCAGCCATGATCGAACCAATTGCCCCTAAATATGACATAATCATATGGAAGCCGCCGAGTCTAACGAAAACTTTTGTCAACTTATCTGACGAAGACACAATCTCCACTGCTTTGATATAAAGTGGTTGGTCAAACGTCACTGCACAAACGTTCAGTCTGTACAATACAAATTTGTTTATGAGTACACATCAAGGGCATGCACACATTACATGCCAATGCATCTTGAGTGTAGGCGAACACCACATTATGTGATTTAATCGAACATGGAAATTGAAACAATGATGCTATAATACGGTATTTGAATGAGAAAAGTCGATGCCGTTTGAATTTGAGTTTAGGGGGTATGGTTAATATTTCACACGTTTCACCAGTTCATTATGGAATAAATGACAATTGTTATATATCATTATAAAGCCACTGCTTTTTTGCAATTTTTGATATATAATTTAACTCCCAAAGTAGTCGTAGATTTGATTTAATGGACGTTGTGTACCGTTGTGTGTATGAAAACAATAAATTTTTTTTCGTAATTTTGTACATTTTCGTGAATATTTCACCATTGAGTGTGAGGATTGGTACAAAGTTGGCATTTTCTGCTGGGGATATGTATTCTCAATATAATTCAGCACAATATTTATGATTCTCACCCTACTAAGGCGAATAAGAATGAGAAATATGGAGCTGGGTCGAATTTTTTTTTTAATTTTTTTTTTCATCAAAAAAACGCTATAACTAAAAAAGCTCAACTCGGATTCGCGGGGACTTTTCACACTTTATCCGCAATGTGTGTCCCGGAAACATATAAAAAATCAGCTTTCTCCGATTTTTTTCCTTACTTTCTCATTTTTATGTCTAATGTGCCTGGACTATAATTTATCCTCTGGGTACCTCTTTCTGGATAGTCATTGATTCAACTTGAGGTTCACAGAGGGTAAAATTTAGTAATGCTAATCACCAAATTCACCCTCTTGTGTGGAGTTAGTATGTTGAGGAGTTTGACAGATGCTCACCATTCCCTAGTGGTTCTCTCTGGGTACTTCAGCTTCTTCCACCTGAAAAAACTGTCCGACACCAGATGACCCTGGCTGTCAAAAAGTGTCATTAAACCCAATAAATAAATAAATAAATAAATAAATAAATAAATAAATAAATAAATAAATAAATAAATAAATAAATAAATGCAGATGAATTAACAGTGTTTCTACATTATATTGGCAGCCTGTACATGCAGCTAACAATTATGAAGTTCTAGTAATATCAATTCATTCACTCCAGCTTCTACAGAAAAGCCATATCCCAACATTGTCAAGTTGAGCAAGAAGTAAAAATAAAATCAGCCCATCCTCACTGATTTAAAAAGGCAATTGCCAATTATTTTTAGTAGCATTTTAGACAAAATATATGGCATTTTTCTCAACTGGTATTATTATTATGAAATCACAGATTATAGTTGTAAACTGTTTTAGAAACACACAGTGACAAATCTGTAAAGCACTTTTCAGAACTTCAAACCACAAGAGAACAAAGTCATCAAACCCAATGTAAATTATTAACTTCATGTTGGAACCTTCATCAACAAAATCAACATTGTGACATTAACAATGTAAATGAATTTATTATTAATTCTTGAGGAGTTTCGTATGCATATTTTGCAAAACAGGATAACTGCCACCTCAATATATTCAGTGCAGTGATTATCTTATCTTGTGCTGCCTTTTTTTTACCTCCATACAGGGGGAAAACTGACTGCCACTGTCTAACAGTTTTTAATTTTGTCTTCTAGGATTGAGTTTACTGATGACGACACATTTGACGTTGAGATTTTTTCTTGATAGACACTTTTACATTAAAAAAAATCATTTCAAATATGCCACATTCCACTGGCTACTCAATCACTGGAGATGTTAATTGCCCAAGCAGAAGTGTTTTAACAATACATGCTTCAAGAGCAACAGAATGTATGATCTACAATTCTCGCAAACATGAACATCCCTTATTTTTGGGGGGTTTCTGAGAAAGAGTTACATCCCTTAGAACAAAATATGATCGAATCTCATTTTGCTCACAGAGAGTGAATGATGAATGCACAGCTCAACTTTGAAAACGCATCACAAACAGCGATGCGAATTTGCTTATTTTGAACCATGATTGCACACCATAAAAAACAATGACTGGATTCCACTTTCCTTATGGCAGCTACATGAAAGTGTGAAACACGTTGGGTACAGTACAATGAAAGTGATGTGCAGGCCTGAAAATAAGCAGTCTGACATTTGCAGAATGAGGTCCCCAGAAGGTGAATTTGATTATGCTATCCCTTACAGTGTGCCAGTTTATCCTCTCGGTACCTTTTTCTGTTTAGTTTTGATACCCTGATTCAGATTGAGGTTCACAGAGGGTAAATTTAGTGCTGTGCAGGGTAGCATCACTATTTATTTATTTATTGACGTGTAAGGTCACATATTTATGCACAATGGCTAATCATGACTGCGACAGTTTTACGGGTGGAGGAAGCCGGAGTACCCGGAGAGAACCACCGAGCAACGACGAGCAGCTGCCAGCTCCCCAACATCGTAACTCCGCACTGCAGCACAAGGTAGCATCACTAAATTCACCCTCTGGGTATCTCATTATGACAGTCTGCTTATTTTCTGGCTTGGTGCTGTGGTTGGCCTCAGATGCAGACTGACATGGATGCCTGTGTGTATATTGAAGGACACAATCATGTTTTCGAAGAATTTGAAATATTCATTTCTGATCCCCGGCTGAGAACCGAACAGTTGGCAATCCTGCCTGGCAATCAGGAACCCAACATTTGAACCACAAGACCATTGCACACCATCAAAAACGATGGCTGGAATCTAGCTTTTCAGATGAAGTTTTCATGATTACTTGGTTCACTTTCCTTTTGGCAGCTGCATAAAGTGTGAAGCGCACAGTCTACAGTATGATGATAGTGCTGTGGTAGGCTTGAGACAAAGACTGGCATGAGACTATGTGTGTTTTGAAGGACACAATATGTTTTGGAGAACTTTAGAATGTTGGCTGCTTATCCCCTGCTGGGAATCAAATTCAAAACAATCTTCCCTGGCAATCAGGAGTCCAACTGCTAAACCACTTGACCATTGCACACAGTCTAAAACAATGATTGGAAACTTGCATTTTAGATGAAGTTCTCATGATTACTTGGTTCACTTTAATTTTACAGTTGCATTAAAGTGTGAAAAGTGCTGTCTGCAGCATGACAAAAGTGCTGTAGTTGGCCCCAGATGCAGACTGGCATGGGTCTGTGTCTGTGTGTCATACAGCTCTTCAAGGATTAACTCTTTACCCAACGTAATGGCCAAAACCGACCAGCACTATTCTAAAAAAATCGCCAATTAATTTTCTATATTTTTTTGTCTCAAAAATTAAAATTTTTTAGTAAATTTTGTTTCTTAACATACCTACCACAATTGTTTACAATTGGCTGTAACATAAGTGCAAGCCCTACTTCGGAACTAACTCAAGCTTTTAGAATCTTTTCCAAACGAGTTGGAAAAGTACTAGAGTGCAAAAGCACGAAAAAGATCGAAAAAAGGGTCGAGCGAGACCAGCGCTCGAAATTACAGGTACTCTCTCTGCACACCTCTTGCGTTTACCGAGCGCATGCGCAACAACCGTGACGTCAATTCCGTATTTCCGCCAACGAGAAGTTTGTGATTTAGCGGGGAGGCATTGATATCAAAGATATCCCCAAGGAGGGTGGGCCTCCGGTAAACAATTGTGGTAGGTATGTTAAGAAACAAAATTTACTAAAAAATTTTAATTTCTTTTCAACCTACTCACAATTGTTTACAATTGGCTGAATAAACAATAGGAGGAGGTGAATCACATAACCAATACCAACAAGAGTAGCAGAACGAAAGCAAGGATGGCAGAGAACAAAAACTAAAACCTGTAATGAAGATAGAGAGAAGGCACCTGAAAAGAACAAGGCTGAGAGAAGCGCAACTTCGACAAAAACAATTTAACGAGGGTGCACAACAGCCTGAGCAGCAACGAGAGGGCCTAAAGAATAAAGGTCCTCAGATTGCTGCTGAAGGTGGCGGAGATAAAAGGAGGAGAAGGTAGAAGCATTCCTCCAGTAAGCCGCATTCATAACATCACGGAGCGAAACAGAATTGGAGACTGCCCAGGATGTAGAAATGGCACGAACCTCGTGAGCATTAAGCCGGTTCGAAACAAGATCCGATGCAGACAAGCGAGAATAAGCCAGCTTGATTGCAAGACAGATCCACCTGGAAATAGAATGGGAAGAGATAGACTGCCGCTTAGGAATGAGAGACAGAAAGAATCTCTTCCGATCCCTCCTAATGAACTGAGTGCGAGTAATGTAAGTCTTGACCGCACGAACAGGACAAAGAAGAGGCCTCCGTCCATCTACAGCAGGGAGAGCCCGAATGCAGATGGGAGGAGGTACCGAATCGGGGAGTTGATTCTTAGCCAGAAAAGAGCAATCAGTAGTGAATGTGACACTGTTAGCCTCATTTCGGAAGAAGGCAGAATCAACAGATAGCGCATGAAGCTCACTGACTCGACGAGCAGAAGCAAACGCTAGAAGAAAAGCCGTCTTATAGGTGAGAAAACGCATGTCGGTCTCAGATAAAGGCTCGAAAGGCGCCCCCTCCAAACAGTGCAACACCCATGCCAAGTTCCACTTGGGTGTAAGACGCAAAACTCGAGGCCTCTTCAAAGAAAAGTGCCGAATTAGTTTGGAGAGGAAAAGATTACGACCGATACACCGCTTTCCCACATAAGAGAAAGTATCAGACAGCATAGACCGATAACCCTTAATCGTAATAGGCTGGAGGCCCTTGGAGTCAAAAAGAAAAACCAGAAAATCCGCAATTTGAGCGATAGACGGATCACGGTAATTCACATTGTGATCTGAACACCAGCGGCAGAAAACCTTCCACTTGGCGGCATAAGTCATTCCAGTGGAAGGTCGCCGCGATGCAGAAATGCACTCCACTGATCGTCTCGAAAAACCTCTACGTCAGAGACTGGACCTGATAAAAGACAGGCGTGAAGGGACAGGCTCGCCAGGTTGTTGTGATACTTCCTGGGACGACCCTGTGAAAGAAGATCGCGACGTAGAGGTAGACGAATCGGTCGATCGGCCAATAGAGGCCGCAGCAGATTGATCCACACCTTCTGTGGAGACAGGGGTGTGATCAGAATGATCCTGCAACTGCAAGCACGAATCTTCGCTAAAACTTGAGGAAGAATCGGTGCAGGAGGAAAGGCATAGCCGACCCAACCTGTCCAGTCCAGAGACAGAGCGTCTACTGCAAATGCCAGAGGATCTGGACAAGGGGAGACAAAAGTCTCTACCTGATGATTCCAGCGAGTAGCGAAAAGGTCGACCTGAGGACGACCCCACTGCTCGCAAATCGCCTGAAACACCGACCGATGTAGCATCCATTCGGTTGGAAGGACACTGTCGCGTCGGGACAGGGAGTCTGCTAGGACGTTGAGACGCCCGGGAATGTGTCGAATGGACACCCGAGCGTTCACATCCCGCGCCAACAGAAGAAGATCCCGAGACAGCCGATACATGGGAATCGAATGAGTGCCTCCCTGATTCCGTATGTAGGCCACTACTGTCGAATTGTCCGAAAGAAGTAGGACAACATGGTCCGACAGATGAGGGATCCAAAGCCGAAAACTCAACAGAAGAGCAAGGAGCTCCTTCTGGTTGATATGAAGGCCCACCTGCTCGCTGTCCCACTCTCCGTGAGTAGACAGACCGAGAGGGTCCAACGTCGCACCCCAGCCCCGATCGCTGGCATCCGCAGTAAGGATGCGATCGGCCAAAGGAAGATCCAACGGAACACCCTGTGTCAGCCAGGGAATATCTGCCCAAGTGCGGAGGTGACAAAGCAGAGACCGAGGAATAGTGAGTTCCAGGTCCAGCGGATCTACATTCGGACGCCAATGATCCAACAGGAAGTGTTGGAGAGGTCGGACAAACAAGCGACCGAGCGGAATGAGATCTGTCACCGAACCGCAAAGGCCCAGCATCCGAAGGAAAGTCCTGGCCGAGACCGAGGAAGATTGAAGCAGGTCCCGAGTCAAGGCGGAAAGAATCGTCGCCCGAGCCTGGGGGACCGACACTACATTGTGAAGAGTGTCGAAATCCATCCCCAAATGACGGAATCGCTGAGAAGGAAGAAGATCCGACTTCTCGCGATTGACTCTGAAACCCAGCGACGCTAGCAGGCAAAGAAACTGCCGGACATCGAACTCCAGAACAGCAGCATCGTGGTGCCGTTGGAGGATGTCGTCTAGGTAGGCGGACGAAGTCACTGCCGACTGAGTGCGATGGAAAGCAAGCACATGTGACATCAGTCGGGTGAAGGCCCAAGGAGCCAGGTTCAAACCGAACGGGAGAGCTCTGAATTGAAAAACTCGATCCCGAAACGAGAACCGAAGGTATTTCCGTGACGCCAGATGAATGGGTACATGGAAGTAGGCATCCTTCAGGTCGATACTGGCTGCAAAATCGCCCTGATGAACTGAACGTCGAACCGACCGGAAAGTCTCCATACTGAAACGAGGAGCAATTATGTACTCGTTCAGGGTACTCAGATCGATGACAGGACGAAATTGGCCGTTTTTCTTCGGCACCAAGAAAAGTCTCGAGTAAAACCCCGGTGAAAGGGTATTCCTGACCACCTCGATCGCCCCTTTGGTGAGGAGATTGTCGATCTCCTGCACCAGAAGGTCCCGACGCAGAGAATCTGAAGGGACCTGAGTCGGAAGGGGCACCCGAGATAAACTGGGGTGCCGATGGAAGGACAGTCGCAGACCGGAATGAATGACGTCGAGGACCCAAGAGTCCGACGTTATCTCTGTCCAACGGTCGTAAAACAGCGACAGCCTTCCCCCGACTGGAGGCGAATCGAGGTGAGAACCTTCACTTGCGGCCTCGACGAGGCCCCCGAGAGGAGAAACCACCTCGGGAAGTGACAGAGTCCTGGGACTTTCCAGCCTGAGGCTGCCAGCGGGCCTGGCCACGTCGGCGCTACTTATGAGCAGAAGGAGCAGACGGAGCCGAAGGCGTAGCCGACGTCGCCGACGAGGCAGACGCAGCAGCATGCTTGGCGGGCCTGGAACGACCCCCACCCGCAGCAGCAGCAGGTGGGTCAAGCTGTCTCAGCAAAAGCTGGTCCTTCGAATGACGAAGAACTTCGCCACGAACAGCTTCCACGGAACCATGGAACAACTGAGGTCCTACCAAAGAGGCAGACCTCAGAACAGCACGTTGCTCAGAAGGAAGGGATGGTAAAGAATCCAAAACCGCATCCCGGCGTGCCAGCTCCAAATTGGCCGTGTTACAGGCGTGAGCGTGAGTCAAGTTCATAAGAGCCTGTGACAAAACGCGAAAAGGCGCCTGAGTGTCATCAAACTCCCCTGGTGGAAAATATTCAGCCAGAGCAGCGACGACATGGTCCGCGAGAGATAACATACCCAGCATCTCTCGGGACAGGCCCACCATAGACTCAACTACCGACATGGGGAGAACTGCCGACTTAGGCTTAGTCAACCCGAGGGAAGAAGAATCCTCATCCACAGTAGTCATCCCTTGGAAGACTGGTGGAGAGACGGAATCGTAAACACGAAACCGCGATGGAGGCAGAAAGGCATCAGCTCTAGAAAAGAAGGAACCCTTGAGGGCCTTAGAACGCATTTTGGCGTCTAAGCCCTGGAAGGACTCAACCACCTGAGCCGATTGCAGAGGACGCAAAGCTCCGGAGCTAGAAGGCTCAACAGGGTTACGGCGCTCCACAGTGGACCGCGGCCGGACGGTCACAGAAGGCTGGTCGGAAGGTAGAACGTCCGGCAATAAACCAAAGACGAAATCCAAAGCCTGCCCCAAGACTGACGAGGGGGGACCATCACCTTCAAGATAATCGTCATCCTCCGTAGCAGAGGAGACGTAGCCCAACTCGGGCTGACCAGCAGAAACCTCCTGTGAATACTGTGCAGTATCCAAGGGGCCAGGCGAGACATCTCGGCGACCGACCAAAGGAGGTTGTGCCTCAGGAGGCACAGGGAGGCCAACTTGAGGGTTGCCAGAAAGCAACCGGGTGAGCGCCAAAACGGCCTGGCGCAGGTCACCCTGAGAATCCGTCGCAGCAGAATCGCCCGACGGAGTGTCCTCCCAATGGACCCTTCTGGTAGAAGAACCCAAATCCTCAGAAGAGACCGACGGCGAACGTCGATCGGCAGACAGAATAGGAGCACGGTGAGAAGACACCGGAGGATAGTCCCGATTGTGACGCCCAGGAGCCATCACTGGCCTCTGCGAAACAGAAGGCCCTGCCTGCAAATCCTCGAAAGGGACCGACGGCGCACGTCGATCGGTAGCTGGACCTAGGACACGGTGAGAAGACACCGGAGGATTGTCCCAAGAATGACAGGAACCTGTCATTGGCCTCTGCGCAGCAGACGGCCCCAACTGCCTATCCTCTGAGACCGACGGCAAGCATCGATCGACACCCAGACTCGGAACACAGTGAGGAATCACCGGAGGAAGGTTCCGAGAGTGACAGCTAACCGGGGCTGTCACTGACCGCTGCCGAACAGCAGGCCCTGGATGCCAACGTCCCAACACCATCCCGCTAGCCGGCACACTAGCAGGCGAAGGTGGAACAATAAACGATTCACTCGAGGGACGAGGAATCGCTGCCGAAGCGACCGGCCGGCTCAACCGACTAGGAGCAAACCTAGCCAGATGAGACGGAGCAGACAGCAAACCCGCACAACCTCGCCGCGAGGCTGGGGGAGGCTGAGAACACACAGACACACCAGCAGATACAGCCTCGGTCCCCCGAGACTGTAGACCATCCCCAGAGGAGATGGAAGAGCCACCATCAGACAGAATAGGATCTGGAGTAGCAACCTCCTCAACAACGGTCGACGGTGTAGGAGGCAGTTCGGAGAGGGTTACCGAGCTGACCTCGGAAAAGCTCTCAACGAAAACAGACGCCTCAATAGTGACATCCGAAGACAAAGAGACCGCGGTCTCCTCATCAGGTATCACTGAACTAACACCGCCAACAGTTGCAGAGGAGCTCGCCACAGAAGTCAGATCCGAATCCTGTGTGACAGAGTCACCACGTGCACCAGCAGAAATGTCTGCTATGGCACGGCTACCCTTACGCCGAGAACGAGGGGTTCTAGCTCTGGAAAGAACCACCTTGTTAACAGAAGCCCAAAATTTAGAGGACCAAACCCCACAGATACCACATGATTGGGCCTGAGTGCAATTGTTGCAAGTGACACATGTGGTATGGGAATCGTCCACATGTTTCACCTGCAAACAAGAGGTACAAGGAATAGTCTTAGGCATGATATAAATACAATAATCAAGCTTCCCGCCGACGGAAAACAGAACGAAGGTCGTGTTCACACGTGGGGGAAAGGCAAGATAAAGTGTGAAAAGAACAGCAATAACAATACAAATTAACATTAAATGAGAATAATAATTTGGTAGCTTGAAAAAGGATACAATCCAGTAGCACACTAAAGATGATTAATAAGTTGTTCACGAAGAATTAATAGCATAAACAGCACGAGTCACAAAAATTTCCGACCATGAACAATGGCGGAAAATAAAGGAATTGACGTCACGGTTGTTGCGCATGCGCTCGGTAAACGCAAGAGGTGTGCAGAGAGAGTACCTGTAATTTCGAGCACTGGTCTCGCTCGACCCTTTTTTCGATCTTTTTCGTGCTTTTGCACTCTAGTACTTTTCCAACTCGTTTGGAAAAGATTCTAAAAGCTTGAGTTAGTTCCGAAGTAGGGCTTGCACTTATGTTACAGCCAATTGTAAACAATTGTGAGTAGGTTGAAAAGAAACATTGGTTATGACCCCTCATTGGAATGAGCTCATCGAGCTCATTCCAATGAGGGGTCATAACCTATGTTTTTGAGCCAAAAAATTTTAAAAAATAGTTATTCAAGAATTGTTTTTTTTGCAAGTGTCGTCTGCTTTTCATGTTAGGTATAAAGTGTTAAATTACTGTGAACAGCTTTATTTTAATTGGTTCCAATCTTTGTAGTTGTCTCAAAAATACTCTTTCATGGATTCTGAAATGTATGTGACACCCATTGTTCAAAATACATTCATGGTTTCACAGACAAAAGTCTGCATTAGCCAAATGTCAACATACCAAAACACCAACAATGAGTAGCAAGCCATGCCAGGCATCCAACTGCTATTGAGATTTATTATGCCAGTAATTGTTATTGACCAATCGGCTTCAATATCTGGTGGCCGTATATGAGACTGTGTATCATCGAGCTGACCATATATAGAGCTTATATACGGTCAGTTCATTTTGTTTTTGACATCCAACACTCGCTTTGATGATGTTTTCGCGTGTTCAACGAACAACAAATAATTTCGCGTCTGTGTCTGTTGAGCAACGTACAAATATAATACGTTTCTTCCAGTCTTTGAGAAATTTAAATAAATAAATACAATAAATAAACCACTAAAACGACATGTATAGAAGCCAACTGGCACTGTCTGAGGCGAATGATGAATGAAACTGTTCCCACTACCCTTCTTGAAAGAATTGTTAATCCATTTGCTCCAGTTGTTTTATTTTTTCAGTACTTAACACGGAATTAAAGTTGTGAATTGTTAATATAAATTCCTGTTTATTGAGAAGAAAACTGTTGTTTCAGTGCCTGCTACTAGCGTGACCTTCACATGACGTAAAACCGGGAAATTCCCTGATAGTGATAACAGAACATTTGCGCTAGGAATCTGGGTACACTTATGGTTGTGTCTCTTTCAAAGGACTGGCATAATAAATACGTTATGGGGCTTTCAGTGGGCGGATATTGTGTGATATAAGGCTCAGCAAGATCAATATTGGGCTTGGCCTTCGGTCTCGCCTAATATTGATCTCACTTTGCCTTATATCACACCATATCTGCCCACTGAAAGCCCCATAACTTATAATGTGCATCACATGTTAGATAGCAACCTTTTGTGGCTTCAAGGGAGCACGGTGGCTCAGTAGGTAGAGGTGCAGGCTGCAAACCGAGAGGTCCTCGGTTTGAATCCCACCTGCGGCAATCACGTTGTGTCCTTGGGCAAGACACTTCATCTCCATTGCCCGCGTGGGGGCACGATGACGCCATGTACTAAGGCGTACTGCACGTCGATGGTGCGCATGTCTCCAACCAATCTAACCCTGTCTGTGCTGCAGTGTGGATTTACGATGTTGGGGAGCTGGTAGCTGCTCGTCGTTGCTCAGTGGTTTTTACTGGGTACTCCGGCTTCCTCCACCCGTAAAACTGTCACGGTCATGATTAGCCATTGTGCATAAATATGTGACCTTAAACATCAATAAATAAATAAATATTTGTGGCTTCAATGGATCCCATAACATGTTAGATAGTAACCTTTTGTGGCTTCAATGGATCCCATAACACAATCGTTTGACATTACTCATTCTATAGTACAGTTGCATGGACTGATCCTAGTTCATGCATGGGCAGTGATGTCCACACATGTGCTCACCAGATAATAAAACATCATCAGCAATATTTTAAATAATGAAGCACTGGGTTGTACCCGGTGCTTCATAAATTAAATTTGTGATGTTTATTCCTATAAGTTGTGTTTGGAATCTTATATTATTGCGTCCATGAAAATATTGCCAACCTGTGGAAAGTGACCAGTCTAAGGTGTGTTTTGGTATTTGTTGAAAACATTTTTGAGGGGGTTTTAAATTTGTGGTTTACATCAACCACGACAACAAAATTTGACCACCATGAATAAAAGCACGTTTACAGTACTGCAGATTCTCACTTCCATTTTATTGTTCATTCTGTCACCTGCTCGCTCACAGTCAATTATTTCTTCACGTAAAAATTTATGCATACCAGTTCAAAGGGATTAACCCTTTACCTAACGAATCGCCCGCATCCGCCCACGTAATATACAAATTGAGCAGTTGAAAAAATTAAATTTTTCAAATTATTTCAACAAAACCATATCATGTGACCTCTCATTGGAACGAGCTCATTGAGCTCGTTCCAATGAGGGGTCACATGATATGGTTTTGTTGAAATATTTTGAAAAATTTAAAAAAATTATATTTAAAATAATAAATTTTTATATCGTCTGCATTGGGTAAAGGGTTAACTGAAGAACTGAAGGTGATACAAGAATGTAAAGTGGTTTCCAATAAGAAAAATCTAAAGGATACTGAAAGGGTTCAAAGTCCTCCAAAAAATCACTTTTCAAAAGAAAATGATGATGTAATTAGACTCATAATTACATGACGTGATTTCAAATCCTACTTTGAGACCTCAGGGGACTAAAATTGCAGATAATGTTTTTTGAGACTTTTTGCACAAAACTACCAAATTGCACTAAAAAATCTATTTTGGAAATTTGATATCAATTAAGTGTTGCGATTGAGTAATGGGAAGACAAATTTCATCTGATGGGGTGATGAATAATAAATCATTTTATTTTGGATTGCATGATATTTTCTGGCACAAACCTTTGATTAAGCCTCTGTACAGTGGTGCTGATAAATCAAAATTTCAAGAAGCAAATGTGTCCCATAAAGCAACTTGAAATTAAACCAACAGTTGACCGATCGCAACCAAAAGGGACGTCCTCATCTAGACATTATACTGAGTCATTCTACCAAGTTACAATGAAATCCCTTCATATATATGATCTGTAGCCTGTGCCAAAGTTTTTTGGGTCTTGGGCTCGGGCAGCTGTCATGGTTGAATGATCGCAACCAAAAGGGGACGTTCTTATCTTGAGTCATCCTACCCAGTTACAATGAAATCCCTTCATAAATATGACCTGTAGACTGTGCTCAAGATTTTCAGGCCCCTGTAGCCGTCACAGTTGACCAATCGTGACCAAAAGGGGACGTTATCATCTAGACATTATATGGAATCAACCTACGAAGTTACAATGACACTTCCCTCCATAAATACGACCTGTAGACTATGCTAAAAGTTTTTGGGTTCTGGGCTCGGGCAGCTGTCACAGCTGAATGATCGCGACCAAAAGGGGACGTTCTCATCTAGACATTATCTAGAGTCATCCCACCAAGTTACAATGAAATCCCTTCATACATATTACCTATAGACTGTGGTAAAGGTTTTCAGGCTTCAGGCTCCTGTAGCCGACACAGTTGACTAATCATGACCAAAAGGGGACGTTCTCATCTAGACATTATATGGAGTCAACCTACCCAGTTACAATGAAATCCCTCCATAAATACGACCTGTAGACTGTGCTAAAGGTTTTGGGGTTTTGGGCTTGGGTAGTCATCACGGTTGACAGATTGCGACCAAATGGGGAAGTTCTCATCTGGACATCATACAGAGTAATCCTACCAAGTTATAATGAAATCGCTCCATATTAAATATGACCTGTAGACTGTGCTAGAAGTTTTTTGGTTTCGGGCTTGGACAGCCGTCATGGTTGACAGATCATGACCAAAAGGGGACGTTCTCATCCTACCAAGTTACAATGAAATCTCTTCATAAATACGACCTGTAGTCTGTGCTAATGGTTTTCGGCCTGGGCAGCCATCACGGTTGACTGATAGCGACCAAAAGGGGATGTTCTCATCTAGACATGAACTCAAACCTGCATATGAAATTTTGTGACGATCGAACAAAAACTACGGGGTGTAGCCTGTGCTAAAGGAAAATGTGAACAGACTAACAGACTTCCGCACGCATGATGGCAATAGCTTATTAGGACTTTGTCAAGTTAAGCTAAAAATCACATGCTGTTTCTTCGATGAGTTTTCCAGAATTATTCAACAATTAAACAGTTTACATTTTCAACTTTAATTCCCCTCTGAATCATAAACTTGTTTCAGTTGTTTTGGTATTAGAACAGGGATATTTATTAATTTATTTATTAAGATTTAACAACACTTTAACAGCCAAAGTCATATAATGTCAGCGACAGTTTTATGGGTGGAGGAAGCCGGAGTACCCGGAGAGAACCTCTGAGCAACGACGGCCTGTTCCCCAACATCGTAACTCCGCACTGCAGCACAGGCAAACAAGGATATAAAGAAAAGTGTGTTTTTTGTCCTATAATACACTTGATGAAGGGTATTTGGCCTGATAATGGCCAGATGCTTTGCCCTCAAGCATTATCTCACCAAATAATTGGGTCTCGTGCAGTGTTTTTTACATAAACAAGCTATTAATTGAAAACAGAATATGTTTTCATTTTTTGAATCCACTTTAAAAAACATTTCAACAAGCCAGCATAAGTATAAGTATTTCCATTAGTTCCTTAATTCCTGCACCTTATGTAACCTATAACCAACTAACTCTGTGCATTTTTGCAGCCTCAGGCAATGTATATTTTAATGTTGTGTGTGAGATATGGCTGTCTATTAACTATTTATTTATTTATTTATTTATTATGGGTTAACAACACTTTAATGGCCCAGGTCATATCGTGTCAGTGACAGTTTTACGGGTGGAGGAAGCCAGAGTACCCGGAGAGAACCACAAAGCAACGACAAGCAGCTGCCAGCTCCCCAACATCATAACTCTGCACTGCAGCACAGGCAGGGTTAGATTGGTTGAAGACATGTGCACCATTGACATGCAGTACGCCTTAGTACACGGCATCATCGTGCCCCCCATGTGGACAATCAGGGTTAAGTGCCTTGCCCAAGGACACAACACGAGAGTCCGAATCGATTACACAGACGGTCACCCAACGTCTAACCAGGCTCGACGTTACTTAACCCTTTACCCAACGTAGACGATATCAAAATTTATTAATAGCCCAAAACCTACATTGTGAAACACGAGAGGCTTATTTACTAAACCTGTGATCGTTAAAAGTTGTCTTCTGCAAGGCAAATTTTAACAATCACAGGTTTAGTAAATAAACCTCTTGTGTCCCTACAACTGCAATGGATAAATAATCAATAAACAAGATAAACTCATTCCATCTTAGTTCAAATCGTAAATTGGTTTGTAATTTAAACAAAACTTTATCTTGAACACCGTCTGCTGTACATGTGAAAAGTTCAGAAAAATGAAGTGGCTTGTTAGTCTTTCCGTTGATGAAGCAAATTCGAAATGGGCGATGTCATTTCAAATATTTCGTGTGGTGACGTCAGACGGTAACATTTGTTACTGGAGCCGTAAACATAAATGAAACTAAGCCAGCTCTCAACCAATCAGAGAGCGAGGATTTTACTCTTATTGGAACATATTCTATTTTCATTTGATAGCTTGTTTATAATTATCCCTGCCACTCTAAAATACCAAGAAAAAGTTTACAGAAGAACTGAATGAATTGAAAATGATGGGTTAACATTTCCTCCATCCATGCCCCACTAACACATTGAATTCTGACTAAATATCTCATCAATAATTGTTGAAGCTTCTGTGATTAAGTCAACTGTCACAATTAATGTAAATTCCAAGAACCAAAAAAATATAACTATTACTTAATTTTATCTCCTTATTTTTCTGTTCAAGTTTAATTAGTTAAGTCTAGACGTAATTTCTGTTAATGTAACGATATAAAGGATTTTCTCACATTTCTGTCACTTATTCCTTATCTGCTTTGTGCCACCCATGTCTACATCAATAGTCAAAACAGACATTAATTGGCAGGCCTGCTAGATATAATTGAAGACTTTTTCTTATGTGTGATAGGAAATCCTTCACAGGTCCTTGGGGGTCAATTGTTTTTTTTGGTCAAATATGACAATAGTGATTTCCTTATGACCAAACTTGATATGACTGACCAGTATTTAATTCCACAGTGAACGAATCCTTGCTGCATTAACTCTTCCAATATGACAGATTTACCTATAGTGATAAAAATCAATGTTTCAGTAATTGGCTGGAGTTTAACTCTTTTCTATGGACGCGTTGGCATTGCGGTAACTGGTTCTCGTCAGATCACGGAAGTTAAGCAACGTCAAGCCCGGTTAGTCCTTGGATGGGTGACCATCTGAGTGATCGGACTCTCGTGGTGTGTCCTTGGGCAAGGCACTTCACCCTGATTGTCCACATGGGGGCATGATGACGCCATGTACTAAGGCATACTGCACATCGATGGTGGGCATGTCTTCAACCAATCTAATCCTGCCTGTGCTGCAGTGCAGAGTTTTGATGTTGGGGAGCTGGCAGCTGCTCGTCATTGCTCAGTGGTTCTCCGGGTACTCTGGCTTCCTCAACCAGTAAAACTGTCACTGACACGATATGACCTTGACTGTTAATGTGTCATTAAACCCTAATAAATAAATAATAAATAACACTTTTCAAAAGGAGAGCAGTAGCTCAGTGATCAGAGCAATGAACTTCAAACTGAAGGGTCCCTAGAATTTGCGTTTAGGTATTGTTAGAATTTGCGTTTAGGTCAGCTTTTGTGCAGATTATGGGGGGTCGTAACTTCTCATTACTGTGTATTTTTTTTATTTGAAGAACATTTTTAGGTATTAACCCAACTGTATGTGACTATTTTGCTTTCTTGACATTGGATCTACTGTATCAAGCGCCAATGTAGGTGAGCAACCGGGATGTAACATCCATCTTGTTAGTTATACAATAATTTTTTTTGCTATCTATGTTGGGTAAAGAGTTAACCATAAAATCTCCCTATAATATGAGTTGTTTGATATATTGTAGAGCTGTCACGATTTTTGAATTTAGAAATTGATCAATCATCACATTTATAATCAATTAATCATACCTAGGTGACCCCCCCCCCCTCTCCCTCTCTTTGAAGTCGTTAAAAATGAAGTTCAAGTCAGTTGACCTACCTCAAGTAAACAACGTAGATGATCCTCTTTTAGGTATATTGAAAGCTTCGAACTTCGCAACTGCCGACCGGTCTTGATTATTACACTGACGGTTCAAAAGTTCAGAACATCAAAGCTTTGAATATACCTAAAAGACGAATGCTTCTTGAGGGTTAACATCGACGTTCTTGACCTTTTACCTTTAGAAGCAATAGTTTTTTTATCAATTTTTTAAAAATTACTAAACGTCTAAAACGATGTAAAATTTGCCTATTCTTCGACAACGAAAAATACTAACCGATTTTCGGCGTGACCGACCGATGATCAATTAATAGTGACAGCCCTAATATTTTGAGGCCTGATGTTATTGTTAAATGTCAATAAATATTCTATAAAAAAAACCCAGTATTTTGTAATTCTTGCTTGCCAACTTATTGAAGGGTCTCAGTATTAGAATTTATTAACATAGTGCTCAAGTCAGTTTCTTTGGTAATTTGACGGACATCGTAATGTTCATCACAGAGATCTATATACAAATATTTTGTTATCTACAAATGGTCTCAGCAATAGATCATTACAATTTAGTTCAGTTCATTATGTCACACAGAGTAAGAGTTCATGAAAATTCATGAAACTTCAGGTTCATGAAAATTCATGAAACTTCAGGTTCATGAACAATTTGAATTCATGAACTCAATATATTTATGAACCTGAAGTTTGAATAAGTTCATCAATTGCTCATGAATGTTCATGAACTTAAAGTCTCATGAATGTTCATGAACTCAAACTGTTTCTGAACCCGATTGTTCATGAATTAACAATTACATTGTTTATGTATTATACGTTTTGGGTCCAAATACTCAATTCCCATTGGTCAGCTGGATGAAAACGTCATGACCAAATGTAATTCATTTTCCAATGAATACATTTGGTCGAACTTTGACCCACATTTACGGCAGAGCGCAGTTGACAGAATGTAATTCAGGCGGTGTTTAGGCGGGTTTATAACTTTTAGTGCCTCTCGCAGTGATCAGTGATTATAGTTTACTGATATGTTAAATAAATTGTTTTGAACATTGCAAGTTTTGTTGCGAAAGACGGCAATTTGACAAATTTTGGTCAATGCCGAAAACTGGCGCTCAGCTCAGAGTTGTGTGCTTAACCTTTTATGTGAGGGTGGTGTTTCGCCTCGTTCGTTCGTACTTGTTTTATTTCATCTTTCTGCTTTGTTGTTTGGTAAAATGTAGTTTAAACAGTTACGGAATGTAATTATAAGAATTCGGGATTCATACAATTTGTGCCCATTCCCACACGTTCATACTCCAATAAAGATTATAAAAAATGCATTCAATTCTTAAATGAATGTTCATGAACTTAAAGTCTCATGAATGTTCATGAACTCAAACTGTTTCTGAACCTGATTGTTCATGAATTATTCATGAACTTAGAATTGGACAAGTAAAGTTCATGAGAACATTCATGAAATTTCAGGTTCATGAATAGATTGAGTTCATGAACATTTATGAACCTTTGGGTTCATGAACAATTTTGAATTCATGAACATTCGTAAACTCAATATATTCATGAACCTGCATGTTCATGAAAGTTCATGAACTCAAAGGTGTTCATGAACTTGACATTTCATGAGCCTTGTTCATGAACATTCCTTTGTCCAATTTTAAGTTCATGAAAAATTCATGAATAAAGTTCATGAATAAAGTTTATGAATTGTTCATGAATAATTCATGATCGTCTCAAAGGGGTAATGACCAGTGGTAAGTGTATTGTGTCCTTGGGCAAGACACTTAATCCCAATTACCCACGTGAGAGCATGGGGGTGTCGTGTACACCTGCAAGCTGATGGTGCACTTTCGTTCAAACAATGTTAACCATGCATTGCAGAGTTAGTATGATGGGAGTCTGACAGCTGTTCGACACTGCTAGGTGGTTTTCTCTGGGTACTCCAACTTTCTCTACTCCTTCAACTGTCGGGCATGTGGTGACCCTGTCATTGAGACCAACAAATAATAAATAAATACCTCTTCTCCAAACATGATTAGCATGTTTTTATATACTACGGCAATGATATGAACATACCTGTAGGCACTTCTGTAAGCTGACCGATCACAATACAACATGCAATTTACAAAGTAATGAGCTTTATGTAACAGCTTGGGAAGTGTTAACTATTAGCAGGTTTACAGTCAAGTGACTCATAAAACATCAAAGGAACTACTGCACAAATGAAAGTGAATTGTGGAATTTTCTGTCCAATCAACAGCCTGTGTTCAAAGATGGCAGCCTCATTTCTGAAGATAAAAGTATTCTTTTGCTTTGTCTTTAAGACATATCAATACCCACCCTCCCTCCCTTTGTTTCCTTTAAATAGTTCAAACTGCTCTGGCCACCACATTTGTGTTTGATATATATAGCATTCATCCACTGGTACTGTTCCATGCTTTTCCCGAGTTTTTTCTCACAGATTTTTATCTCTGGTTTTAATGGAGAAACTTGGGAGGTTTACACCCACTTTCACTATAATGACAATTTTTTAAATTCATTAACTTTGTTCTTTATAGCATATTCCTACTTCTCAATTGTATTTTTCTAATTATACAGTGAATGATAAATAAATTGGCAACTTTTGGGTTGTCCACACTGGAAATTTCCTAGTTAAAAGTTATTTTATTTCCCAGTTGTTGCATAAATATTTCCTTTTAACCTTTTTGGGTAATTTTCTCGACTTTCAACTACATCACTGCTTTTTAGTAAAAGTATATATATATATTTATCTGATAACCATAGAGTGTAACACCCATTGTATATATTTGCAATATATGCAACAGGTGTTGTATATAATTATAATTTATGTGAATGACCTTTGACCTTGTTCGATTCCATTTTCATTCATTCATTCAAAAGCTTCATAATGCAGGTTTGAATTCTTCATTGAAGGAGCAAGTGATATTTTGTCGAAATAATATGAAATATCTTCTATAAGTATAAACATGTAAATTTTCTGCTTGTTTAGCTGAAATAAAGAAATAATTACAAGCTGGCTACTTCATTCAAAACTTTTATATGTAGAAATTCCTAGTCTGAGTGTCAATAATGTATTTGGCGCTATTTATAGTTACGGCTACATCCACGATCAAAGCACTGCCCTAAATAATTACAAGTTCGTCTGCTACCTGAAGAAAAAAATGTTTCGTACAAATTGTAAACAAAAACCAAAGTGGACCATAATTAATGGAAATTGGAAGCTTCTCGATTGAATAAACATTATTCCAACAATGAAAAAGTTACAAAACAATCTACTTGGCAACATACTGTTTGAACATCAAGCTTCAAGTTCGATTGCTTTGGCAATAACATCACCAATTCAGCACAGTGTCATAATTACACCACCCCAGCAGCAGCAGTACCCTTATTGGCCTTAAACATTCTAAACCACGAAGAAATGATAATGTTCAACAATTATTGTACAGAGCTTCATTAAACGTACAAAATATGAACATATACTTACCAGTTCACAGAAAATCCTACAAGAACACCACCAAGAAAACGTAAATTCCAGAGAGTTATTCCAAAATTGTCCTGATTCTGAATGAAAAAGTTACTAAAACAATCCACTTTTCACTGATTTCATGCAAATGTAACATGTTAACTTTTTTGTATCAGTGTAGTGACAAATCCTAGAAAGTGTGAATCAATCGCCGTCATCAATTTTGTGGTATAAGGGGTGCAACTCTGTTTGTCTCGCCTCATTTGCTTTGTCTCATTTTCTACGGAGGCCCATGGGAATCAGGATAAAAGTTAATATAAGCCTCAACAAGTGAACCTGCTGTTTATTATCAGATAAAAACAATATATACTACTCAAAGTTTGCTAAGCACCAAATATTTGATACATCATTGTGAAATTTGCTTGTGACATATTTGCGATATTTTTGGTGGATATGATTCAGGAATGTATTGAGATGGTCCCCAGTGTTTACATTAGCTTTCTTGACAGGCAGACTTTTCATGACAGTCATGGAAAGCATGTACCCCTTGATTTTCATGATGTTTTCGTGTACTGTCTACATGTATATGACATGTGTAGGCCGGTATTCAGTCTTCATTTCAACACGAACCCTTATGATTTAATGATTGAATATGGCAAATGCAAATGTAAGAAGACATTTGTCTAAAGCGGATATGTGATGGGCTGTAGGGATGATGGAGCAAGGGGCTACCCGTCAATTTGGTGAAGACCTTGGTGTGCCTCATACTGTGATCACCAGAGTCTGGGCAAGATTTCAGCAGTATGGGACACCAGTAAGATGGCGTGGTGGTGGCAGAGACAGAGCAACATCGGCAGCTGAAGAACGGTTTTGGATCATTCAGGCCACTTTGCCACAGCAACCCAGCTTCGCAATGACTTTCAGAATGTATCCGGGGTAAATGTTTCGATGCAGACTATCCGGGCAAGGCTGCACGAAGGTGGTCTCCGATCGAGAAGACCATGTATTTGCATTCTGCTGTCCCAGAACCACCACCAGGCACAATATGAATGTGCCATGAACCACGTTGGATGGACAGAGAAGATTGGCGACCTGTCCTTTTTACAGATGAGTCAAGGTACTGCCTAGACCACACAGATAGGCATTCTAGGGTATGGAGAAGACCAGGAGAGTGATTCCATGCAGCCAACATGGCTGCTAAGCATGACCGCTATGGTGGAGGGTCAATCATGGTCAGGGCCGGCATCAGCTGGGATGAACATAGAGCTCTGTGTACATTGACTGCACAATGGTATATTGATGAGATCCTGGATGTTGACGTCAGATTGTATGCAGGTGCAGTGGGTGATAGATTCATTCTGATGGACGATTAAATGCCCGTCCTCATGTTGCCCCTGCCGTCGGGGAGTACCGACAGAGGGAGGAGATTGAGTATATGGACTGGCCAGCAAGATCCCCTGACCTCAATCCAATTAAACATGTCTGGAATGCATTGCAGCTTGCAATTTCAACCCGTCCAGTCCAGCCAAGAAGTGTCCAGGAGCTTGGTGCCATGCTGGTCCAAGAAAGGAACAACATCCCACAAAGGACCACCAGGAACCTGATTGGGAGCATGAGGAGGCGTTGTCAAGCTGTAATTAACAGTAATGGGTCTCATACTCGATATTGATGCACTTTTGGCACTCGCCAATAAATGGTAATAAAACAGTTTTTTCATATGACTTCTCCATTTTCTCGGCTTATTACTGTTTCATATTTTCAGTAAAAATTAATTAGTGCTTCATAACACCTTCAGTTGATTTGATTGGTCAATTTCAAAAGAATGCTTTCTGACTGGTTATCACCAAAAAATCTGTGTCAAATTAATGGGGTTATGACATATGACTGCGTGCTGCTGTGACCCTTCTTTTCTATCTAAAAGATGTGTTTTTGGTAACTGTGGTGTCATATGATGAACAGAATATGAAATTTGTGTGCCTGCATGCTAAATATGAGATTTTGCCTGATTTGCACTGTTTATTAAAATGAAAGTGTCATTGACACTGTCGCTTAACTTGTGTGTTGTGTTTGATGAAAAGGATAATGTTCAATGTTTAAGAAAGGATTATGAAATAAGACAAGAATTGTGGTAACTAGGAATATGTTCATTTCTGTTCCCTGTATGTTATGTGTTGATAAAAATAATATGAAGTGTACACTGTACTAAAGAGCTGAGGGGTGGGTTAATATGACCTCACAGTTAATGTATGTGGCCCTCACAGTTAACGTATATCAACGAAAGTTACCAAGTTAAGTGAAATTATTCCAAAACGAGTCATCCTATCAAGTTACATTGAAATCCCTTCATAAATATGGCCTGAAGACTGTGCTAAAGGTTTTCGGGCTTCGGGCCCCTGTAGCCGTCAGTTTCCCAATTGCGTCCAAAAGGGGACGTTCTCATGTAGACATTATATGAAGTCAACCTACCAAGTTACAATGAAAACCCTTCATAAATACCTGTAAGCTCTGCTAAAGGTTTTTGGGCTCCGGGCTCAGGCAGCCATTATGGTTGAATGATCGCAACCAAAAGGGGAATTCTCATCTGGGCATCATCTGGAGTGATCCTACAAAGTTACAATGAAATCCCTTCATAAATATGACCTGTAGACTGTGCTCAAGGTTTTTGGGCTTCGGGCCCCTGAAGCAGTCACAGTTGACCAATCATGACCAAAAGGGGATGTCATCATCTAGGCATTATATGGAGTCAAACTAACAGGTTGCAATGAAATCCTTCCATAAATATGACCTATAGACTATGCTAAAGGTTTTGGGCTCCAGCAGCCATCAAGGCTGAATGATCACGACCAAAACGGGACGTTCTCATCTAGACATTATTTGGAGTCATCCTACCAAGTTACAATGAAATCCCTTCATAAACATGACCTGGAGTCTGTGCTAAAGGTTTTCGGGCTTCAGGCCCCTGTAGCCATCACAGTGGCCCAATCGCATCCAAAAGGGGACGTTCTCATGTAGATATTATATGAAGTCAACCTACCAAGTTACAATGAAATCACTTCATAAATATGACCTGTAGATTGTGCTAAAGGTTTTCGGGCTTTGGGCTCGGGTAGCTATTATGGTTGAATGATCACAACCAAAAGGGGATATTCTCATCTCGCCATCATCTGGAGTGATCCCACAAAGTTACAATGTAATCCCTTCATAAATGACCTGTAGACTGTGCTCAAGGTTTTTGGGCTTCAGGCCCCTGTAGCCGTCAGAGTTGACCAATCACGAACAAAAAGGGGTTGTCATCATCAAGGCATTATATCAAGTCAACTTAACAAGTTACAATGAAATCCTTACATAAATATGACCTATAGACTATGCTAAAGGTTTTGGGGTTTTGGGCTTGGGCAACCATCAAGGCTGAATGATCGCGACCAAAAGGGGATGTTCTCATCTAGACATTGTTTGGAGTCATCCTACCAAGCTACAATGAAATCCCTTCATAAATATGAGCTTTAGACTTTGCTAAAGGTTTTCAGGCTTCAGGCCCCTGTAGCTGTCACAGTTGCCCAATCACGTCCAAAAGGGGATGTTCTCATCTAGACATTATATGAAGTCAACCTACCAGGTTACAATGAAATCCCTTCATAAATATGACCTGTAGACTGTGCTAAAGGTTTTCGGGCTTCGGGCAGCCATCATGGTTGAATGGTTGCAACCAAAAGGGGACATTCTCATCTGGGCATCATCTGGAGTGATCTTATGAAGTTATAATAAAATCCCTTCATAAATATGACCTGCAGACTGTGCTCAAGGTTTTCAGCCTTCAGGCCCCTGTAGCCGTCACAGTAGACCAATCACGACCAAAAGGGGATGTCATCATCTAGGCATTATATCGAGTCAACCTAACAAGTTACAATGAAATTCTTCCATAAATACAACCTGTAGACTATGCTAAAGGTTTTTGGGCTTGGGCAGCCATAAAGGCTGAATGATCGCGACCAAAGGGGACGTTCTCACCTAGACACTATTTGGAGTCATCCTACCAAGCTACTATGAAATCCCATTACAAATATGACCAGCAGACTGAGCTAAAGGTTTTCGGGCTTCGTGCCCCTGTAGCCATCAAAGTTGCCCACTTGGGTCCAAAAGGGGGCGTTCTCATCTAGACATTATATGAAGTCAACCTACCAAGTTACAATGAAATCCCTTCATAAATATGACCTGTAAACTCTGCTAAAGGTTTTTGGGCTCCAGGCTCAGGCAGCCATTATGGTTGAATGATCGCAACCAAAAGGGGAATTCTCATCTGGGCATCATCTGGAGTGATCCTACAAAGTTACAATGAAATCCCTTCATAAATATGACCTGTACACTGTGCTCAAGGTTTTTGGGCTTCGGGCACCTGTAGCCATCACAGTTGACCAATCATGACCAAAAGAGGATGTCATCATCTAGGCATTATATCGAGTCAACCTAACAAGTTACAATGAAATCCTTACATAAATATGACCTATGGACTATGCTAAAGGTTTTTGGGCTCAGACAGCCATCAAGGCTGAATGATCGTGACTAAAATGGGACGTTCTCATCTAGACATTATTTGGAGTCATCCTACCAAGTTACAATGAAATCCCTTCATAAATATGGCCTGTAGACTGTGCTAAAGGTTTTCAGACTTCAGGCTCCTGTAGCCGTCACAGTTGCCCAATCACGTCCAAAAGGGGACGTTCTCATCTAGACATTATATGAAGTCAACCTACCAATTTACAATGAAATCCCTCCATAAATATGATCTATAGACTGTGCTAAAGGTTATCAGGTTTTGGGCTCAGGTAGTCGCTACGGTTGACAGAGAGCAACCAAATGGGGAAATTCTCATCTAGACATCATAAGGAGTCATCCTATCAAGTTACAATGAAATCCCTCCATATTAAATATGACCTGCAGACTGTGCTAAAAAATGTTTGGGTTTCGGGCTTGGGCAGCCATCATGGTTGACAGACCAAAAGGGGACGTTCTCATCTAGGCATTATACAGAGGCATCCTACCAAGTTACAATGAAATCCCTTCATAAATACGACCTGTAGACTGAGCTATTGGTTTTCGGGTTTTGGGCTCAGGCAGCCATACCGGTTGACCGATCGCAACCAAAAGGGGATGTTCTCATCTAGACATGAACCCAAACCTGCATATGAAATTTTGTGACGATCAGACTGCGGGTGTAGCCTGTGCTAAAGGAAAATGTGAACAGACTCACAGACTACCACACGCGTGATGGCAATAGCTTATCTTGACTTTGTCAAGTTAAGCTAAAAATACAAACTGTGATTGAATAACATTGATTTAGTTTGGTAACTCTAACCCACGTGATAGTACGGTCACAGAACACAGTTCAAATGCACATTTAACCTTCTACCCAACACAAATAGCAGACGGTACTTAAAACAAAAAAAAAATTTAGAATAACTAAAATCTTCATTTTGTGCCAAAACAAATAGCTCTTGAGCCATCACTGTCTGCAAGTTCATAGCCAGGATTCTATAACAGAGGGTGCCCAAGCCAGTTATGGGGAGGTCAAACATGATATTTGGAAAGCTTTTGTGTTTGGAGGCCTTCCCTAGTCCTCACTAGAATCCAGTCTTTATACCCATCTTCCACTACCCTTCAAGGAAGTGGGAGGTGAGGGTAACAATCTGGAGAAAAATGTTAGCAAAATTCAGTGCTCTAAAAGAGAATCTGAGGCATCTGTAGCCTGCGTTGTAAACCATTTTAGGGCTCTGTGTTATGTTGAAGTTGCACTGGACTATGTTTTGTGGGCAGAAAATTTTTAGGGGGGAAGCCCCTCCATCCAAGCCCCCCTATGGTTATGCCAGTGATTGTAACAGCCTAATGTGCTGATTCGAATGGGAGGGGGGGGGGGGGGGGGGCATAGGCTAAGTTTTTGAAGCATAAACTGAAAAGAATAATAAAATCTTTATTGTGAATTTTATGAATAGCACTGTTTTGGGCTATTATTTTAGGTAAAGGGTTGTACGAATCTCTCAGGCTATACTCTTCTCATCTTCTCGTATCAAGATGGTAACAATAATCCTTTAGCTACATCCACCCATATAATTTACAAACTGAGAAGAAATTTTAACAAAACCCATATCATGTGACCACATCACTGGAATGAGGTCTGCGGTCTTGTTCCAGTGAGGGACTCACATGTTGTGGTTTTGTTAAACTTTTGTGAAAAATTTGATAAAAAAATAAATTTTGCTTTCATGTATGTTGGGTAACATTTTCATACACTCATGCCTTTGTTACATGTGGGTAAAAATATCAGAGCCTTATCAGGTATTTTTTTATATTTCTCGAAAGAGTACATCACTTTGACAAACTAGAAAAAAAAACATCTATAAACTGAAACCAATTATTGCAGAAATAATGCCACATTCCACATCCAGGGACCGACCTGGGCATGCGCCAGTGCATATTTGGTTCTGAAACATCAGGACCTAGCTCTTAAATCTCAGAAATAGGCTTCTCAGTTGGCGGGTAACTTCTCAGATCATATTTTGATATTCTTTCGATGGATAATCGAGAGAGACACTCTTACATGTATTATATATATGATTATCATTTATCATTGTTGTAGAGTGCTTAAGTTAATACTTCAAGTCTTAATTACCAAGCATTAATCTTCACTGTGGTTTCTGATCAAGTCTTGGCTGCCTAAATAGGCAGCCAAGACTTGATCAGAAACCACAGTGAAGATTAATGTTTGCTATAGTGTACTAAATGAAAATGATGAGAGATATTACATACTTGCAGTGTGTGTTACAAACAGCAGTGTGACTCCGTAAATTGAAATCTGGCACATGAATTGAAAAAATAGGCTCCAAGGCTAGAGCGTATTTTAAATAGTCCTGATCGGTCCCTGCACATCTCCTCAATCTTTTTGCCGAACACTAATTGATTTGATAAACCACAAAACACCTGAAGGTTTAACATGAAATGTTTATACTGATAATTACAGATAATAGTTTACAATTCCAAAAAAGTACAAAATTCAACCATGACCAAATACAAATTTTGAGAAACTATGCTGACATTTCTTGAAAACAAGAATTCACTTCCATTTTTTTATAAAACAAGAGACAGTGATGCCTTCCTGGGGGAATATGGGGAAACATGGGGGAACAGCCGTCCCCTACATTTTTCGAGGGGAGAATGCGATTTCCACACAATTTCAAGGCCTGGAATGGCTTGACCTTGATGTACATCCAACATCATACTAGGCAACTAGCAACATGAAAGAGTACTCACTGTGTTCAACATAGTGAGCACTCTACAGAACAATCTCTGTGGACCAGTCGTAATCCACACGTGGGCAGTGATGTCCACTCATGCCTTTATCAGGTAATAAAAATCATCATCACCAAAATGTTAATTAATGAAGCACCGTGTTGTACCCAAGAAAAGTGACCAGTCCATGGTGGCTGTACTGAACATTAAACCAATTTTAGTTATCTGTAAGTTATTTGCTTTCCAATTTATATGAAAGTGTCAATGACACTGTAGCTCAACTTGTCAAGACAAAGACATGTACATGTATAGTATGTGACACAGCAATGACAAACATCTAGGTAATGACCTGATAACAAAGGTACATATAAAGTATTGTCACGGTCTGTACATAAATACTGACCGTTGCCTGTAACAAATGTATAGGTAAAGTATTGTAAAGGTGGGTGACAGTCAGATGCTAAACTAGAAAAGAAATCTTTGAGTCCCAGAGTGGGTCTGACTGAACCCCAAAATATTTGTTCTCATAGCACAGTGATAACAAAGGCACCCCAAAACACACTCATTCCTGTCCCAAGGTGAAAACAAAGGTACCCAAGAAGTTTCGTGAAGATCAGTTCACAAATATGAGCTGTGTAGAAGTTGTGAGAAAAAACTGATTGGACCAAATTTCGGTACAAAATGGCCACTGGCAGCCATCTTGAATTTTGGACCGCACTCAGAAACACTCGTTCTCGTCCCAAGGTGATAGCAAAGATACCCAAGAAGTTTTGTGAAGATCGGTTCATAAATACAGCCTCTAGCCCGAGCCGTATTGATATGTGCACTTACAGTGTATAAGTAGCACTGAATAAATCATAGTTCATCTAATTTGCATAATTTCTGCACGAGAAAAAAAAACGTACTATATGTGATGTATTCCATTTTACTAAACATTCACACAAAAAATTATTCAGATCAGCTCTTTCATATGGAAGTTCTGAGCAAAAATCTGATTTCACCAAATTTTGTACAAAATGGCTGCCATCGGCCATCTTGAATTTCGGACCGGACCCCAAAACACTCGTTCTTGTCCCACGGTGATAACAAAGGTACCCAAGGAGTTTCGTAAAGATCGGTTCATAAATACGGCCTCTAGCCCGAGCCGTATTCGCATTTGCACTTACAGTGCTGAAAGTAACACCAAAAAACATCAAAGTTAGTCTAATTTGCATAATTTCTGCACGAGAAAAAACCCCGTACTATATGTGATGTATTCCATGTTACTAAACACTCATACAAAAATTTATTCAAATCAGAACTTTCATACTGAAGTTCTGTACAAAAGACTGATTGCACTAATTTTGGTACAAAATGGCTTCTGGTGGCCATATTGAATTTCGGACCACACCCCAAAACACTCGTTCTCATCCCACGGTGATAACAAAGGTACCCAAGAAGTTTCGTAAAGATCGGTTCATAAATACGGCCTCTAGCCTGAACCGTATAGAAGTTGTGTACAAAAAACTGATTAGACCTAATTTCGGTACAAAATGGCCACTGGCAGCCATCTTGAATTTTGGACCGCACCCAGAAACACTCGTTCTCGTCCCAAGGTGATAACAAAGGTACCCAAGACGTTTCGTGAAGATCGGTTCATAAATACAGACTCTAGCCCGAGCCGTATTGACATGTGTACTGACTGTGTGTAAGTAGCGCTGAAAAAATCAAAGTTCATCTAATTTGCATAATTTCTGCACGAGAAAAAAACCCGTATTATATGTGATGTATCCCATGGTACTAAACATTCACACAAAAAATTATTCAAATCAGCACTTTCATATGGAAGTTCTGTGCAAAAATCTGATTGCACCAAATTTTGTACAAAATGGCTGCCATCGGCCATCTTGAATTTCGGACCGGACCCAAAAACACTCGTTCTCCTCCCACGGTGATAACAAAGGTACCCAAGGAGTTTCGTAAAGATCGGTTCATAAATACGGCCTCTAGCCCGAGCCGTATTGGCATTTGCACTTACAGTGCTGAAAGTAACACCAAAAACATCAAAGTTAGTCTAATTTGCATAATTTACGCACGAGAAAAAAACCCGTATTATATGTGATGTATCCCATGGTACTAAACATTCATACAAAAAATTATTCAAATCAGAGCTTTCATATGGAAGTTCTGTACAAAAAGCAGATTTCTGCATCGTCGGTACAAAATGGCGGCTGGCAGCCATCTTAAATTTCGGACCGCATCCAAAAACACTCGTTCTCGTCCCACGGTCATAACAAAGGTACCCAAGAAGTTTTGTAAAGATTGGTTCTTAAATACGGCCTCTAGCCCGAGCCGTATCCAATTGTTGACGGACAGACGGACAGACGGCCAGATGGCCGACGGGCCATGGCATAAGCTCAAATTTGGCTTCGCCAAAGTTGAGCTAAAAATGATATACAGTCAGATATAAATACACAGAAGGACATCACGAAAGTTACATCCTTGGTAAGCTGCATGTGCATTTGTCTTGTTTGTAGCTCAATCATGTCTCACCTGAGCGTTTCTATGTTGTGTTGTCAATAAAACAGAGAGGTGGGGGAGGGAAAAGCATCTTAACTGGTTGAGTGCTAGAAGCCAGTATCATGGCTCTATTCAACAGTGCTGGAAGCCACTTTAGTGCTTCACACTGTATGCGCTAGTTTGATGTTCTCTCAGCAGTAGAAGAAATATTTGTTATATAAAATTGTTTGGTTACAATTTATTGAAGAGTGCTTTTGGCACTTGGCAATAAATTGTAAACAAACAATTTTTTATGAACAAAATCTTGCTAAACTAAGGCTGCTCTTGCTGGTAGCATGGTATCTTTGAAAAAAAATACCCATGTTTCAAATCACCTTTAAAAATAATTTAGCACTCAACCAGTTAATTATCAGTCTTATGAAATTCACTTTAGAAAATCAACATGAACACGGGTTTTCAGGAATAAATTTCAAAATGTTCCCACACGCCCTCCTCCTGTAAATCCAGAAGGGATACTCTTTCTTGGGCTCTCCCCAATAATGCATATCACCAACCATTATTGCAATGTTAAGCTTCTGTTCCCAACCTTATACATTTTGGAAAACATCACTTACAAGAGGTACCTGACAGTGAAAACTGAGATTTCACCCATATCCCTCCACTCTCTCCTCCAAAAGCTTTTTCTATGTAATCCCCATCTACAGCAACACTGAACCACACGGAAAACGAAAATCTGTTCCACACATATGTGTGGAATGGAAATCGCTGGTCTATTTTTAAACAGAAGCGAAATTTCACTGGAATTTTTTACAAATCGTGCACTACAATTACAATTTGAATCCCTAGCGATAGCTAAAAATCATCCCCTGAGTTCCAATGTGTTCTATGTGCCAGTAGGCACATAGAACAAATTGGAACTCATGGGACGAAATAGTAACATGGGTTCTCCTCAAAAATCTGGTTGGAGATAAAATGTGTTCTTTTTGTTGATAGCTGTCAAATGAATTGCTGAGTGTCCTTCTAATAATTGTTTTTATAGACGTGAAGGCGTTTAATAAACACAGAAGGACATGCGTGTATGAATGGGTTAATCGATATGGCACTTGTGCTATCGTGGAAGGATGAAACTCGAGGCCTGTGGCCTCTCGTTCTCTCCTTCCACGCTGGCACTCATGCCATATCGATTAACCCATTCACACATGCGAGACATTCTGTGTATATTCTCAATTGTTTGTATCATTTGTTTACTGACATATTAAGGTCAATGTGAGCATCTATGGCAATATTATGACCACAACACAATTACAAGTCAATTCTTTATAATATAATGTTCCTAAAGGCAAGGACCGATATAATTCAAGACTATTCAATGCCAACCCTCAGCATTTTTCAGCATTTCTCTAATCCCCACAATAGCAAATTCAAGGATTTTTAAAGTCACACCTTCATGAAGTATGACAAATAAAAACTAGATAGTTAGGCCTAAAAAAGTTAAAAATCTGTTTCTCAAGACCCCCCACATGCTCTCTTTTTATAACTAATGCAAACTTTAAAAAATAAAAATTAAATGGTTTATATCTGATATTTTACCCAAGTTAATAAAATTGATACATTTGTCTCTTGAGAACAACAAGGCTTTGCAATGCTTTAGCATTGCAAATCCTTCTTCCACTCAAGGGATGAAATCCACCACCAACCATGCTATTCTTTAAATTATGAGACCTAAAACATGAAACAAACCAAGAACATTAACTTTTGATGGCAAAGAAATAATTACAAAAACAAAAAATAAAACTAGATGAAGTGATTGTGCCCGCACAATACACAGGATTTTCCTCCTATTTTTCGTCTCAAAATTGAGAAGAACGCAGAAAAACGGATTTTTGATGAGCCTATTAACATATTGACGGTAGACGATGTAATGTCAAGATTTTTTTTTACAGAAACCCTGTTGTTTGATGTAAATCACTGGGGTCTTCTCGTTTGACCAGCAGCTATTGTTCAGGAGAGAAGTGTGATACCTACCATGATATTTGGAAGGTTGTTGTCGGGTTTCGGGATTAGTACAGAGAAATTTGCAGAGGGGGGTAATGTCCAGAGGGTCATAGACTCCTAATAAGGACAAAGTCTACCCGAGAATATTTTGCAAAGTTCAGTACTCTTAAGATTCAATCTGAGCAGTTGTAGCATGTGCTGCCCTATATTGGAGAGCATTTGTGGGGGCTCTATGTTATATGAAATTGCACTGGGTCAATTTTTATTTATTTTTTTTTTGGGGGGGGGGGGGCGGGGGGGCATTTAGGGGACTTGCCCACCCCCTATCCCCCCCCCCCACCCCTTAATTCCGTGGCTACACTACTGAATCAAAACAGCAGCAATGTCGGCAGGATCTCTATGCAGTCTTCCAGCTCCCAGAGGTCGCATCTAATGAAATTCTGTACTGACCGCCAAGGCTTCATACATTGGAACAACCATAGACATTTCAAACTGCGCGTTATTACTATGTCGACCTCATTAAATGTCAACGAGTGGACGACATTTGGCAGTAAATCCATGTCACTTGTAATTCCCATTCAGAAGTACAATTCCAGGCCTTCGTGGTGCTGTATTACTTTTGGCTTCCATGTCAGAATGTTAGGAAGCAAATGGGTTTTTGCAGGTAGGTAACTGTCCGGATATTTCCTGTAATCAAAGTTTCAATGATTTTTCACTCAAAACGTAAAATGACACTGAACGCCTACCCTGTATAATCTAAAGGCGCATATTTTTCTGAATATAACTGTTCTCTGTTATAAATGCATGTATTTAGATCTGAGTGCCAGCATGTCTCAATGTGACAGACACAAATTGTCATTACGCCGTGTTGAGCAGTGCAGAGGCTTCTCACCACGTGAAGTGAATGACAGTGCATTTTTGAAACAGATGGCTTTGGCAAGAGAATGGTGATGAGTACTCTCCCTTGATGTGCAGAGCTTTGTTTTCAGCATCGGATTCCAAGTTTCCTTTCTTGCTTTCACAATTCCGTTATTTGAAACGTTTTGTTTTCGAAATAACAGCATATCAAAATATTTCTTTATTGAGTAAAAATTCTTCCAATATATTTACCACTATGTATTGTTCTTTAGGGGGGGGGGGGGGGGTCACCAAATTTCTTGCCGGTACCCAAGGTAAACTATTTGATATTTGTGGGACATCACTATTCACTGGATTGGCAAAGCTCAACTAACTTCGTGTCAACTCAAGAAAGTCGCCCGCTTTTAATGAATTAAGGTGGAACAAAAATGGCCCACCTGGACCCATTTTAGGCGGAACATTATGGCCCTCCTGCCATTCTGACAATGACAATCATGGATTTGTATGACCACAACATGTGTAGGCCAAAAATCTAGATTACCCAATCATGTATTCTGTTGTCACTTTAGGGGAATTCCACCAGACATTGGTCATATTTCCCCAACCCTTCCTGTTGCTTCTTATCTACATGTACGTCGCAGGGTAGATGAATAATTCTCAGTTATTTATCTATGCCGTGAGCTCTTATGGTGAAAGCCTTAAATTGAAACGCGGTACCAGAAGGCAACTTCCCCGGCCCGAAGTCAGCATTATTTAAAAATTCGACATGGGTGTGGGGAGAGGGGGGATGGGACAATTCTGTACCTAAAGCTAATTCGAACTTGGACCCAAAGTCCGCAATATATTGGGCATACCCAAAATGCACAGCCCCGTCGAGGTGAGGGAGGGTATTGGAGGGGGTCCCCACCCCTTCCCGATTTTTTTTAATAAGAGTCTCTGATAACTGTTCTAGAGCCTCATCATGCCTCATTTGAGGATTGTCATGGCTCTGCGTTTAGTCAATGGTTAACACAATAGGCCTGCTTTTTAAGCGAACGATCTTTTGGTTCGCCTGGAGGTCGCCTGAATTGAAAAATACGCGAACGAAAAATGGGTTGCTTCGAAATCCCCGACAGTTCGCGCAAAGTTTTTGATGGTTCGCATAAATATTGTTTGTAACGATGAGCCGTACACGTGTGAGAATTGTTCCAAATCGCTTCGTGGATTGCCGCAAAAATTTGATACAGTCCGATTCGGTAATGGCAGCCAGGCTAATTAGGGATGTGTCGCTATGTAATGTCTACACAGTTAGTAACAATCTGGCAATACCGTCGGTCATCAAATTCAATGAGGACGGGGGAGGGGATGAGTAGCTGGAGTCATATTCCCATAAAAAATAACAGACTCTCAGTGTTCTACTTTCGATTTCAGTTTAGGATACAACATACCATGTAACATTATGAACAACGTTCACTGAAATTGAGGTCGCCGGGTGCAAAATGATCAAGGTTTTTCAGACGTGTTTCCTGGCTTGGACGCCAGAGTCTGAAGAGTCTAATCTAATGCGTGTTTGCCTTGGGTGGGGGTTGGGCAGTCGCGTCGGATAGTTTTACTGGTGGAGGAAGAGCCTCAACATCCAAATTCTGAATAACGGCCACTTTAACCCGCCTCGTAGTACAGTTTTGTCAGGTCAAAGTGGTGATCTAAAAAAAAAAGTTTGTTTTTAGATCAAAACTTTTCAGTCCAAACCGGATCAAAAAATTTCCAGGTAAAAAAAAAATTGTTTTCGTCTCAAAATTGAACAAAACACATAAAAAAAACAGAAACAAAAATTTCCGGATTTTGGTCTAAAAGTCCGAACCGGAGTGGTAGTTCTCCAGCCATCAGAAGCCAAGTGAAATAAAACCCTATTCCCATTTGGTGAGGAAAGGTTTAAAAATACCGTGAATGTTGCCATTTCAATCACGGAAGCCTTATACGATTCAAGAACGCCCAGTATTCTCATGCCGAAAAGAGGGTGTACGGACCGTTGAGAGGCCGAGAGTGTATTTTGGCGACCGCCCGAAGCCAAACTCCAAAAAATTGTACTTCCAAACTACGGGGAATCTTTTTACCTGTATACGGGCTACACATTCTCAATCACCACCTCTTTTAACCCACTCCGGTAGAACAGTATAATTAGGTCAAAGTACCAGTCTGAAGACCGATTTTTCGTTTTTTGGTGTAGTGTAAAAAAAAAAATTTTTTTTTCGTCTCAAAAGTGAACAAAACACATAAAAAACAAAAACAAAAATTTCCGGATTTTGGTCGAAAAGTCCGAACCGGAGTGGTGGTTCTCCAGCCATCAGAAGCCAAGTGAAATAAAACCGTATTTCCATGGGGTAGGGAAAGGTTTAAACAGACCGTGAATGATACCATATGAATCACGAAATCCTTATACGAGTCAAGAACGCCGAGTATTCTCATGCCAAAAAGAGGGTGTACGGACCGTTGAGAGGCCGAGAGTGTACTTTTGGCGACCGCCCGAAGGCAAACGCAACAAAATTGTGCTTCCAAACTGCGGGGAATCTTTTTACCTATATATGCGCTACATATTCGCAATCGCCGCCGCTTTTTACCCACTCCGGTAGTGCAGTATAATTAGGTCAAAGTACCAGTCTGAAGACCAATTTTCGTTTCTTGGTGGTGGTGTGTAAAAAAAAAAAAATTTTTTTTTTTCGTCTCAAAATTGAACAAAACACATAAAAAACAAAAACAAAAATTTCCGAATTTTGGTCGAAAATTTCGGAAGTCAGAACCGGACCGAAATTTTTCAGTGCAAAAAAAATTTTTTTTTTTTTTTTGTCTCAAAATTAAACAAAACATAAAAAACGAAAAAAAAAATTTCGATTTTTTGGCCGCCATTTTCGATTAACGAAAAATCGAAACGAAATTCTTTCGATTTTTTTTTATAAAGCGGTATTACTTCCTTCAATTTGGAACCCTTTTAGAGGGCTCTTTATATTTAAATCTCGATATTTCAATCCAAAATGGCCGATTTTTGAGATAACTTTCCGTTTTGTGAAAAATTTTGGCAGAAAGCATAAAAAATGGAAAAAATACCGATTATATTTGTTTTAGACAAGAGTAAATCCGACAAGTCTGTCAAAAAATTAAGTCGAAAGCTTTTTTCTTTCATGAGATATTGGCCAATGAAGCTTTGGGCGTTTTTGGGCGTTTTTGCCCACCAAGAAACATTTTCCCCCAAATACTGATGGTTTTATTTATTAGGACTCATGGCCGTCATTGATAGTTTTTATTTATGAGAAATAATGAATCTAGACATAATAAAGTAAAAAAAAAAACAAGAAATTTTTTTTCAATTTTTGGTCACAGTGTCCCGAAGCCATGTTTGACTGCTAGCGGAAGCCAAATTAAGAACAACTCCATTTCCAAAAGATGATAACTGTTCATGGACACTATGACTTCAACATTTCTACCCTTAGAAGCTTTCAAATCGTCCCACTTGTTGAGTACTGTGACGGCAAAGTAGCCCGGTGGAAACAAAAAATTCCGACTTCTGGTCGAAAATTTCTAAGTCCAAACCGAAAATTTTTCTGGTGCAAAAAATTTTTTTTTTTCGTCTCCAAATGGCCTGAAACACATAAATAACCGAAAATAAAAATTCGATTTTTCGGCCGCCATTTTGGATTACCGAAAAATCGAAACGAAATTCTTTCGATTTTTTTTATAAAGCGGTATTACTTCCTTCAATTTGGAACCCTTTTAGAGGGCTCGTTATATTTAAATCTCGATATTTCAATCCAAAATGGCCGATTTTTGAGATAACTTTCCGTTTTGTGAAAAATTTTGGCAGAAAACATAAAAAATGGAAAAAAATACCGATTATATTTGTTTTAGACAAGAGTAATTCTGACAAGTCTGTCAAAAAATTAAGCCGATAGCTTTTTTCTTTCATGAGATATTGGCCTACGAAGCTTTGGGCGTTTTTGGGCGTTTTTGCCCACCAAGAAACATTTTCCCCCAAATACTGATGGTTTTATTTATTAGAACTCATGGCCGTCATTGATCGTGCAAAGTTTGAAAAAAATCTTAAAGACCGTTTTCGAGAAAACTCTTTCCCCGATGTGTTGGAAAAACAAAAAAAAAAAAAAAAAAAAAAAAAAAAAAAAAAAAAAGAATAATAATCTTGGCAATAACAAATAGATTTTCCTTTCAGGAAAATCCAAATAAAAAACTACCCGTCCACATGCAATTTTAAAAATGGCCTGAGAAACAGAAGATATACTTTGTGGGGCCTTATGAAAAGGTAATTGCAAGCTTCATCAGTATTGTTATTCTCTGGCCATTCCTTTACCCTCTACCTAACATGAAGGACATACAACACTTGCAAACAAAATTCTTGAATAACTAAATATTTTCATTTTTTGTCAAAAAAACATTGCTTATAACCCCTCTGTGGAATGAGCTCAACAAGTTCATTCCAATGAGTGGTCATGATGTATGCTTTTGAGACAAAAAAAAAATGACAAAAAATAATAACAAGAGGCTCTAAAGAGCCTGTAATCACTCACCTTGAACTACATATAATAAAAATGTGATTTCCCATAGGCTTTCCATAGTAACTATGAGCTGCAATAGTGGCCATGTTAACAACATTACATCAACATTACATGAGGATCATTGGTAGAAGGTGTCCCAGTCCTCAATCCTGTGAAGTTTCAAAACATTTGACTTTGTAGTTTCAAAAGGGAATATTTTTGCAAAATCCATCAATCAGGATCAGAGAACAGTCTCTGTTGGCCATATTTTCCAACCAATGGGAACAAAAAGAGGATCATTTGCAAAGGGCCTCCTATAGACCATTCCTGCGAAGTTTGGTTCACATCGGCTTACCGGTAGTAATTCCAGGGAAGAAGTTATACTATAAGCTGCAATTGTGGCCATGTTTGCAACACGATCAACATTAAATGAGGATCATTGGTAATGGGGGTCCCAGTCATCAACCATGCAAAGTTTCAAAACATTTGGCCTTGTGGTTTCAGAGGAGAAGATTTTTCAAAATCCACAAATCAGAATAAAAAAATGCTTCTGGCATCATGTTTTTTCGATGTATGGTAACAAAAATGAGGAGCATTTGTAGAAGACCTCCCATAGACTATCCCCGCCAGGTTTGGTTCACGTCGGTTCAGTAGTTCTAGAGAAGAAGATCAAAATGTGATTTCCAATAGGGTTTCAATAGTAACTATAAGCTGCAATTGTGGCCATGTTTTCAATCCGATCAACATTAAACAAGGATCATTAGTAGAAGGGGTGCCAGTCATCATTTATGTGAAGGTGAAGTATCAAAACATTTGGCTTGGTAGTTTCAGAGAAGATTTTTGAAAATCCACCAAACAGAATCAAAGAATGCCTCTGGTGGCCATGTTTTTCAATCCACAGGAACAAAATGAGGATTGTTTGTAGAAGACCTCCCACAGATCATTCCTTCAAGTTTGGTCCACGTCGGCTCAGTAGTTCCAAAGAAGATGAAAATGTGATATCCCATAGAGTTTCTATAGTAACTATAAGCTGCAACTGAAGCCATATTTGCAATCTGATCAACATTAAATGGGGATCATTGGTAGAGGGGGTCCCAGTCATCAACCATGCAAAGTTTCAAAACATTTGGCCCTGTGGTTTCAGAGGAGAAGATTTTTCAAAATCCACCAATCAGAATAAAAGAATGCCTCTGGCAGTCATGTTTTCAAACCCATGGGAACAAAATGAGGATCATTTGTAGAGGACCTCCCATAGACTATCCCTGCCAGGTTTGGTTCACATCAGCTTAGTAGTTCCAGAAAAAAAGATGAAAATGTGATTTCCCATAGGGTTTCAAAAGTAAATATAATCTGCAATTGAAGCCATATTTGCAATCCGATCAACATTAAATTAGGATCATTGGTAGAGGGGGTCCCAGTCATCAACCATGCAAAGTTTCAAAACATTTGGCCCTGTGGTTTCAGAGAAGAAGATTTTTCAAAATCCACCAATCAGAATCAAAGAATGCCTTTAGCAGTCATGTTTTCAAACCCATGGGAACGAAATGAGGATCATTTGTAGAGGACCTCCCATAGACTATCCCTGCCAGGTTTGGTTCAAGTCAGCTTAGTAGTTCCAGAAAAAAAGATGAAAATGTGATTTCCCATAGGGTTTCTATAGTAACTGTAAGCCGCAATTGCAGCCATGTTTGTAACCCGATCAACATTAAATGAGGAGCATTGGTAGAGGGGTCCCAGTCATCATTTATATGAAGTTTCAATACATTTGGCCTGGCAGTTTCAGAGGAGAGAATTTTTGAAAATCCACAAAAACCAGAATCAAAGAATGCCTCTGGAAGCCATGTTTTTCATCCGATGGGAACAAAATGAGCATCGTTTGTAGAGGACCTCCCATAGACCATTCCTGACAAGTTTGGTTCACACCAGCTCAGTGGTTACAGAGAAGATGATGAAAATGTGAAAAGTTTACAGACAACGGATGCCAAGTGATCAGAAAAGCTCACATGGCCTTTTAGGCCAGGTGAGCTAAAAATTAAATGGTGATTTTTGTAAATAGCACTGGCCAGTTTTGTCTGTTAAGTTGGGTGAAGGGTTAAATCCAAGGCCTCATGGGAACTCTGTAATTAGGTTGCCCACACTGAAGGACTCTTACCCCTGGGATTGGTTACAAGGTCCTGATACTGTACCAGTAAAGCAAAACTAATTGTCTATCACAGTAAACATGCACATCCTTACTGAACATTTTTTCCCCGACTTTCTTACTTGTAACAACACAACACCAGTGACATATTCACAGGGGGGTTTGGGGGGATTTTCCCCTCCCCCCCAACACACACTTTTCCTGAAAATGCCAACTATGTAAACATTCATGCCTGAAATCCCTAAAACTGGTTCATGTAAGCTTACTCTTAACCTGATATTTTGTGGGTCATTTTGCTATTTCCTCCACTTTCTGGGTACTAAGGCCTTCAAAAAGTTCATAGGGTGCTCCAATTTTTGTTTCCCAGGAGAAGACTGACCACACCTTCACCTATTGTGAGTACACAATCTGAAAACAGGGCAAGGTGAAATGAAGTGGGGGATAAAATATTTGTCAGTTGCCAATGGCAGCAGAAAAATATTTGGCCCACTCCAAGGATGAACTGGGCTCAATGTTGCTTAACATTGGTGATCTGACGAGAACCAGTTACCGCAACATCACTACGTCCCCCTCTTTGGTCATCGCATGCCCACAACAATAGGATGAAGTCAATTTAAGCAAATGTTTTTTCAGTACTGGTCACTTTCCATGGTAGGCAATATCTCCATGGACCCAATAATATTGGATTCCACACAGTAATTATAGGAATAATTATTAAAAATTTAATGAAGCACTGGGTACAACACGGTGCTTCATTAATTAAAATTTTGCTGATGATGATTTTTATTACCTGGTAAAAGCGTGCATGGACATTACTGCCCGTGCATGGATTACGACCACTCCACGGCGACTGTACTGTACCTATCCAGCCCACTCCAGAGGATGTCCACTCCTGGCATTGGTTCCAGGTCCTATTTTACCAGTAAAGCAGAACTTTTTTATTACAGTAAAGACGTACTGATGCACTTCCCGGGGTCTCCACAGGGAATTAAGGACCCACTTAAGGAAGCAAACACTACCACACTTCTAAGGAATTTCTACCTGGAAAAAATCATTATGTACATCCCAGCATCCCAGTGGATTTTATCACTTTGATTTGATGTACTGTATGCTCTACTGCCTCACTTTATAGAAATTAACCCGGTTTTAACATTTGTTAATCATTTTTCCAATCAAGGACACATGAAAAGGAATAAATTAAATACCATTTGAAATCAATCAAGGAAACAAAATGGAATTGTGCTGTTTGAATTATCTGTGTAACTTTAATCATGCCTTGAGGTTCCTGTTTTTCAGTTATTAAACAGAGTTGACATTTGACCACTGTAGTGCAACAAAAATATCTTATCACTTTTCAGTGAAATACATGCCTTTGTGTCAAATTAACTGGTTGAGTGCAAAATTATTTTTCAAAGATGCTTTGGAACATGGGTATTTTTTTCAAAGATACCAAGCTACCTGCAAGAGTACCCTTAGTTTAGCAAGATTTTATTCAAAAATAATTGTTTTATGATTTATTGGAGAGTGCCTGTTTGCACTTTCCATTAAACTGCAACCAAACAATTTTTTTTCTGCTACTGCTGAGCCAACAAGCTAATGCATCCAGTGTATAGCCACTAAAGTGGCTTCTAGCAATTTCAATGGAACAATGATAGTGGCTTCTAGCACTCAACCTGTTAATCCCTAGGAAAGATGAGGGGCGCGGTAGCATTGCACTAACCGGTTCTCGTCAGATCACTGAAGTTAAGCAACGTCGAGCCCGGTTAGTCCTTGGATGGGTGACCATCTGAGCGATCGATTCGGACTCCTGCATTGTGTCCTTGGGCAAGGCACTTCACCCCAATTGTCCACATGGGGGCACGATGACGCAGTGTACTAAGGCTTATGGCACGTCGATAGTGCGCATGTCTTCAACCAATCTAACCCTGCCTGTGCTGCAGTGTGGAGTTACGATGTTGGGGTGCTGGCAGCTGCTCGTCATTGCTCGGTGGTTCTCTCCGGGTACTCCGGCTTCCTCCACCCGTAAAACTGTCACCAACATGATATGACCTTGGCTGTTAATGTGTCATTTAACCCTAATAAATAAATAAATAAATAAATAAATAAATAAATAAATAAATAAATAAATAAATAAATAAATAAATAAATAAATAAATAAATAGGAAAGATGTGTAATGATGTGTGCATCTGTGTATATTTGTTTATATGTCACTCTTGGAAAGCTGGGATACAACTCACTTAATTGTATAGCTTTTAATTGAATATATATTTAATTCAATGACCCAGTTAATTGTAAATACTTTCAAACAAAAAAACATTTACCACACCCCTTCAGTATAAATTTGACCTGTTAATTGTGTATAGGTTCTTGCGTAAACTCCTGTTAATTAAATAAAGAATCCTATAATCCATCAAAGAATTACTCTCATCCATTGAATTATCTTCATTTGTGACAAGAAAAGGTGATAAGGCCATTTTTCTATGACGAGGGAGGTGCCTGAGAAACAAGAATTTTTTTTTAATAGCCTAACTAGGCTAGTAATAGTCAGACTCCAAAGAAATCCTACATGGATGTTCAGCATGACATCCTCCTTCAGACACATATCACATTATGTTCCAATGAGACTAAAATCCTCCTCCTCTGATTGGACAAGAGAATGCTTAGTATATTCTATGTTCTATATATTCTATGTTTACGGCTCAAGTAGCAAATGTTACCATCTGACATCACAATGCGAAATATTTGCAATGACGTCGTTACCTCAATACATGCAATACAGGCATTTAATCTATTGTATCTTGTTTGACAGAGCTCAATGAGCTCTGTCAAACAAGATATAATTGAATAAAGGTTCAGTTCATAACTACAAGGATATAAATGAAAGTGTCAATGACACTGTAGCTTAACTTGTGTGTTGCATTTGATGAAAAGGCTAATGTTCAATGTTTATGAAAGAATTATGAAATAAGACAAGAATTGTGATAATTGGGAATATGTTAATTTCTGGTCCCTGTATGCTATGTTTTTGATAAAAATAATATGAAGTGTACATTGTACTAAAGAGCTGAGGGGTGGGTTAATATGACCTCACAGTTAATGTATGTGGCCCTCACAGTTAACGTATATTAACGAAAGTTACCAAGCTACAGTGAAAATATTCCAAAACGAGTCATCCTATCAGGTTACATTGAAATCCCTTCATAAATATGGCCTGTAGACTGTGCTAAAGGTTTTCGGGCTTCAGGCCCCTGTAGCTGTCAGTTTCCCAATTGCGTCCAAAGGGGACGTTCTCATCTAGACATTATATGAAGTCAACCTACCAAGTTACAATGAAATCCCTTCATAAATATGACCTGTAGACTGTGCTAAAGGTTTTTGGGCTTTGGGCTCGGGCAACCATCATGGTTGAATGATCGTAACGAAAAGGGGACATTCTCATCTGGGTATCATCTGGAGTGATCCTACGAAGTTACAATGAAATTCCTTCATAAATATGACCTGAAGCCGTCACAGTTGACCAATCATGACCAAAAGGAGATGTCATCATCTAGGCATTAATATGGAGTCAAACTAACAGGTTACAATGAAATCCTTCCATAAATATGACCTATAGACTATGCTAAAGGTTTTGAGGTCTTGAGCTCGGGCAGCCATCAAGGCTGAATGATCGTGACCAAAAGGGGACGTTCTCATCTAGACATTATTTGGAGTCATCCTACCAAGCTACAATGAAATCCCTTCATAATTATGACCAGTAGACTGTTCTTAAGGCTTTTGGGCTTCAGGCCCCTGTAGCCGTCACAGTTGCCCAATCCTGTTCAAAAGGGGACGTTCTCATCTAGACATTATATGAAGTCAACCTACCAAGGTACAATGAAATCCTTTCATAAATATGACCTGTAGACTGTGCTAAAGGTATTCAGGCTTCGGGCTCGGGCAGCCATAATGGTTGAATGATCGCAACCAAAAGGGGACATTCTTATCTGGGCATCATCTGGAGTGATCCTACAAAGTTACAATGAAAACCCTTCATAAATATGACCTGTAGACGGTGCTCAAGATTTTCGGGCTTCAGGCACCTGTAGCCATCACAGTTGGCTAATCACGACCAAAAGGGGATGTCATCATCTAGGCATTCTATGGAGTCAACCTAACAGGTTACAATGAAATCCTTCCATAAATATGACCTATTAACTATGCTAAAGGTCTTTGGGCTCAGGCAGCCATAAAGGCTGATTGATCACAACCAAAAGGGTACGTTCTCATCTAGACATTATTGGGAGTCATCCTACCAAACTACAATGAAATCCCTTCATAATTATGGCCTGTAGAATGTTCTAAAGGTTTTTGGGCTTCAGGCCCCTGTAGCCGTCACAGTTGCCCAATCGTGTCCAAAAGAGGTTGTTCTCATCTAGACATTATATGAAGTCAACCTACCAAGTTACAATGAAATCCCTTCATAAATATGACCTGTAAACTGTGCTAAAGGTTTTCGGGCTTCTGGCTCGGGCAGCCCTCCTGGTTGAATGATCGGAACCAAAGGGGACAATCTCATCTGGGCATCATCTGGAGTGATCCTATGAAGTTACAATGAAATCCCTTCATAAATATGATTTTATGCTGGATGGGTTTGTATTTTTTAAAATAAATTTATTTGTATTTGGGAGAGCTAGGCCGGAGAATTACAGTAGTCCAGTTTTGATAAGGGACAACAGCAGAGAGTTGTATGATTTTGTCCCCATGACCTTGATTAAAAAGTTATATTGGTATATAGAATATATCCTTAGTAGCTTGGTGTACCAAATGTTCACCACGAGTGGTGAAGTGGTAGCAAGCAGTTAACACCACTTCACCACAAGTGGTGAACACTTGGTACACCAAGCTACTTAGGGTGTATTTTATTTATACCAGGATTGTTAGATTATTAAGAGTTTAAAAGTTAAATAATACAATATTCCATATTAAATTCTAAACAATGCCTGTACACACATGCGAATCTGTTTTTGTTTATATGTGCACCAGTAGGCGGTACTTCCACTGTCAATTTTAGCGTCAAAAAGAAATGCAAATCACAGGGCCTTTTTCATTTTAATAATATTATAATATACTATTTTGAGTTATGGATGCTTTATTAACATGAGACAAAGCATGTTTGTTAGTTTTTGGTATCTATGAAGTAAACTCATTTAAAAACGTAATAAATAATTGTCGCTTTCATTTCACTCTTCGCGGGGCGATGAGCGATAAATTTCGACAACTTCGCATTCAGGTCGAGGTCACCAAAGGTCAGCTTGGATGTAGTTCCACTGTAAGTGTAAATTTCAACTACTGAAATCCCATTGCTGGCGTGTTCACTACAGACACACATGTTCACCATGGTTGGTGTGTAAAGCTAAAATTTATGTCATAGGCTTTTTATATATTGTAGAATAGGTAATCTTTGTATAAAATGTTGTACATAATGACCATCTTATTATTAACAGAGGTAAATTAAGCAAAAAAAATTTCAAAATATTTCAACAAAACCATATGTAAAAGGACTGAAACAACTGAGAGCTTTAACCCTTTACCCAACATAGAGAATATAAAAGTTTATTATTTTAATTACCATTTTTTTAATTTTTCCAAAAATTTCAACATTATTTATTTATTTATTTATTGATGTTTAAGGTCACATATTTATGCACAATGGCTAATTATGACCGCGACAGTTTTACGGGTGGAGGAAGCCGGAGTACCCGGAGAGAACCACCGAGCAACGACGAGCAGCTGCCAGCTCCCCAACATCGTAACTCCGCACTGCAGCACAGTCAGGGTTAGATTGGTTGAAGACATGCGTACCATCGACATGCAGCACGCCTTAGTACACGGCGGCATCGTGCCCCCACGCGGGCAATGGAGATGAAGTGTCTTGCCCAAGGACAAAACGTGGTTGCCGCAGGTGGGATGCGAACCGAGGACCTCTTGGCTTGCAGCCTGCACCTCTACCAACTGAGCCACCGCACTCCCAAAAATTTCAACAAAACCATAACATGTGACCCCTCATTGGAATGAGCTTAATGAGCTCGTTCCAATGAGGGGTCACATGATATGGTTTTGATGAAATATTTTGAAAAAAATAATTTTTTCAACTGCTTAATTTGCAAATGATGTGGGTGGTCGTGGGCAATTCATTAGGTAAAGGGTTAACCGGATAAAACCAGGGCTCCTGGTGCCATTATTTCACCGAATATGGGATCAAAACTATAGGAATTGGAAAGCAGTAGAAGCAGACACTATTCTGTAGTGTGTATTCAAATGAATGTTGTCGAGTACTCAACAGTGTTTGTGTGTATCCATACTATGGAATAGTTTCTGCGATCACTCAGTACTCACAGAAATTGCCAATCATTAATGACGTCTTGAATGCCAAAGTTGGTTAATTTCTCTATACAGCATGGCTTTGTGAAGTAATCTATCCCAAAGGAGAAGAGGCAGCTTTCCTGCATTGTAACCATGGGCTGATAATCACTGTCGATTTTTTCTAATCGGTTAGGTAGGTAACTGCTTTCAAACCGGCTATTTGGCTAACCTATTTTATTACTATCATGTACCCCTCATTAGAACAAGCTCGTCAAGATTGTTCCAATGAGGGGAAACATGATATCGTTTTCTTGAAACTTAAAAAAAAAAATTTTAAAATAATAATTAAAATAATAAATTTTGTTATCCTGTTTGTTGGGTAAAAGGTAAATAGAGATAATATCTCTGCATTTTCAATGAAAGTGTCAATGACACTGTAGCTTAACTTGTATGTTGTGTTTGATTAAAAGGATAATGTTCAATGTTTATGAAAGCATTATGAAATAAGACAAGAATTGTGATAATTGGTAATATGTTCATTTCTGTTTCCTGCCTGCTATGTTTTTGATAAAAATAATATGAAGTGTACACTGTACTAAAGAGCTGAGGCGTGGGTTAACATGACCTCACAGTTAATGTATGTGGCCCTCACAGTTAACGTATATCAACGAAAGTTACCAAGTTACAGTGAAATTATTCCAAAACGAGTCATCCTATCAAGTTACATTGAAATCCCTTCATAAATATGGCCTGTAGACTGTGCTAAAGGTTTTCGGGCTTCGGGCCTCTGTAGCCATCAGTTTCCCAATTGCGTCCAAAGGGGCCGTTCTCATCTAGACATTATATGAAGTCAACCTACCAAGTTACAATGAAATCCCTTCATAAATATGACCTGTAAACTGTGCAAAAGGTTTTTGGGCTCGGGCAGCCATAATGGTTAATGATCACAACCAAAAGTGGACATTCTCATCTGGGCATCATCTGGAGTGATCCTACGAAGTTACAATGAAATCCCTTCACAAATATGACCTGTAGACTGTGCTCAAGGTTTTCGGGCTTCGGGCACCTGTAGCCATCACAGTTGACCAATCACAAGCAAAAGGGGATGTCATGATCTAGGCATTATATGGAGTCAACCTAACAAGTTACAATGAAATCCTTCCATAAATACGACCTATAAAATATGCTAAAGGTTTTTGGGCTCAGACAGCCATCAAGGCTGAATGATCGCAACCAAAAGGGGACGTTCTCATCTAGACATTATTTGGAGTCATCCTACCAAGGTACAATGAAACCCCTTCATAAATATGACCTGTAGACTGTGCTAAAGGTATTCGGGCTTCGGGCTTGGGCAGCCATAATGGTTGAATGATCACAACCAAAAGGGAACATTCTCATCTGGGCATCATCTGGAGTGATCCTACGAAGTTACAATGAAATCCCTTCATAAATATGACCTGTAGACTGTGCTCAAGATTTTTGGGCTTCGGGCCCCTGTAGCCGTCACAGTTGCCCAATCAGGACCAAAAGGGGACTTTCTCATCTAGACATTATAAGAAGTCAACCCAACAAGCTACAATGAAATTCCTAAAAAAAAATGACCTGTAGACTGTGCTAAAGGTTTTCGGGTTTTGGGCTCGGGCAGTCATCACGGTTGGCAGATCATGCCCAAATGGGGAAATTCTCTTTTAGACATCATAAGGTGTCATCCTACCAAGTTACAATGAAATCCCTTCATATTAAACATTACCTGCAGACTATGCTAAAAGTTTTTGGGTTTCGGGCTTGGGCAGCCATCATGGTTGACAGATCATGCCCAAAAGAGGACGTTCTCATCTAGGCATTATACAGAGGCATCCTACCAAGTTACAATGAAATCCCTTCATAAATACGACCTGTAGACTGTGCTAATGGTTTTCGGGTTTTGGGCTCGGGCTGCCATACCGGTTGACCGATCGCGACCAAAAGGGGACGTTCGCATCTAGACATGACCCCAAACCTGCATATAAAATTTTGTGACAATCAGACAAGAACTGCGGGATGTAGCTTGAACCATGTTGGAGGGAGGGTTGGTGACATAAAATAGAGAAAAAAGCTTGAAAAACACAACAAAAATGGCCGCCATTCTGCCATCTTGGATTTTGAAAAATAAATATTGACTGTGTATCATCCCCTCAGAACCATTTATCCATGTACCAAATATGAAAGGTGTAGCTTGAAGCATATTAGATGGAGAGGTGGTAACATAAAAACAGACAGACAGACAGACAGACAGACAGACAGACAGACAGACAGACAGACAGACAGACAGACAGATGGACAGACAGACATGTTAGATTTTGAAAAAAAAATATTGTGCGTGCATAATCCCCTCACAACCCCTTTATCCATGTACCATATATGAAAGGTGTAGCTTGAACCATGTTGGAGGGAGCAATGGTAACATAAAATAGAGAAAAAAGCTTAAAAACAGAAATGGTTGCCATGGCGCCATCTAGAATTTTGGAAAAAAAATAGTGAACGTGCAACATCCCATGACAACCCTCTATCCATGTGCCAGATATAAAAAGAGTATCTTGAACCATGTTGGAGTAAGGGGTGGTAACATAAAATAGAAAAAAAGCGTAAAAAACACAACAAAAATGGCTGCCATGCTGCCATCTTGGATTTTGAAGAAAAGATATTGACCGTGCATCATCCCTTCCCAACCCGCTATCCATGTGCCAAATATGCAAAGTGTAGCTTGAACCATGTTGGTGGGAGGGGTGGTAACAGGAAAATAGAGAAAAAAAAGCTTAAAAAACACAACAAAAATGGCCGCCATTCCGCCATCTTGGATTTTGAAAAAAAAATTTTGAGCGTGCATCATCCCCTCAGAACCATTTATCCATGTACCAAATATGAAAGGTGTAGCTTGAACCATGTTGGTGGGAGGGGTGGTAACATCAAAATAGAGAAAAAAAAAGCTTAAAAAACACAACAAAAATGGCCGCCATTCCGCCATCTTGGATTTTGAAAAAAAAATTTTGAGCGTGCATCATCCCCTCAGAACCATTTATCCATGTACCAAATATGAAAGGTATAGCTTAAAGCATGTTGGAGGGAGAGGTGGTAACATAATTAAGAGGCCCCAAGGGGCCTGAGGGCACTCACCTGACATGGTAGCCTAAATATCAACCCAGAGAATTGATTTCAGCAAGTTGCATCTGCTCCTCCTAAGAAAAGCTTAAACCAAACATCCAAAGATTCTGACCAGTGGATCTAAAAAAAAAAGATTTTTAAAAAATATTCCTCATATTGAACTAAGTTATAATTCGGGCTCCCACAGGGAGCCCATATATGAACCCAGGGACTTGGCTTTAACACACTTGAATCTCCCCCCCCCCCCCCAAAAAGGGTGCTGCGCACCAAATATCAAAACATTCCGACTGCTGGATCTGAAGAAGAAGATTTTTAAAGAAAATTCCTCATTTTGAACTAAGTTACAATTCGAGCTCCCACAGTGAGTCCGAATATGGACCTGGGACATGGCTTGAACAAACTTGAATCTCACCCCCCTAAGGATGCTGCATACCAAATATCAAAACATTTTGACTGCTGGATCTGAAGAAGATTTTTAAAGAAAATTCCTCATTTTGAACTAAGTTATCATTCGGGTTCCCACAGTGAGTCCAAATATGGACCTAGGGACTTGGCTTGAACAAACTTGAAGCTCACCCCCCTAAGGATGCTGCATACCAAATATCAAAACATTCCAACCGAAGATTTTTAAAGAAAATTCCTCATTTTGAACTAAGTTATAATTCGGGCTAACACAGTGAGCCCAAATATGAACCCAGGGACTTGGCTTGAACAAACTTGAATCTCACCCCACTAAATATGGTGCATTCCCAATATCAAAAGATTCTGCCTGCTGGGTCTTGAGAAGAAGATTTTCAAAGAAATTTGCCTGAAATGCACTAAGTTCAAATTTTGGTTCCTATACTGAGCCCAAATATAAACCCAGGGGGGCCAATTTGAACAAACTTGAATCAAATCCACCCCACAATGTTGCATACCAAATATTAAAAGATTCTGCCTGCTGGATCTGGAGAAGAAGATTTTTTAATCTTTTTCCCATTGCCTACAGTGTTAAAAAGTCCCACAGGGAGCCCATATATGAACCCAGGGACTTGGCTTTAACAAACTTAAATCTCACCCCCCTAAGGATGCTGCACACCAAATATCAAAACATTCTGACTGCTGGATCTGAAGAAAAAGATTTTTAAAGAAAATTCCTCATTTTGAACTAAGTTATAATTCGGGCTACCACAGTGAGCCCAAATATGAGCCCAGGGACTTGGCTTGAACAAACTTGAATCTCACTCCCCTAAGCATGGTGCATACCCAATATCAAAAGATTCTGCCTGCTGAATCTGGAGAAGATGATTTTTTAAGAAATTTGCCTGAAAGGCACTAAGTTCGAATTCGAGCTTCTATACTGAGCCCAAATATAAACCCATGGGGCCAATTTGAACAAACTTGAATCAGATCCACCCCACAATGTTGCATACCAAATATCAAAAGATTCTGCCTGCTGGATCTGGAGAAGATTTTTTAAGAAATTTGCCTGAAATGCACTAAGTTCGAATTCGGGCTTCTATAGTGAGCCCAAATATGAATCCAGGAGGCCGATTTGAACAAACTTGAATCAGATCCATCCCACAATGTTGCATACCAAATATCAAAAGATTCTGCCTGCTAGATCTGGAGAAGAAGATTTTTGAAGAAATTTGCCTGACATGCACTAAGTTCAAATTCGAGCTTCTGTACTGAGTCCAAATATAAACCCAGAGGGCAGATTTGAACAAACTTGAATCAGATCCACCCCACAATGTTGCATGTCAAATATCAAAAAATTCTGCCTGCTCGATCTGGAGAAGAAGATTTTTAAAAAAATTTGCCTGAAATGCACTAAGTTCGAATTCGGGCTTCTATAGTGAGCCCAAATATGAATCCAGGAAGCCGATTTGAACAAACTTGAATCAGATCCACCCCACAATGTTGCATGTCAAATATCAAAAGATTCTGCCTGCTCGATCTGGAGAAGAAGATTTTTTAAGAAATTTGCCTAAAATGCACTAAGTTCGAATTCGGGCTTCTATAGTGAGCCCAAATATGAATCCAGGGGGCCGATTTGAACAAACTTGAATCAGATCCATCCCACAATGTTGCATACCAAATATCAAAAGATTCTGCCTGCTAGATCTGGAGAAGAAGATTTTTGAAGAAATTTGCCTGACATGCACTAAGTTCAAATTCGAGCTTCTGTACTGAGTCCAAATATAAACCCAGAGGGCAGATTTGAACAAACTTGAATCAGATCCACCCCACAATGTTGCATGTCAAATATCAAAAGATTCTGCCTGCTCGATCTGGAGAAGAAGATTTTTAAAAAAATTTGCCTGAAATGCACTAAGTTCGAATTCGGGCTTCTATAGTGAGCCCAAATATGAATCCAGGAAGCCGATTTGAACAAACTTCAATCAGATCCACCCCACAATGTTACATAACAAATATCAAAAGATTCTGCCTGCTGGATCTGGAGAAGAAGATTTTTAAGAAATTTGCCTGAAATGTACTAAGTTTGAAATCAGGCTCCTATACTGAACCCAAATATGAACCCAGGGGGCCGATTTGAACAAACTTGAAGCAGATCCACCCTACAATGTTGCATACCAAATTTCAAAAGATTCTGCCTGCTGGATCTGGAGAAGATTTTTGAAGAAATTTGCTTGAAATGCACCAAGTTTGAATTCGAGCTTCTATAGTGAGCCCAAATATGAATCCAGGGGACCGATTTGAATAAACTTGAATCAGATCCACCCCACAATGATGCATGCCAAATATCAAAAGATTCTGTCCGCTGTATCTGGAGAAGAAGATTTTTGAAGAAATTTGCCTGAAATGCACTAAGTTCCAATTTGAGCTTCTATAGTGATCCCAAATATGAATCTAGTGAGCCGATTTGAACAAACTTGAATCAGATCCACCCCACAATGTTGCATACCAAATATCAAAAGATTCTGCCTGCTGGGTCTGGAGAAGAAGATTTTTTAAGAAATTTGCATGAAATGCACTTAGTTCAAAATCGGGCTCCTATACTGAGCCCAAATATGAACCCAGGGGGCCAATTTGAACAAACTTGAATCAGATCCACCCTACAATGTTGCATACCAAATATCAAAAGATTCTGCCTGCTGGATCTGGAGAAGAAGATTTTTTAATGTTTTTCCCATTGCCTACAGTGTTAAAAAGTGCTGACTCAGCACTTTTTCAAAGTCCTGAAAAAAGTACCTTGTGATCAAACCGATAGGGATTTTTTTAACCATTCTATTCTACTGGATAAAAGTAAGCTTTATACAAAGTAAGAATTCTCTGTGCCGTGTAGTTTTGGAGATATGGCAGTTTTAAGGTTTTTCCTATTTTTAGCTCCCGAGGTTCCCACGGGGCAATGAGAAAAATTTTTTTTGCATCAATCAACTACTTATGACCCATTATCATCTCATATCAAATTTGGTTCAAATCGACCTCACGGTTCTGAAAATAGAAATTTTAGGCGTGGCCAAAATTTTTGCCACTCCCATAACGAAGGCAAATAAACCCCGACAAATTTCTCTTGAACAAACTTGATTCTAAACCTCAAAAGGAGTCTGTATACCACGTATCAAGTCTCTGCTACTGGTGGTTCATTAGAAGAAGATTTTCAAAAAATTTGGCCATTTTTTTCCCCACACCTCTGCTCAATATGAGCCGAAACTTATTTTGGATAAAAATCAAAATGCCCCTATATAACCACTACTTACATGAAATTTAATTAAAATGTGGCCAGTAGTTTAGGAGAAAGAGGCTCAAACACCACCTTCATGCAGGACGACGGACGACGGACGAAGAGTGATAAGAAAAGCTCACCCTGACTTTCAGTCAGGTGAGCTAAAGACAGAGACAGACAGACAGACAGACCAGACAGACAGACGGACGTATGGACGGATGCTCCAACATTTCGGGTTTATGGGCTACCAAAAAAACATTTTGTATGTCCAAAACCTTATTTTACCCAGAACCCCACCCCCTCCACCCTAGAACTTATATCTAACCCTAACCCCACCCTCCACCCAAAAACCACACCCTAACCCTACCCCACCCTGACCCTAAACCCTAAAAGCCCACCCCAGACCCTAACCCCCACCCACCCCAGGACATAACCCCCCCCTCCCCCAACCTTAAGCCCTACTCTGGGGCTACCCCTAACCCCACCCCACCCCACCCCTGACCCAACCCCACCCTAGCCAAACCAATAGGATTAGGATCTATTTTTTGGTTCAGGGGCTACTAAAACTCTAAAACTAAAACCCCACCCCTGACCACAACCCTAACCCCTCTGGGACCTAACCCTCCCCAACCTTAAGCCCTACTCTGGGGCTACCCCTAACCCTAACCCCACCCCACTCCTAACCCTAACACTACCTTAATTTGGAGGCAGCCCCGGATGGACACATGGACAGACAGACGGACGGAGTGCAATCCTATTGTCCCCTTACAGTTCCCGTAGGGGACTAATAATAGTGTTTCCAACACGAAGAAGTAAATTCCACAAACATGCCAAAAAAGCCTGAATATAAGCAACCTGTCATTTACAAAATGAGGTCCCAAGAGGGTAAATTTGTTGATGCTATCCCATACAGTGGGCTAATTTATCCTCTAGGTACATCTTTCTGTTTTGGCCTGAGACCTTGATTCAGGCTGAGGTTCCCAGAGGGTAAATTTTGTGACGCTACCCTGCTGTGCAGGGTAGCATCACCAAATTCTCCCTCTGGAGACCTCATTTTACAGATGACAGTCTTCTCATTTTCTGGCTTGATGCCAATCCTGAATTTAGAAAAAAACTGCTTGTACGGGCATTTGTGTTCCCACCACAGAGTAATGACATCAACCACAAGCGGTTTATAACAAGATTTTATAATACGATTAATACGGAAAGGTTTGTTCCATTATTAAAAAGTAATAGAATTTATGAGGATGATTGATTAGAGTAATGTGACAGGTATAATGGATGAGCGATGTTAATACCATTAACTATTCGGTAGTTAATGTCTACCTGTTTGATCCAGTTTGTTAGCATTTTCACCCATGATTTACTCCACTTAAATTTTTTTTGTATTGTGTATCAACTTCAGCGTGTGTTAAAAACACACAAGTTATTGGGAATAAATTGAATTTCAATTTTTTTCCTAACACAATCGACACTGGAAACACTTTGATAATTCTAATGAACAAGAGAAAGATGTGTGTGTTTGAGGGCTTTCAAACGTGGCAGAAGCATCTGGGGGCGAGGGGGGGGGGGGGGGGCAGGGCTCTAGACTCTGGATATGAGTTAAGACCAGGAGTTTACAATGTATCTTAAATTGTAATGTGACACCTCTTTTCATTGCAGATGGCACCTTGTTACACTCACAGGATGATATAAGGCTTTATTATGCCTCACGTTTGTAAGATCAGCCTTTACTGAACAAATTGGCCATGATTGGTTAATTTGACACCTTCTAAAAATCATAGTACTGGAGTTTTGGGGCAAAACATGGGTACTATCGGAATGTTATTCCCTGGAGACAAAAGAACAAAGAAAATGTAAGCTCCACTTCCATTGATCAGCTTCAATTACGCACGCTCTGATTGGAATTTCTCAACACCAAATGCTGGTGCCGTGTCCGTTTAACTTTTTTCGTCACTGATAGACACAAACTTACCAACAAATATGTCATCTTCAGTGGGTGTGTTTTCAATTCCAACTGCACACAATGAATTCAAAAGAATCAGAAATATTAAAAAGTCATGTGTTGTTCACCACTTCAGTGAATCCTGAATATGAGTTATGACTTCAGTCAATTATGTTTCCATAAGTTTAGTACTCCTCGACTTCACGGAGCCTCCGCCTCAAGTTCAAAATAAATTGTTTCACTCCGCTTAATTCTAACAACTGTCGTCGTCCAAGAAACATGAATTTATATTCCATTGATTTATACCACTTATCACACAAGCATTAACAATGAATTATAACATGAACAGCATGATGCAGTTGTAAACACTGGCATTTGGTGATATAGAAACTCCCAAAGCAACGGCACTTGTGACAAGTCATTTTCGAAGAGACGTCATTCGTTCGAAATGACGTCATGTTTTTGGATTCGACTACATTGTTATTACAGGATTGATGGCATGTTGCAGTTAACGCTGTACTAGTTGTGTACTAAGGCGTACTGCACGTCGATGGTGCACTTGTCTTCAACCAGTGCTAACACTGCTTGTGTGGAGTTAGTATGTTGGGGAGCTGACAGTTGCTCGCCGTTGCTCGTTGGTTCTCTCCGGGTACTCCGGCTTCCTCCACCCGTAAAACTGTCACGGTCATGATTAGCCATTGTGCATAAATATGTGACCTTAAACACCAATAAATAAATTGTTCATAACTAATTGTTGTTGGCACTCCAATAAATTGTATCAAAATGATTTCAGATAAATATATTTTTGTCTACTTCTGAGAAAACAACAGGGTAATGCATACAGTGTAATGCGACAAGACAGCCATTCTAGTAGTTCTTAGCACTCAACCAGTTAACCCTTTACTGAACAAATTGGCCGAATCAACCCAAGTAATTTAAATGTTATTTTTAAAAAAATTTCAATAAAACCCTCTCATGTAACCCCTTATTATAACGAGCTCATTGAGCTTGTTCTAATGAGGGTCACATAATATGGTTTTGTTGAAAGTTTTTTTGAAATATTTGAAAAAATAAGAATTAAAATAATAAATTTGGATACCTGTTTGTTGGGTAATGGGTTAAGAGGGCTGGGGTGGACACCAAATAAAAAGTTACTTTTCATGACTCACCAGCTAAGTTACTTTATTAGAATTTTGCCCCCACTGCATTAGAATTGTCACAAAGTATTCTCAGTATAATATTAACCCTTTAACCTAAGATGAAAAGCAGACGACACTTGGTAGCACAATTCTTGAATAACTAATTTTTTGGTCCCAAAAACATAGGTTACGACCCTCATTGGAACAAGCTCGATGAGCTCGTTCCAAAGAGGGTCATAACCTATGTTTTCGAGACAAAAAATGAAAAAAAGTAATGAAAACAAGAGCTATTGCTGAAGACAATTCATACCCCCACTGCATTGCTGGACTGATGAAGCATAAATGAATTAAAACAAGTAATAAATACTTAAGTTATTAGGATATGAAAGTTATGAATATTCTCGGACGGATGGACAGACGGCCACATGTAATCCAGTATACCCCCATTTTCTTCAAAAGTGGGGGTATAATTAACTGCCAATTTTTGTGAATAGCACTGGCTGGTTTTGGCTGTTACGTTGAAAAAGGGTTAAATAAACCACAATCACTTGTTCAAGTTGGTATCGTTGACAGAAAACCATAAATATAATCCTGCACGATTTGTGCATTTGCACTAGAGAAGGAAATCTGATAACAATCTACTCAGTAAGGAAGTAATATTTCCAATCATATCTGTCAAGATTAATGTTTTCGTTTTTTATGATGATCCCAGACATTCTTTGCTGGGGTTGAAAATACAACTGAATTCAATTCATCAGTGAATTACATTCTCTCCATACTAATGACAAATTTTCTCAGTCTTCAAAAATATGTTTCCTCTTTAGGTTAAATCATTTGACTTACATCAAATTTCCTCACTTCTTAACCCTTTACCTAACATGAAAAGCAGACGACACTTGCAAAAAAAATTCTTGAATAACTAATTTTTTTCATTTTTTGTCTCAAAAACATAGGTCATGACCCCTCGTTGGAACGAGCTCGATGAGCTCGTTCCAACGAGGGGTCATAACCTATGTTTTTGAGACAAAAAAAGAAAAAATAATAAAAATTCATTGGCGATTTTTTAGAATAGCGCTTGCCGGTTTTGGCCATTACGTTGGGTAAAGGGTTAATCCTTTACCTAATGAAATGGCCACATCCACCCATGTAATTTATAAACTAAGCAGTTGAAAAAAAAAAAATTTCAGCAAACGCATATCATATGACCCCCTCATTGGAACGAGCTCATTTCAATAAAAAAAAAATTGTTTTTAATTTGTTTTGGAGTCAAATTTTTTTCTCCATATAATCACACCAAATCCTTTCAAAATAAATTTTGGGACAAAAATAAATTGCCTAAATGACATCGGAGGGGGGAGGGGACTTTTGCATGTAATAACTGAAAAATTTCCTAACCAAAAAAAATTAATATTGGTTAGTAATGTAAGTTATTCCATAAACAAGCATTCAACAATATTTATTAAACAAATGGCAATACAGTAAAACCTGTCTTGAGAGACCACTGTCTTGAGAGACCACATCTGCCAGGCACAGATTGGTTTTACTCTATAATGGACCTGCTATGGGAGACCATCTGTCTTGAGAGACCACAGTGACCTAAGCTAAGCTAAAAGAATGGTTTTAGCGCGCCGAAGGCACGCTGGGACATTTTGGGGGCAAGCCCCTTTCGACCCTCGTTTGCAGTATGGTATAATTCCATTAATTTGAGACAGCGTCATCTGCATCATGTCTGAGCGGTGTAAAGGTGGAAGTTGATGTTTCTTGTTGTTATTGTTCAGGCAAGTATAGTCTGCCACTTGTGGTTTTGTAGACAAGGTAGGCCTTCATCGGCAAGTATAGTCTGCCTTGGGCTCTTTGCTGGCGTGTACGATTGAGGCGTAACCATGTAAAATGTATTGTTAGAGTGTTAAAGTTTTTTATGTGTGGTGGCTTCTGCCCTGTGTTGTTTTGAAAATCAAATTTCAGTCTCTGCAAGAAAACACTGTATTTTCTCATAAGCGAGTTTCATAATGTATCCTCTCTTGATTAGGATGTTTGTTACGTCATCTGCATTATGACATTGGTGAGTTGTTAATGTAACCCACTACCTTGGCAAGTGGCATAATGAACAGAAAGAGGAGCATGAATGAACAAATATTAAAGGTGATTAAAAATCCTTCCTGTTCAAGCTGATTGGATTGAGTGTTCTGAGAGTGAAAATCCATTGGATTTCCGTGTGGCGACGTTTAGCCGTTGAAGTCTCAAGTTCAGGGTTTGAGTGTAAAATTTGTGTAATTTTAATCACCTTAATATTTGTCTATTCATGCTCCACTTTCTGTTCATGCCCCCCCCCCCCCCTCAACCCCCACCCCCCTACAGAACACAACTGATGGCAACTTTTTTTTACCATTCAATTCAACAGGTTTTAAGGATGCTTCATACCAAATAACAGTTCTCTGCTCCGTGTGGTTTGGGAAATATGGGCATTTCAAAATATTTCTATTTTTAGCTCCTGGTGTTCTTTCAGAGACACAGGAAAATTCCTTTTTGCATGCATCAAGTACTTATGACTCAATAATACCACATACCAAATTTGCAACAAATCGGTTCAGAAAATGTAAATTTTGGCGGCCCCAAAAATCTTTCCCCTCCCAGTACAAAGGCAAATATTGCTCCACGAACTTCGTTTGAACAAACTTGATTCTGCACCTCAAAAGGAAACTTCATACCAAATATCAAGTTATTGTACCCACTGGTTCATGAGAAGAAAATTTTTAAAAAAAATTTGGAAGATTGTCCCCAAACACTCCCTAAGGGGCTGGGCAAGTTGATTAGAGAAAAAAAATTGGTGTTAGAACAAACAAGCTCCTCCAATTTAACTAAAATTGGTTCAATGGTTTAGGAGGGGCTGGTGCAGACAACATGTTCACGGACGATGGATAAGCTAATAAGGAAAGCAACAAATGCCCACCTAGAACAATCTTGATATACTGAGGGATTCTAAATGACCTGTTCACACAATAAATCTAATAGAAACATATCGTCATTTTTACCCCTTAACCCTTTACCCAACGTAACGGCCAAAACCGGCCAGTGCTATTCTCAAAATTTGCCAATTAATGTTCATTATTTTTTTCATTTTTTGTCTCAAAAACATAGGTTATGACCCCTCGTTGGAACGAGCTCGTTGAGCTTGTTCCAACGAGGGGTCATAACCTATGTTTTTGAGACAAAAAATGAAAAAAAATAGTTATTCAAGAATTTTGTTTGCAAGAGTCGTCAGCTTTTCATGTTAGGTAAAGGGTTAACTGGTTGAGTGTTATAAGCCACCATCATGGCTCTATTGAAAAGTGCTGGAAGCCACTGTAGTGGCTTTACACTGTATGCTTTAGCTTGAGGTTTGATCAGCAGAAGAAATTATTTTTACAAAAAATTGTTTGGTTGCAATTTATTGGAGAGTGCCTATTGGTTCTCTCCAATAAATTATAACAAAACAATTATTTATGAACAAAATCTTGCTAAACTAAGGCGACTTGAGAATTTGATAACCATTGTTGATGTTATCACGTAAACAAACTACTGGATGGACTAATGGACAGATGGACATAATTCTTCATTATATCCCTTCCCTGCTTGGGGATAATATTTATTTATTGATGTTTAAGGTCACATATTTCTGCACAATGGCTAATCATGACCACGACAGTTTTACGGGTGGACGAAGCTGGAGAACCACTGAGCAATGGCAAGCAACTGTCAGCTTCCCAACATTCTAACGCCACACAAGCAGGGTTAGCATGTGCCGTACGCCTTAGTATACAATGTCACTGTGCCCCCACGAGGGCAGTGGGGGTGAAGTGTCTTACCCAAGGACACAACCCAGATGCCTGCCGCAGGTGGGATTTAAAGCGAGGACCTCTCTGCTTGCAGCCTGCACCTCTAACTGCTGAGCTATCATGGGGATAATAAGCAGCGCTTCACTTCACTGACTTCCCACACGCGGCACAGTCATAGTTAATCATGAGATTACAACATGAGAATCCAATGAGGATGATAGGTTCAGTTTTCATAAATAAATGGGTAAAGAGAAATGTATTTTACCAAGCACATCTATTTGGCATATATAAGTTTAGTGTGTGAAGTAATTGCTCTGTCCCCAAAAGGCCATTAAGCTTGAGTGATCTGGATTTATATAAGACAATTTATTGTTCAACAATAAAACATAAACTAACATATTGGTTTTACTGATGGTATTGGCAGGAAGGAAGAAAAATGGTTCCAAGTGATATTATCCGATTTTTATGTCCATTGCTCTCCATGAACTTCCCTCCTTAACTGATACAGTGCTACATTTTTATTGGACACAGATTTATTTTCATCATATATTGTTCTGTTAAATTTGATTGGATAGTGCCAATAGGACACTATCCAATCAAATGTAACTGAGCAATGTAGTATCAACAAAATATGATTCTTGCCAGGGTCAATATGAAATCTTCTCTAACAGAGTGTACATAGTTTTGTCACAACCTGCAGGATTTTATAAAGCCCAAATATGAACTTCCAGCACTCTACCAGTTAACTCCTTACATGCTCTTTGTGGGATATATAAGACACCAAATTCATGTATTTATTCATTTATTAGTGTTTAATGACACTTTTAACAGCCAGCCAGGGACACCTTGTGTTGGACAGTTCAATGGGTAGAGGAAGCCAGAGTACCTGGAGAGAGCCCACGAGCAATGGCGAGGAACTGTCAGACTTCCCAAGTACTAACTCCACACAAGC